>CM042389.1:9722058-10129033 GCA_023634145.1 Thymallus thymallus
GCACAGGTTACATGTGACTAAATCAGATTTTGTGTGCGTTCAGACAGCAGTTATTTGCTGACATGGCTATACTAGTTGTCATAGTAACGACGGGTGTGTGCACAGTGGTGTATGGCTGATTGGTGTGGTGGTGCTTTTGTACTTTAATAATGTTTATAATGTTTACATATCTGGCATCGCTAATCTCTTATGTATGTACTGTACTCTATACTATCCTTCGATATCTGTCATTTAATAATATTTACATATCTGCCGTTCCCCATCTCATTTGTATATACTGTATTCAATACTCTTCTACTGTATCTAAAGTCCATGCCGCTAGTCCTTATGTATATAGGTCTAATTCATTCCTACTGTTAGATATACTTGCACTGTCGGAACTAGAAGGCTCAAGCATTTTGCGACACCCGCCACTAACATCTGCTAAACATGTGTATGTGACCAATAACATTTGATTTGGGATTAGAAAGTGACGGCCACTTAAAGGAATGAGAACACTAGACACTTTAATAATGTTTCTGTATCTTGCACTACTCATCTCATATGTCTAACTGTACGCTATACTATTGTATATTGTATACTTTAAAGCTTACTATTCCACTGGGTCTTTAGTCCTGTCGGAGCTAGAAGCACAAGCGTTTTGCTACACTCAGCAATAACATCTGCTTAACCATGTGTATGTGACCAATAACATTTGATTTGATTTGGTTAAAAACTGGATTTGTGGTTGGACAAAGACAAAAACTAGAACATAATATAGGGTCAACCGGGGGAAAGCTGTATGTTTCTATGTCTGCATCCCAAATTGCCCCCTATTTTCCTATATAGTGTACTACTACTTTTGACCAAAAGCCCTATGAGCCCTGATCAAAAGTAGTGCACTACATAGGGAATGGGGGTGCTTTTGGGGCGCTTAGTAAGAGTATGATATAATAGTCTCAGTCATTTAACAGTATAAGCACAGGTTTGAGTGTGGGGTGATGAATGTGCATACGGACCTCACCATATACTCCTGGGATCTGATTGCTATTTTTGGTATTTGGTATTTTATTAGGAATCCCCATTAGCAGCAGCTATTTTTCTTGGGGTCCACACAAAGCATGAAACATGACATAATACAGAACATTAATAGGCAAGAACAGCTCATGGACAGAACTACATACTTTTTTTTTTTAAAGGCACACATAGCCTACATATCAATACATACACACACTATCTAGGTCAAATAGGGGAGAGGCGTTGTGCCTTGAGGTTGTTGCATAATTGAAACCAGGTTTGCTGTTTATTTGAGCAATATGAGATGGAACAGAGTTCCATGCAATAATGGCTCCATATAATACTGTACGCTTTCTTGAATTTGTTCTGAATTTGGGGACTATGAAAAGACCCCTGGCTGGCATGTCTGGTGGGGTAAGTGTGTGTGTCAGAGCTGTGTGTAAGTTGACTATGAAAAGACCCCTGGTGGCATGTCTGGTGGGGTAAGTGTGTGTGTCAGAGCTGTGTGTAAGTTGACTATGAAAACAATTTGGGATTTTCTTATGAAAATAAGAAAATATGCAGTCAGTCTCTCCTCAACTGTTAGCCAAGAGAGACTGGCCATGCATAGTATTTATATTAGCCCTCTGATTACAATGAACTGCATGGCGTGCCGCTCTGTTCTGGACCAGCTGCAGCTTTTTATTTTTATTTAATTTTTTACAATCGCTAGGACCCATTTTTCAATACTTAGGTCACTTTTTCAAAACTCTTCACACAGTTCTCTTAACCAACTTTCAGCTTGGCACAGCAGTTAATTTCACATCCAAAATGCACTAAAACTACCAAAACACTTAATATATGCCTCAAATCAACTCATTCTTTCATAACACTAGCAAAGGTTGTCACCCAACAAGCACAATTTGTCACTCATAAAACAATGACCTAAAAAACGCTAACAATAGTTAGCATTACACAATGTTTTCTTTCGTAAAATGTATTTACAAAACAAAAATGACCTCTCTACTGTTTAGAATTCACTGCAGTATATGTTACAGGAATGAATCAGACATGATGCAATATGCTTCAATATGTTTTATTTCATTTTTTGGCATTGAGTGATTCCAAAATACAAGAATTTGTATATACACCATCTACCGATATGTGGCCAAATACTTCTGCATTTGGCCACAGGTTCTCATCCACATCACATCTTATGTCATCTTGGGCAATACACCTAGGAAATAATATTTTGGCATGCCTGGTCCATCCCTGGTAATCTTCTGCAGATATGTTCAAGCATCCAGCATTCAATACGTCCAGGAGGGACATTTGATCATGTGGATGGTGGTCATAAACCTTCCACCTCCATAAGGAAAATAATTCCTCTTTGGGGTTGAGGAATGGAGAGTAAGGTGAGAGGAAAAGTGACACCATCTTTGGATGGGTGCAAACCACTCTGTGACTGTACAGAGTGGTGAAATGCCACATTGTCCCATACAATTACAAACGTTGGCCGATTTCGCCTCACTGCAACCCTTTCCACACCTGGCACAACCCTTCCATAGAGGTCATCCAGGAATGAAATGAGACGCTCTGTGTTGTATGGCCCACATTGTAATGTTGGCTCCCCTCTGGCCCGGGACATCCACTGTGGCTCTTTTCCCAATCACATGCCTTCCTCACCGTCGTGTTTTTGCTGAAACCAGTTGAAACCAGCTTCATCCACAAAGAGACATATTGGTTCCTGAGTTGCTTGACTCGTTCAGAGGTCCTCTCAAAGGGGACAGTGTACAACTGCTTCATCCTGACTTGATGTTGTTTCAGGACTCTAGAAATAGTTGTTATGCTTACATTGTGAATATTTCCAAATGTAATGATGTCTGCCAACACTCTGTCCCGAATCTCTGTGAGTTTTATGCCATTGTTTCTGATGACCATATCAATGATTGCAGTTTCCTGCACAACAGTGAAAATCCTACCTCTCCCGCCTGTGGGAGGTAACCGTTGGGTCCTAAGCAGAAATACAACCAATTACACACCAGTGGGTTTGGAGGCTTTGCTCAATTTACTTCTGTAATGTGCAGTTCAGTCAGATGCCCTTGCAGAATGCACATCTAGTTAAATAAAGGTGAAAAAAAAAGTATACAAAAAAAAAAAAACTTACCTGTTGTTTTGCTGGAAATGTCTCACAATAGACGCCACTGTTGAGCGTTGCAGATTTGTCTGCAATCTCAGACCAGCATCTCTCGTTGATAGACCGTGATTTATTACATGATCAATTATAGTAGCCCTAATCTCATCTGAGACTACAGCACTTGATCTTCCTCTCAGTCTTCTTCCACCACGCATACATACTCCTCTCCCTCTCCCTCTCCCAGCCACTCTTCTTCCTCTGTCAACTACTTCTCTATTTCTGGCCTGGTCCATGTTTACATTACAGTACAGCATTATTCCTAAGATGTCCCCTTTTGTATAGATGGTAATGAAATTGAAAGACTAACACCTGGGTAGGTGTACAGCTACAATGGGAATCAGCTGTGGTTGGTCTAATTGTTTTGATAGTATTTCATTATTTAGATTTGAAATATATTTCAATACGGTATTACTGTAGAAATGTAGCAAATTGCTGTCTTATTAGAAAGATGTAGTCATTGAATGCATTTTGTGCCAAATCAATGAAAAATGATCCACAGTTTATCCCACATAGACTGCTGTTGTGCTCCCTGTGTGAAGAGTTTTGAAAAAGTGACCTAAGTATTGTAAAAACTGTAACTAGGTCTTTATTTTGCAGTACTTGACCACACGACTGGACAATAATCAAGATAAGACTAAACTAGAGCCTGCAGAACTTGTCAAAAAAGCAGAGCATGTCTTTATTATGGACTCACCACTCCCCATCTTTACAACCATTGAATCTATATATCCTCCCGCAGTCAGCAGCAGCCCAATTATAAATCAACGCTCACTCAGTTCAATGAGTGATTCATGACTATTTATCGACGATAATTTACAGAAGTGGTTTCGGATGCTTTTTACTTCACTGAGAGGCAATAATTTACAAACAAAGACGAAAGGAACACAACACGGTAAGCCATCTGGAGGATGAATTAGATAGCCACAGAAGGATCATGGATTTAGATGCTTGATGGTCCTGCTGAATTTACTCCACGCTTCTTTAGCGACGAATAGAATACCATGTAGAAACATACCAATGAAACATTGTCCTGGTTGAACCACTCTTGAAGGAACATAAAAGTTCAATGTAATGTGTATGTTTATCTTTTTTACATCAGCTTTAGGGGTGCTTATAGGCAAAAGACAGGTTTATCACTTAACAGATACAGATTTACAGAAGTCATTTAGCTAGTGATACAGTCCCATGATGTTTTCTAGCCACTGTAGTTGCTTTGGGCGTGCTGTTAGGGAGGTTGTTGTATTTTCTGCTAAACAATTTGTGACAGTTGGCTTTAGTGAGAGTTCTATACAAAATAAAACCTTACAAGATTTGAATCATAATAGGTGTGTACGTACAAGTGTGTGTGTACGCTCGTGGAATGTGGGTTTGTGTGTGTGAGTGTGTGTGTGTGCATGCTTGCGTGTTTGTTTGTGTGTGTGTGCATGCGTGCGTGTTTGTGTGTGTGCATGTGTTTGTGTGTGTGTGTGTGTCTGTGTGTGTGTGTTCATGTTTGTTTGTGTATGTGTGTGTGTTCATGTTTTTGTGTGTGTGTGTGTGTGTGTGTGTGTGCATGTGTTCGTATGTGTGTGTGTGTGCTGTGTCTGCATCTACTATCTACCTCTCGAAGCCCTGAGGATCTCCACTAATCTCCACTGAACTCCATTGATATCCACTGATATCCACTGATCTCCACTGCTAGTCCTGTCTCTGAGTGACGTTGAGAATGTCAGCTGCTATCACAGTCACAGCAGAGATCAGGGCAAATTACAGGTCTGTTCTCCTGAATCCAGGCCTAGGCTTCACATGATATGGTATCATCAGACCAGGGTTATTATTTCACATGTACAGTACACAACCACTTGACTTCTCTACTTCCTGTTCATCTGAAGCTATGAGGAGTGGGAAGGAAGGCTGGGCACAAAGCTTTTTCTTCTCAATTATCCTATAATGGTTAGTTATATTTATATCAAATGCACCCAACAAGGTCTGAATTGGTTGGCTTTCACCCCAGGGCTCTCTCTCTCTCTCTCTCTCTCTCTCTCTCTCTCTCTCAAATTCCTTATATTAAGCAAACCAGACGGCACAATTTTCTTGTTTTTTTTATTGACGGATAGCCAAGGGCACACTCCAACACTCAGACATAATCACAAACGAAGCATTTGTGTTTAGTGAGCCAGATCAGAGGCAGTAGGGATGACCAGGGATGCTCTCTTGATAAGTGTGACAAGTACTTTTGGGGGTCAGGGAAAATGTATGGAGTAAAAAGTACATTATTTTCTTTAGGAATGTAGTGAAGTAAAAGTAGAAGTTGGCAAAAATATAAATAATAGTAATGCACAGATACACCCAAAAACGACTTAAGTAGTAGTACCCCACAAGCCCCCCCCCCCCACACACACACACGCACACAAACTCTCTCTCTATCTCTCTCTCTCTCTGTAATTACAGCACACCCTGGGTGAATTAATTAATTACATAGCTGGCTGGGTATCAAAGGTAAATATAATTTAATTATATTCCCTGCTTTGTTAAGAAGCCAACTGTCAGGCTGTGGTGAGTGGGCTGTGGCTCTCTGTGGCGCCCCAGGCAAGTGTGTGTGTCCGTGCATGTGCATTCACATGACTGCATGTGCGTGTGTGGTCCTGTGTACTTGCGTTCATGTGCGTGTGTGCTTACGTGCTTGCATTCCTGTATGTATGTGTGTGTGTGTGTGTGTGTGTGTGTGTGTGTGTGTGTGTGTGTGTGTGTGTGTGTGTGTGTGTGTGTGTGTGTGTGTGTGTGTGTGTGTGTGTGTGTGTGTGTGTGTGTGTGTGTGTGTGTTTGTGTGTGTGTGTGTGTGTGTGTGTGAACCGTGCTCAGCCAAGTGGGAGAAACAAGAATTAACAGGTACATGGAGATGGAGGAATCCCCAGGTCTCCCAGCTGGATGACTGGCATCTCTCTGACAGCCCCACAGTCCCAGTGAACAAGAACATTGTCCCCCCGGTAGCTACTGCTGTTAGCTTTAGTTAACATCCTGGGGAAAACAAAGCTTGGCTACAGACACAAACACGTTCACTTGTTTTTATCACAAACAGACAGTCCTTTAACCCTTTGTGAAACATAGGCAGTATTCGTGGGTTGCATGTTGCTTCCCAAAATTGTAATGAAGATTCTCTTGAGCACTGGTGCCTGACTGAACATTCTACTTTGCATTCTGTCCAAGGTTTTGTCTAAAGTGCATTATAGTGCACATTAGTAGGAAAGCCTTTTGTCCTCATTGTGATGTCACAAGATTCACTTTAGATGCAGTATAACATGTTCTAGCTAGCTAAGATTGCTAGCTAAGATTGCTAACTATTTTTGACTAACTTTGCTAGCCAATGGTAACATTGCCATCTCTCTAAAGTAAATTTGACGACAAAGTTATTTCCTACTAACATTTGCCTACTTTAGCAATGTCATTGTATTTCCAGGCACTATAGTGTAATTTAGATGAAACAGTTGGTAGTCCCCGTTCAGAATGACTGGGCATCACTGTGGCTGAAGCGTCTTTAGAACGTTCATAACAATGGCATGACGCGACCGAGTGATGGAGGTGCAACTCATGAATATTTGGCTCTTACTTTAGTTATTCTAACTGATTCTCATCAATGACATCATTCAAAAAGTATGGCCCTACTATTCTCACTGTAGGATTCCAAAGTAGAATCACTATCAACAATGCGCTTCCAACGAACACTCTAGAGTCTATCCCCACACAGCATGTTGTTGACTGGAGATTAAGCACATGTCAAACACCAGCACCAATAAGACTCAGTCACTACCACCAACCATCCTAAGAACATTTCCATTCAGTAGGTACAGTATATTTCTTTGTATGAACGTCCAGGGGAGAAATCACTGAGAACCACAGAGCCTGCAGGCCAGAGAAAGCAGGGTCTTCTAGGAAGGTTTGTCACCAACCACCAACTAAACAGGCTGTGTATAGCACACAGGCCCCAGACAAACCAAACAAGGTAAATCAGTATAATTGGAAGAACATTAACCATGTAGAAAAACGGCTACCTTTTGTTTTAACCACGTTAGAATGGAAGAGAGCTACGCCTCTCCCCATCAGTCTACTAAACCTGAATCAATCAGGCAGAGCTCAATAATGATAATGTTCAGGATCCTTCTGAGGGGTGATAAAATCTATAGACTAAGGAAGAAGAACCTATAGCCAATCACTTAATTATCTTTATCACCGTGATTTAGGGGAAGAGGAGGGTGTTTAAGAACTGTAAATCATTATCGATGACATTGAGGGTGAGGGGGAGAGAGTGAGAGAGAGAGAGAGAGAGAGAGAGAGAGAGAGAGAGAGAGAGAGAGAGAGAGAGAGAGAGAGAATGAGATGGAGACATATCTTTGTGACAGGTTTAAAGTCCAGGAGTCAAGCTTCTTTTGGGGGTGTGCACCCCTCCTCTTTGTCTCATCCACTGTCCATCCGTACGGAGGGCTGCAGGGACGGTTCTTTTTTTCACCACAGACAGAGTCATGAGTTCGTCTGAACAGGGCAGATGCTTCCTCATATTTTCTGGCATTGCCCTGACAAGCCTCTTATTGTTTCTGTTGATAAGCCTACAGTGTTCTAGTGTTCCTGGTAATGGCTGTGAGAAGGAGGCATACGTCACTGAGACTGAATGAATAGATAATGGAAGAGATTTCTGCTGGATGCTTAAGGCAGTGTTATTATCTAGGCCTGTTAAATAGAGCTAATCCTTTTCAAAAAGAAAGGAGGACCAAGGCTTCATATCATTAATTAAAATGCCTTTTTTTGGTATGGCATGTTCAATGGAAAAAAAGTTTTAAAACTCTGACGCGTTTCGGCCTTCGTCAGGGAGTACAAAAATATGATAATACAATGTCCTCTTTTGAACAGATTTTTCCAATCAACCCTGATTAGAAGAGGGAGTGGTTACAGAATTAATTAGACAACACCTAGCAAGCAATACTATAACCATTAAACAGTGAAATACAGTAGATATGTTATCAAAAATGCAACTCAAGGCTAGAAGCATCAGAACCCCTAGAAAGGTAGTTCTAACCTTGAACATGACTGGGAAAAGTGTTAAGAACAGGAGAGCCATCCATTCTATAGTACACCAAAACAGTCTAAACATAGCTGAGGGCAACAGAGCAAAAAGAGCAAAGAATCCACTAGATGACAGCAAAGGGACCTCTCACGACCCTACAAATAAGGTGAGAAATACATATCTTCATTTAAACCAGGGTATTTATTGGACTGTAGTTTGTAAATCCAAAAACAATCCCTTTGGTTTAGCTGTTTAAGACGGTCCCCTTTTCTAATTGAGGCCGGAACATGATCAATACCCAGAGCTTGTAGGGAGGCAGGGTTGCCATGGTGTAAGGACTTGTAGTGCCTTGCCATGGTGTAGTCTTCATTGCCTGCCCATATGGTGTACTTGTGTTCCGCTAAGGTGTCTTGAAGGCGTCTCTTTGTCCGTCCAATGTAGAACACCTTGCACTGTGGACATTCCAATCTGTAGATGACATGAGTGGTTTTGCAGAAAATGCAGCTTGACTTGATACTCCATTTTAGAAGCTGTGTCAACAAAAAACCTTTTATGTGCAATATTTCTGCAATTGTTGTACTGGTTGCATTTAATCTTCTTGTTTGTCTGGAGGGAACACTTGTGGCTGCATGGACAGGGTGAAGACCAGGAATAATCATTAACACCAGTAACCGGGATCCCGGGACTGTCGGGACCACTCTTCACAAGTTCTGAAAAAAAGAAAATGACAAGACCTAGGAAATGCAATATTTTCCCCCAATTTCCCAATAATGCAATTCCACAAAATACACATGGGAAGCAGCACATTGGCAAAAAATAAAATAGCACATTATCCAAATAGGTTGTGGCATGGAAGCCTTTAGCCAATAGTATTTACACACAGTCACCCTAAATTCAAAGCACACGCATAATTAATTTGCACTGCCCACCAGACCCGAATGCAGTTTAGAGTTCTTATCAGAACTGAAAATTTGATTCTGGTCCGAACCAAAACCGGAGAGCTGAATCCCAAGCCCAGGCCTGGTCAGACATCACAGAAATTAAATGAGCCTGAACCTGAAAAAAAGCCAGATTTCTAGAAATCTCACGTAGGAGCCTTATATAGCCTTGTATAGAGCCAAAGATATTTTCCTATCATCCCGATCCCACTGAAACCCAAAATCCTGACTCGCATGAAAATGTTGTTCTGTAATCCATAGGTTGAATGATCTTCTTTTTATTTAACCCACCAATTGGTAGTTACAGTTTTGTCCCATCGCCGGAGCTCCCCTACGGACTCGGGAGAGGCGAAGGTTGAGAGCCATGCGCACCAATGTGTTGGAGGAAACCAGCCGGCGACCAAAATCAGCTTGCAGGCACCTGGCCTTCCACAAGGAGTTGGTAGAGCATGATGGGATAAGGAAATCCTGGCAGGCCAAACCCTCCCCTAACCTGGACAACGCTGGGCCAATTGTGCGCCGACCTCATGGGTCTCCCGGTCACAGCCGGATGTGACACAGCTTGGGATTGAATTAGACCGCTGCGCCACTTGGGAGGCCCTAGGTTGCCTTATCAAAGCAAGTCTCGCCTATGCATGTCAAAATACCACTAGAACATGTCTTGTATTGCTGCCCATATGAGAGCTTCAGTAGAGAATGTGTGATCAACAAATTGTATGAGAGTAGATATGGACATTTGTTGTGTCCCTTTCCTGCAGTTAAACTACCCAGTGGCCTCATGGGTGGAATGTTATTAATATTAATAAACATTATTTGAAAAAAGCCATCGAAAATCTGGTGTTTCTACAGATTGCATATCTAGTGAACAATGGATAAGTAACAATGGGTGTGATGGATAGAAGTAACCACTACAGCTGTGATCAAGCCTTACATCAACGTTGCCTGAAACTGAATGGAAAGTGCTAGGTCCTGACCAGTTATTCAGAAGAAAATCCTCTGTGACTGTCTAATTTATATAAGTTAACTTACCAGTGTGAAACCAAAACAAACATATTCTACACATTTACAAACTACCTGTTTTAAAGTGTTATTACAAACATGGTGTTCTTTTGTTAATGAAGCTTATATATAAAATAACCTGACAATGAGCCACATCATATCAAATCAAAATATGTAAAAAGAGAAAGTAAAAGTAACATATGGGTAGACAAATAATGTGTGTTATGCAGCAGAACACAACTATCCTTTTTTAAGGATGCAAACCAGTAATATGAATCATTGTTGATCCATCCTGTTATGATCTAATGAGAAGGATGTAGGATTTTTTACGGCCTAGAATCGAGGCCTTTCCCAGTCATGAAGGACGAAGCTAGGCCCCTCTTGGTTCTCATTGGCGAAGACTGAACTCAAGTTAGGGGTTTTATGTCAGACTCTCCTATACCACTTTGCCCAACATGTTATACCCAAGAGGTTGTAGATAAACCCTTTTAAGGTGATATAACTTCTATAATTATTATAGGCCTCTGAAACCCATAGTCGAATGGCTTCAGACTGAGCATTTCTCACCATTTATTTATGGAGAGCAATTTTCCTTTTATAACAGCTAGTGTCCATTTATTTACAGTAGTGTGCTGATTAATTATTGCTTTCTTCAGTGGAAATAAAGAATATGTATAAAAATGCCAAATATACCAAAAACTAAATCAAGCAGAGATTTACGACTATTTAACAATGTTAATCATTACTGAAACATGCAAACTACAAACATTTAACCAATTAAAGATAATTCATGCAAAAATCAAAAGGGCCTTTCTGACTACAAGTGCACCAGTATCCTAAAGTATTAAGCAAAAACAAGCATAGAAAACAGTACTGGCATTAATAAAAATAAAAAAACGAAGTAAGTCTACTATTATAATGTCATTATTTCAGCCTTGTTGATTTTACAATGTTGGATTGTTAACAGTTTTTTTTTTCTTTATATAAAGAAATGTGGGACCCAAAAAAAAGCGGTGTAGAACACCATTGCCCATCATCCATTACTCTAACAACTTTCAGGAGATTTTTCCGAAGCTTGCCCCCCAGAAATGTATTTTCCTACAAATTAAGTCACACAACAATTTGTGTCTTTTCACATGAATTAAGCCACACAAAAGATAGCCTAGGCCTGCTTCTGCAATGTGCTGAATTAATTGAGGAACGTAACTCTCAGAATTTATGAACAGCCTGTTTTGCAATTCACAACCATGTAATTGGCAATCAAAGTCACTCTATAATTACTTAATATCAGTTTCACTTGCTGTGAAATCTTTACATGGTGGCGTAGCCAAGCCGGCAATGTGGCGCAAGGACAATCTTATTTTGGGAGAACCCTGGCATAGTGACCATATTTTGGTTTTAAACGCTTTAAGTGGACACTTCTGATTTTTTGTGTTATTTCCTGTGACTCTCGGGATAAATAGGAATTATTCCCGGTATTGAAACTTGGTAGATTTTCAGGATAACATGAATCCCTACACTGTATACAAAACTCGTCACTGATACATTATCTCCTATCCTAGCTGAGAGCCACAGTTGTCATGAAGGAGAGGAGGCTAGTAGGACCAGGAGTTTTTCCCAACTCTGGGTCTAGCTATGAAGGAAGGTGGACTATTTTGGGGCTATTGAGCCACTGGCCCCACGGTTGCATATTATGGTCATGTATCCGGGGCTTCGGAAGCACCCAAAGCTACTTCCAGTTAACACAAGCATATGAAGAGACTTTAGCCTAGCTCAGCCATGGCTATCATTGAACAAAAAGAGACAGACAGAGGAGAGGAAGGAAGTCTCTGCCTGGTTACTCCCCCTGCAGTCATGGGATGCATTAATGTCTCTGCTCTGAAGTAATTACTCACTAGACTAGGTCCATTTGATACTGGCAATAAATTAAATTCGCCCCTTAAGTTTTAAAGGCAAACGCATACTGTAGCCATCACTTAGCGTCTGCCCTCTCCGTACAGATAATTTGTTGTAACAATGTGTTAGCCACAACTTGATAACTGGACCCTACAGCAGCTGAGCTGACTACAGGCCAGTGAGCTATGTGCCAATAAAGGAAGAGATAAAAAGAGAAAA
Organism: Thymallus thymallus; assembly: GCA_023634145.1. Taxonomy (NCBI): domain Eukaryota; kingdom Metazoa; phylum Chordata; class Actinopteri; order Salmoniformes; family Salmonidae; genus Thymallus; species Thymallus thymallus. The sequence continues at coordinate 9,734,318 of CM042389.1, forward strand.
ACAACTCTGGAGATAGATTAGAGTATTAACAGCGGCACATGTGTCCTCACAATTAATCAATTCCACTCTACCAAGCAGCAATTTAATTATGAATTATGGATATGTCTGCCATGAATCATCTACACACTTCATTAGTTGAATTGGACGAGGCTAGAATCCAAGCATATCATGGTGATTTAATTGAATACTTATTTTCTTTTTTATAATTCCGGATAGTTTGGTGAGGAAGAGTTAGTGACCTAACACAAAGTGATTGGGACTCCCCAGTTGCTAATGGTAATAAAATAAAATGTAATCATGATTTTATAATTGACAAATTAAACCTTGGGAGCTATAGTCTTTTTTCTCTCTCTCTATTTTATGATTTGTTTTCTCTCTCTCTATTTTCATTTTTGTTCTCCAAACAGCTGCGTGTCTAAAAGAGGTCATCATAGTGTAGGTAAACATGCATAAAACTTAACCAAACACATCAAACACCAGGCGCCAGATTAACAAGAAGATGGAGATGTCATTCTGTCTTTACAAAGCCACATCTGGGAGCTAAATCAAGAAGAATGCTTTATTTTCTATATCAGGACATATTGTACAAAGCATACAGTATATACACTATACCGAATAAAAATAGAGATTTTACTGAGTTACAGTTCATAGGAAATCAGTCAATTTAAATAAATAAATTAGGCCCTAATCTATGGATTTCACATGACTGGTAATACAGATATGTCTGTTGGTTACAGATACAACAACAACAAAAAGGTAGGGGTGTGGATCAGAAAACCAGTCAGTATCTGGTGTGACCACCATTTGCCTCATGCAGCGCGACATCTCCTTCACATAGAGTTAATCAGGCTGTTGATTGCGGCCTGTGGAATGTTGTCCCACTCATCTTCAATGGCTGTGTGAAGTTGCTGGATATTGGCGGGAACTGGAACACGCTGTCGTACATGTCAATCCAGAGGATCCCAAACATGCTCAATGGGTGACATGTCTAGTGAGTATTCAGGCCATGGAAGAACTGGGACATTTACAGCTTCCAGGAATTGTGTACAGATCCTTGCGACATGGGGCCGTGCATTATCATGCTGAAACATGAGGTGATGGCTGCGGATGAATGGCTCGACAAAGGGCCTCAGGATCTCGTCACAGTATCTCTGTGCATTCAAATTTCCATTGACAAAATGCAATCATGTTTGTTGTCCATAGCTTATGCCTGGCCATACCATAACCCCACCGCCACCATGGGGCACTCTGTTCACAATGTTGACATCAGCAAACCGCTTGCCCACACAACGCCATACATGTGGTCTGTGGTTGTGAGGCCAGTTGGACGTACTGACAAATTCTCTAAAACGACATTGGAAGCGGCTTATGGTAGAGAAATGTATATTAAAATATCTGGCAACAGCTCTGGAGGACAATCCTGCCAATTGCACACTCTCTCAAAACTTAAGACATCTGTTGCATTGTGTTGTGTGATAAAACTGCACATTTTAGAGCAGATTTTATTGTCCCCAGCACAAGGTGCACCTGTGTAATGATCATACTGTTTAATCATCTTCTTGATATGCCACACCTATCAGGTGATTGGATTATCTTGGCAAAGGAGGGATGGAAAAAAACAAAAGCATATTGTACATATGGAACATTTCAGGGATCTTTTATTTCAGTTCATGAAACATGGGACCATGTCAGGCTCTGGCCATAGAGAAGCAATAGGCTTCTCTATGTAGCTATGGTCAGAGTCTGACAGTGTCGTTCTTTTCTGTCCCTCACGCGGGTGTGGGTTGTTATCGTACATGTCGAGGTATATGTCGCAGTCACGGGTGAAGTAAGTGTTCTTTTGTTACTTCCGTTCATTCCGTGTGGTTTTTGTGAATGGGACGTTAGTTTATAGTTTCAGTTTTGTATCCTGTAGTTCGCCGATTATTTTCGATTTATACATATAAAATAAATAAGAAAATGTCGAACTACTATCCCTGCGCTGCGTCTTGGTCTCTCCAAACCCCATTTCGTGACAGAACAACCCACCACTGCGAGACCAAGCAGCGCAACTGGGGAGAGAGGGAGAGAGAGGAGGTGCCGCCGCGTTATGCGCGACGCGCAAGAAGAGGCAACTCCCGCAAACAACCCCAATGTAATCTTGGGGGGAGGCTATGGGGGTGGTCTGGCTATAGGGAGGAGGAGCCAACACCACTCCCCATGTGGACCATAGGGAGACCGAGGTACCAATGGGGCGCTCAGAGCAAGGAGCAGGAGGAATATTTGGAGGAGTATTATGGAGGTGCGTTGGAAGAATTGGTGGAGATAGAAAGGGAGGTCGAGAGGGAGATGGCGGAGTGGTCCAGCCCGGATCCGGTCGTCTACTCCACTCCCAGGCCGGAGCAGTCCGCTTCACCGGTGTCCAGTCCGGGTCTGGTTGTCTACTCCACCTCCCTGCCAGAGCAATTCGCTCCTCCGGTGCCCAGTCTGGGTCCGATCGTCTACTCCACCTCCATGCCAGAGCAATCCACTTCTCTGATGTCCAGTCCGGGTCCGGACCTCTGCTCTACTCCCAGCACCCGAGCTCCAGTGCGTGTGCCTAGCCAGGTGCTTCCTGTGCCTGCTCCACGCACACGACCTCCAGTGCGCCTCCTCAGTCCGGTACGACCCGTGCCGGCTCCCCGCACCGGACCTCCAGTACGTGCGCCTAACCAGGTGCTTCCTGTGCCAACTCCACGCACCCGACATCCGGTGCGCCTCCCCTGCCCTGAACCTCCAGCGAGGGTCAGCGCCCCTGAACCTCCAGCGAGGGTCAGCGCCCCTGAACCTCCAGCGAGGGTCAGCGCCCCTGAACCTCCAGCGAGGGTCAGCGCCCCTGAACCTCCAGCGAGGGTCAGCGCCCCTGAACCTCCAGCGAGGGTCAGCGCCCCTGAACCTCCAGCGAAGGTCAGCGCCTCTAAACCTCCTGCGAAGGTCAGCGCCTCTAAACCTCCTGCGAGGGTCAGCGCCTCTAAACCTCCAGCGAGGGTCAGCCACCCTGAGCCTCCAGCGAAGGTCAGCGTCCCGGAGCCTCCAGCCAATCCGGGTCCAGCCGTCTGCTCCGCCTCAGCGCTAGAGCAGTCCGCTCCGCCGGTGCCCGTTCCGGGTCCAGCCGCCTGCTCCGCCTCAGTGCCAGAGCAGTCTGCTCCACCGTTGCCCGTTCCGGGTCCAGCCGCCTGCTCCGCCTCAGTGCCAGAGCAGTCCGCTCCACCGGTGCCCGTTCCGGGTCCAGCCGCCTGCTCCGCCTCAGTGCCAGAGCGGTCCGCTCCACCGGTGCCCGTTCCGGGTCCAGCCGCCTGCTCCGCCTCTGTGCCGGAGCGGTCCGCTCCACCGGTGCCCGTTCCGGGTCCAGCCGCCTGCTCCGCCTCAGTGCCAGACCAGTCCGCTCCACCGGTACCCAATCCGGGCCCGGTTGTTTTCCCAGCTCCATGGCCGGAGCCGTTTGCCCCACCGGTGCCCAGTCCGGGCCCGGTTGTTTTCCCCGCTCCATGGCCGGAGCCGTTTACCCCACCGGTGCCCAGTCCGGGCCCGGTTGTTTTCCCTGCTCCATGGCCGGAGCAGTTTGCCCCACCAGTGCCCAGTCCGGGCCCGGTTGTTTTCCCCGCTCCATGGCCGGAGCCGTTTACCCCACCGGTGCCCAGTCCGGGCCTGGTTGTTTTCCCCGCTCCATGGCCGGAGCCCTTTGCCCCACCGGTCCACAGCCCGGGACCGGTGATAAGGAAGGGGCACGGGACAAAACTGTCCACATCGCCGGAGCCGCCCCCGATGGACTAGTTTTCCCCCCCATTTACCCCCCCGTGTTTTGTGTGTGGGTTTTGTTTAGGCGTCCGGGAGTCCGCGCCTTGGGGGGGGGGGGCAGGCTCTGGCCATAGAGAAGCAATAGGCTTCTCTATGTAGCTATGGTCAGAGTCTGACAGTGTCGTTCTTTTCTGTTTCTTTGTGGGTTTTGGGTGGATCTCTAATTAGAGGCAGCTGCTACCCGTTGTCTCTAATTAGGGATCCAATATATGTTGAGTCTGTCCCTCACGCGGGTGTGGGTTGTTATCGTACATGTCGAGGTATATGTCGCAGTCACGGGTGAAGTAAGTGTTCTTTTGTTACGTCCGTTCATTCCGTGTGGTTTTTGTGAATGGGACGTTAGTTTATAGTTTCAGTTTTGTATCCTGTAGTTCGCCGATTATTTTCGATTTATACATATAAAATAAATAAGAAAATGTCGAACTACTATCCCTGCGCTGCGTCTTGGTCTCTCCAAACCCCATTTCGTGACAGACCAACACTTTACATGTTGCGTTTATATTTTTGATCAGTGTATATTATGCAAATTCATGCATCTTTTGGCTTTGTTCAGTAAAAAAAAAATACAAATAAAATATATATACACTACATGACCAAAAGTATGTGGACACCTGCTCGTCAAACATCTCATTCCAAAATCATGGGCATTAATATGGAGTTGGTCCCCCCTTTGCTGCTATAGCAGCCTCTACTCTTCTGGGAAGGCTTTTCACTATTTGCTTTGTGCACGAGGGCATGGAAAGGGCCTTCCCCAAACTGTTGCCACAAAGTTGGATGCACAGAATCATCTAGAATGTCATTGTATGCTGTAGCGTTAAGATTTCTCTTCACTGGAAATAAGGGGCCTAGCCCGAACCATGAAAAACAGTCCCAGAACATTATTCCTCCTCCACCAAACTTTACAGTTGGTACTATGCATTGGGGCAGGTAGTGTTCTCCTGGCATGCGCCAAATCCAGATTTGTGCGTCGGACTGCCAGATGGTGAAGCAGGATTCATTACTCCAGAGAGCTTGTTTCACTGCTCCAGAAGCCAATAGCAGCGAGCTTGAAACCACTCCAGCCGATGCTTGGCATTGCGCATGGTGATCTTAGGCTTTTGAGCAGCTGCTCGGCCATGGAAACCTATTTCATGAAGCTCCAGATGAACAGTTCTTGTGCTGATGTTGCTTTCAGAGACAGCTTGGACCTCGGTAGTGAGTGTTGCAACGGAGGACAGACAATATTTACGCGCTTCACGCTTCAGCACTTGGCGGTCCCGTTGTTGCTCCTAGATGTTTCCACTTCACAATAACAGCACTTACAGTTTACCGGGGCAACTGAACAATGCCGAAAGATGCATGTTTAAGGCTGAAATCGCAGTCTATGTGTACTGTATGTGTGATGTGTCTGTGGGTGTTGTGTCAGACACTGGGGGAGTTTTAATAGAGGATTTCCTGTTCTAGTTGAGAGGTTAGTAGATTACTTTACCATGATCGAGTATAACCCCTGAACCCCTTAAGGTATTAGTGTGTGTGTGTGGGCATGCTTTTCTCTCTCTCTCTAGGAAAGGTCACACCCTTATCAGGATCTATGGAGCCTGGCCTTCTCTCATTATCTACAGTATATTATTAGTTCTGGGCTGGGGCTTGTATAAGGGAGAAGATGTACAGTGGGGCAAAAAAGTATTTAGTCAGCCACCAATTGTGCAAGTTCTCCCACTTAAAAAGATGAGATAGTCCTGTAATTTTCATCATAGGTACACTTCAACTATGAGAGACAAAATGAGAAAAAAAAATCCAGAAAATCACATTGTAGGATTTTTTATGAATTTATTTGCAAATTATGGTTGAAAATAAGTATTTGGTCAATAACAAAAGTTTATCTCAATACTTTGTTATATACCCTTTGTTGGCAATGACAGAGGTCAAACGTTTTCTGTAAGTCTTCACAAGGTTTTCACACACTGTTGCTGGTATTTTGGCCCATTCCTCCATGCAGATCTCCTCTAGAGCAGTGATGTTTCGGGGCTGTCGCTGGGCAACACAGACTTTCAACTCCCTCCAATGATTTTCTATGGGGTTGAGATCTGGAGACTGGCTAGGCCACTCCAGGACCTTGAAAAGCTTCTTACGAAGCCACTCCTTCGTTGCCCGGGCGGTGTGTTTGGGATCATTGTCATGCTGAAAGACCCAGCCACGTTTCATCTTCAATGCCATTGCTGATGGAAGGAGGTTTTCACTCAAAATCTCACAATACATGGCCCCATTCATTCTTTCCTTTACACGGATCAGTCGTCCTGGTCCCTTTGCAGAAAAACAGCCCCAAAGCATGATGTTTCCACCCCCATGCTTCACAGTAGGTATGGTGGTCTTTGGATGCAACTCAGCATTCTTTGCCTCCAAACACGACGAGTTGAGTTTTTACCAAAAAGTTATATTTTGGTTTCATCTGACCATATGACCATATGATCATCCAAATGCTCTCTAGCAAACTTCAGACGGGCCTGGACATGTACTGGCTTAAGCAGGGGGACACGTCTGGCACTGCAGGATTTGAGTCCCTGGCGGCGTAGTGTGTTACTGATGGTAGCCTTTGTTACTTTGGTCCCAGCTCTCTGCAGGTCATTCACTAGATCCCCCCGTGTGGTTCTGGGATTTTTGCTCACCGTTCATGTGATCATTTTGACCCCACGGGGTGAGATCTTGCGTGGAGCCCCAGATCGAGGGAGATTATCAGTGGTCTTGTATGTTTTCCATTTCCTAATAACTGCTCCCACAGTTGATTTCTTCACACCAAGCTGCTTACCTATTGCAGATTCAGTCTTCCCAGCCTGGTGCAGGTCTACAATTTTGTTTCTGGTGTCCTTTGACAGCTCTTTGGTCTTGGCCATAGTGGAGTTTGGAGTGTGACTGTTTGAGGTTGTGGACAGGTGTATTTTATACTGATAACAAGTTCAAACAGGTGCCACTAATACAGGTAACGAGTGGAGGACAGAGGAGCCTCTTAATGAAGAAGTTACAGGTCTGTGAGAGACAGAAATCTTGCTTGTTTGTAGGTGACCAAATACTTATTTTCCACCATAATTTGCAAATAAATTAATTAAAAATCCTACAATGTGATTTTCTGGTCATTTTGTCTCTCATAGTTGAAGTGTACCTATGATGAAAATTACAGGCCTCTCTCATCTTTTTAAGTTGGAGAACTTGCACAATTGGTGGCTGACTAAATACTTTTTTGCCCCACTGTATATGCTCTCTGTATCTTTTCTCTTCAACACATCCTAATGGTCTGTACAGCCTGGGCTTAGAGCTGGGTTTAGGGCTTGGTTTAGAGCTGGGTTTAGGGCTGGGCTTAGAGCTGGGCTTAGGGCTGGGTTTGGGGCTGGGATTAGGGCTGGCCTTAGAGCTGGCCTTAGAGCTGGGTTTAGGGCTGGGTTTAGAGCTGGGTTTAGGGCTGGGCTTAGAGCTGGGCGTAGGGCTGGGTTTGGGGCTGGGATTAGAGCTGGGCTTAGAGCTGGGATTAGGGCTGGGCTTAGAGCTGGGTTTAAAGCTGGGCTTAGGGCTGGGTTTAGGGCTGGGCTTAGGGCTGGGTTTAGAGCTGGGTTTAGGGCTGGGTTTAGGGCTGGGTTTAGGGCTCAGTGCTGGAGCAAAGCCTTAGAGACTAAATGGGGTTATTTGAGTAAGCAACCGGGGCCCTGATAGGGCAGGAGACACATTAAGACACATTAGGGGATACCTAGTTAGAGAGTGGAGGTATATCTGAGGTCTCAGCTGCTTCCATTCCAACATGGTATCATTTGTCAAAGTGCAATTGTTGTTATTTGTCACCCAAGCTGACACATATATTACTTATATAAAGTATCACTATGATGATGAACTAGGGTAAGGGTTCTCTTATATAAGGGAATGTAGTTGGAAGAAGTGTGGAGAGACTGCTGACAGATGAGATGTGCAAAGCTCTTCTCTTTCAGCTTTTATTAACCTTTTACTGCAGTGGGTTAAATCAGGGTCACACAGAGTGTTTCTTGGTAGTCTTAAATAAATCTACTTTGAAACAAAAGTAAACACCTCACACTCATGGTTATGGGCTTAAAAAGAAGGAGACACTTTATATACATCGCAGACGACTGAAATATAATACAACCGTTTGACATAGAAACACAGGATTTTCGGTGGCTTTTTTCAAATAATGTTTATTAATTATGAAATATTAATAACATTCCACCCATGAGGCTACTGGGTCATTTAACTGCAGGAAAGGGTGTTAATGTGTTTAGAATTACAGTGTCATCAGAAAGTATTCATACCCCTTGATTTATTCCACATTTTGTTGAGTTACAGCCTGAATTAAAAATGGATTAAGTATATATTGTTTCCCACCCACAATACCCAGTAGAAATGAACAAAGTAAAATTATATCTCATTTACATAAGTATTTACACCCCTTAGTCAATACCTTGAGGAAGTACCATTGAAAGAGATTACAGCTCTGTCATTGCTAGACAACCACTTTGACATGTGTGTAGGCCAGTGACCAACAACTCTGAATACTTTCTGAAGGCACTGTAAGTGTGTCATCTGACAATGTTAGTTCAGGTCGGAAATGTTGCTCAGAAGACAGACAGTCTGACTGAGGCTGACGAAACTCAATGACAAACTGAGAAATCCAGAGCCAGGGATGTGTGTTTGTGTGTGTGTGTACCCACACCAGATCTCCCTCTGTGTTTGTGTCTGGCAGATCTATCTAACTGACACCGTTTCACATTGAGACGACAAGCCCTTGCCAACACAGCTAACTAGGCTAGCTTTCTTCACATAGCAGGACAGCACTGAGAGAATAATCAGCTGTAGATAATCAGATACATTCTGTTGAAATGCCAGTGTTTGGAAATGGATACAGGAAAATAGTTTTAAGTTAGCATAAGTAGATTCTCATAGGATGCATGTTCCACGGGTGCACTAACCAAAACAATGTCTCACAGTGACAGGTGCTAGTTTAAAACATCCATTGTTTTTATATTTGAGTTTCTCACTTTCACCTGACAAGAGTTAGAGAGAGGAGGAAAGAGTGGGCGAGAGAGACAGAGACAAATAGAGAGAAATAGACAGATAGAGAAAGAAAGAGAGACACCCAGAAAGCCAGAGAGCTCTGGTGTTGGGGACCAGGAGTGTATTTAGGCAGGAGACGTCTGTCAGACAGCTGCTGTCAGTCTGGTATTTTTGATATTATCATCTTGGCACAGGATGGAGGCTATCAAAGACCTAATACCAGGATGGAGGCTATCAAAGACCTAATACCAGAACGGACGGACGGACGGACGGACGGACGGACGCCCTGGAGAGTAGAGACGTTCCTGCCAACAACGTCTTTCCATTTCCCCTTCCCAAGCCTGTCTTTCAGGGAAACAGCACACGTCCTCATATAGGAACTGTATTCAGTCATATGATAACCTCTCTCTCTCTCTCTCTCTCTCTCTCTCTCTCTCTCTCTCTCTCTCTCTCTCTCTATTTCTCTCTCTCCCTTTCTCTCTGTCTGGGCTGGATGGCTGGAGGGTATTTGATTATAAGAACTGCTGTCAACACTCAGCGTTTGGCCTTGCACCTCCTGCTGAACTATTGAATTCATCACGCATTAAACATTCAAGATATACCTGAAATCTATCTGTGGTTGTCTGTTTATTGGCACAAATCCAGATGCAGTTTCCATCCTTCTCAGAAGAACAAGATACACACATTCTAACAAGGAATATAAACAACATTGTAATAACCCTAAGGTGTGATTTAAGATGGCGTAAGGCTGGTTGAGGTACCACAGAGACACTACTACAGTCTTATAAACGAACCATGTGCACTGCGAGAGTACCTTCATCTCTCCTCTTCAGCTCGCCTAAGTGCCTCAGTAATATATTGCTTTCATAAGAGCGTGGCAACTTTTCAGCACCCTCTTTGGCGGAAATACGTCTCAATCCTTTGGGCAGTGTGATTAAGAATAAAATATGTCTTGTATTACATTAGAATAAATTCAAATAACGGCATAAGCAGAAAATGGTTAGCGGTAGTGGAATGTTACTGTGGAGGAGAGGAGAGGAAAAGAGAGGAGAGAGATGGAAGGAGATGAGAGGCCCCTGTAACAGTCAGCGAGTGGAGCGAAGGAGGGAGTTATCCATCACAAACCCCCACTGTCCCCCTGCCACCTGGTCTAATATAATCACCTCTGGATTACTGTAATATCTGTCTGATGGATGTGTGCTGGGCCAGGCTGGGCTGGGTGTGTGTTTGCCCCAGACAGGAGCCTCTGTGGCTGGGTAGACCTGCACCCCGGCCCTGGAGTTTCATTCTGTACCTATGCTAGCTTCCATCTGTTCCCAACGCTACTGTACTTCTCCCTTCTCTCTTACTTCCCTTCATAATAACTCTGACTTCTCCTTTCTCCCTTACCTTCATAATAACCCTGACCTCTTCTTTCTCCCTTACCTTCATAATAACCCTGACCTCTTCTTTCTTCCTTACATTCATAATAACTCTGACTTCTCCTTTCTCCCTTACCTTCATAATAACCCTGACCTCTTCTTTCTTCCTTCCCTTCATAATAACCCTGACCTCTTCTTTCTTCCTTACATTCATAATAACTCTGACTTCTCCTTTCTCCCTTACCTTCATAATAACCCTGACCTCTTCTTTCTTCCTTCCCTTCATAATAACCCTGACCTCTTCTTTCTTCCTTCCCTTCATAATAACCCTGACCTCTCCTTTCTTCCTTCCCTTCATAATAACCCTGACCTCTTCTTTCTTCCTTCCCTTCATAATAACCCTGACCTCTTCTTTCTTCCTTCCCTTCATAATAAACCTGACCTCTTCTTTCTTCCTTCCCTTCATAATAAACCTGACCTCTCCTTTCTTCCTTCCCTTCATAATAACCCTGACCTCTTCTTTCTTCCTTCCCTTCATAATAACCCTGATCTCCACTTTCTTCCTTACCTTCATAACTACAGTATATCCTTTCTTACCTTGATACCTTTCTCCTCTCCTCTCCTCTCCTCTCCTCTCCTCTCCTCTCCTCTCCTCTCCTCTCCTCTCCTCTCCTTCCTTCCTTCCTTCCTTCCTTCCTTCCTTCCTTCCTTCCTTCCTTCCTTCCTTCCTTCCTTCCTTCCTTCCTTCCTTCCTTCCTTCCTTCCTTCCTTCCTTCCTTCCTTCCTTCCTTCCTTCCTTCCTTCCCTCCTTCCTTCCTTCCTCCTTCAGTTGTCTCCTCTCCTACACATCCTCCTTCCCTACCTTCATATCCCCCTCCCTCTCTCTCTCCTTCCTTCTCTCCTCTACTCTCTACCTCCCTCCTCCCCTACCTTCATACTTCCTCATATTTCCCTCCTTCTCTCCCTCCTTCCTTCCCCTCAACCCTCCCCCTCCAGCTGGTGTGTGTGTAGGAGCTCTCGAGGTTGTGGACAGTGTTGTGCTCCTGGGAGCCCCCAGAGGCCTGCAGAGAGAGGTGCTGATAAGGCAGCCAGCCATTCGTCAGCCTAGATGAAGGTTGTAAAGTTGACTGAAGGAGCCCATGCAGCTAGGCCCTCTGAGGAAAGCTGTGCACTGTAAAGGGGTTGCCATGAATTTGACAGTATCTTACAGGCAGCTCGGTGGCGAGTAAACTTCCATATTTCATATTACAGCACACCTACTGTAATATAAATACAGTGTCAAATCAAGTACAAAGGCTTCCAAACTGGCAGCGACTAGAGGGCAAAACAGACCAAAAGGACATGGCAAAATGCTCAACCATTGAAGGTTTAAGACTAGCTGTCACTCCAAACTGTCCACTATGCATTTTAAATTGATGGGGCATCAGAGTCAAACTGGTACAGCATTCTCAAATATAGCCTCTTACAAGGCACGCCTCAAAATATGCTAATACAAGATCTTAGTCATTTAGCAGACGCTCTTATCCAGAGCAACTTACAGTAGTGAGTGCATATAATTTTCATACTGGTCCCACATGGGAATCGAACACACAACCCTGGCATTGCAAGCACCATGCTCTACCAACTGAGCCACACTAGAGGTCAAAGATATGTTACGGCACTGTATTCTGTGGGGTGGAATTACAGTACAATTCGAAATACAGCACATTTTCCCAAAATGCACCATCATTTACAGTATGCTTCAGTTAAACGTTTTAGACTTTTTTTTTACTGTTGATAATACCTAAAATGACTGTATAAATTGCAGTTTTCCGTTACAGTATGATTAACACACTCACTCACACTCACACACACACAGACACATGTGAAAGCTTGTATAAAAGCTCTGGGGCCCTACAGGACACACACACACAAACGCACACACAGACAGACATAGACACAGACACACACAAGCAGACATGCCCACACACACACCAACATCAACCGGCAAATCCGTCATCTTTATTCCTCCCCAATGTGCTTCTATTTTTCCTGATATGTTTTCTGAGCGAAAACACAAAAAAAATCATAGCTCGCCTCCCTTTCTCATGCGAAAATAATCAATGCTTTCCAGAGAGGGCCTTGTGGCCTGACGTGTGAGCAGAGAAGGCAGAGCGGGGAGGAGAGAACCAGGAAGATGCAGTAGAAGTTGCTGCATATAATAAGTGAGGAGCAGTAGTTGGATATGTTTTACAGCTATCAAGACTCATCATATTTGACATGCATTCTGGTGTTTGCACAGTCTCTCTGCCGCAAAATCCTCTCCGGCTATATTCAGGGTGCAGTGAGCAAACACACACATTACAACGCACACTGCACAGCAGGACGGATTGTGTTCTGAAAAGCGTTTTGAAAAGAGAAACCCGCAGTGCTCTATCTCTCTCTGTTCTGTTCGGCATCTGCGGCGTTAGCACCTGTCAGCTGACTGATTTCTTGTTCCTGGCGGCTTATGAAAAAGTAATAGCCGCCTGGCCTCAGAGGCTGCTTTCCCATCAATATGAATTCACCATGGTCTTCATGGAACATTAGCCCCAGCCCTGTTTTCATGCAAAGAGCTGCACTGTTCCCCTCCCGCTCCCTCAACTCCCCTCCACCTCCCCGTCCCGCTTCCTCAGCTCCCTCTGCCTCGCAAATGTAACCAGGAAATGAAGAGAGTAAATAGTCCTTTAAAATGTTACATTGGCTCATGTGTGGAACAACGGAGCTTAGGAGCCTGTGTGAGCATCAACATTTTATTTGATATGTTTCGTGCCTCTCAAAAGGAAAAGCACACCGCTCCGGTAGGCAGCATCTCCAAGTATTATATGACACCTATTAGTTTTGGGCCTTTTTACTGTTAGTGAAACAATATAACATGCAGCACGTCTCAGTCCCCCAATATTATAATACTGGAGCACACAGTTTCTCTTGCTATATTCACCTGGTTTGTTTCTATCTTGCTTGAGCAGAATACACGGTGGTGCAGTTAGCATGAGATCTACTATGAGACAAAGGGGACAGACCATGGTATCATCCAGATGTCTGTACAATGGTAGATAAAGGGGACAGACCATGGTATCATCCAGATGTCTGTACAATGGCAGATAACGGGGACAGGCCATGGTATCATCCAGATGTCTGTACAATGGTAGATAAAGGGGACAGACCATGGTATCATCCAGATGTCTGTACAATGGTAGATAAAGGGGACAGACCATGGTATCATCCAGATGTCTGTACAATGGTAGATAAAGGGGACAGACCATGGTATCATCCAGATGTCTGTACAATGGTAGATAAAGGGGACAGAGCTGATGCTAGCATTGGATGTGCTCGTGAAAGCAGAACAAATTGTGTCGTCGTAGGTGCAGGTGTAGTACTGCTGGTAGTAGCAGTACTACCAGAAGAGCTGGTATGTGTCTCTATGGACGCGGTCCTTACACTTTTTAAACCATTTATTCATTTTCGATCAAACGGAATGAGCTGCAGCTACGTTTGGCTACATGTGGACCATTAGTGGAATTCTCGCGAGAGAGTAGCGGTTAATGTGATTGGATGTTAATTATTTGAATAGGCTACCTGTATTTGACATTGTGTTGTTATTTCGCTTAATATTGGTTTAATATTATTTTTGGCATTGAAATGAGGCTACTCAGGCGAGAAAAAAACATTACCCAAATGTATAGCCCTGTTGGAAAATCTAAATGGACTGTTTGAAAATGTGAATCACATTTTTATTTGGCGTACCCCTGACGGCATTGTGTACCCCAGTTTGGGAATAGACGGTCTAGAAGTATAGAGGCTCTTCCATCGTACAACACTTTGCTTTGGTGTCCAACCAGTGATCTCTCTCTGAGTTCCAGGATGTCTATGCTACAAACACATCATGTCACCATGACTCAGCACTCCCTCCTTACAACAGAAGGATACAGCTTAAGGGCTATTGGTCTCTTCCAGGAGTTAAAGATGCAGTCCGGAATCTTAAGCACAATAAATTAGTAACATAATGTATGAATTGGATTCGTAACGTATCATAAGAATTGCATATATTTATATATATTTATATTTTTTTCAGAAATGTGTGACGTAGTACACAATTGTATGACGTTCGTACATCAAAAAACGGGGACCTGTTTTGGCTCATGAGCCCCACTTTCAAAATTACTTGCTAAATTCTGGAGCACCACTTTAATACAGTGATCTCGGTGTGAAACAAAAGAGTCTGGCTAGCAACATATTTATTTTACAGCTGCTTGGCTGGGCCCCCTTCTCTCTCTGTCTAGGGCTCTCTCTCTCTCTCTCTCTCTCTCTCTCTCTCTCTCTCGCTTATTTTCTCTCTCTCTATCCCTCTTCCTTCTCTATCACTTTTTCTCCTTTCTCTAATTTCTCCCTCTCCTTTTAAAACATGTTGAAAGTAAATTATCTCCACCACTTGTTCCTGAAATCATGGTGCTAATACGAGCAGCTCTTGAAGTTATGACTGTGTGTCTGCGTGTCTTGGTTCAGATGAAAGCGGTGCACCGTGATTGGATTAACTTCAGATGTGCCGTGTGTCCGGCTATATTACACTGGACACTGTGATATCCACACACACACACACACACACACACACACACACACACACACACACACACACACACACACACACACACACACACACACACACGCACAGACACACGCACACACACACACACAAACCCCCCTATCTCACATACTGAGGGCTAATACCAGTCCTATCCAGTGTCCCTCTTCCATCATGATGAGCAGCCTAGAGAAACTCTCTCCCTCTATCCCCTCCATCTGTCTCTCTCTCTCCGTCCATCCCCTCCATCTCTCTCCCTCTCTCTCTCTCTCTCTCTCTCTCTCTCTCCCTCTCTCTCTCTCTCTCTCTCTCTCTCTCTATCTATCGATCTCTCTCTCTCTCTGTTCCCTCCATCTCTCTCTCTCTGTTCTCTCCATCTCTCTCTCTCCCTCTCTCTCTCTCTCTCTCTCTCTCTCTCGCTGTGTCCGTTCCCTCCATCTCTCTCTGTTGTCTCTCTCTCTCGCTCTCTCTCTCCCCTCCATCTTTCTTTCTCTCTCTCTCTCTCTCTGTTCCCTCCATCTCTCTTTCTGTTCCCTCCATCTCTCGCTCTCGCTCGCTCGCTCGCTCTCTCTCTCTCTCTCTCTCTCTCTCTCTCTCTCTCTCTCTCTCTCTCTCGCTTATTTTCTCTCTCTCTATCCCTCTTCCTTCTCTATCACTTTTTCTCCTTTCTCTAATTTCTCCCTCTCCTTTTAAAACATGTTGAAAGTAAATTATCTCCACCACTTGTTCCTGAAATCATGGTGCTAATACGAGCAGCTCTTGAAGTTATGACTGTGTGTCTGCGTGTCTTGGTTCAGATGAAAGCGGTGCACCGTGATTGGATTAACTTCAGATGTGCCGTGTGTCCGGCTATATTACACTGGACACTGTGATATCCACACACACACACACACACACACACACACACACACACACACACACACACACACACACACACACACACACACACACACACACACGCACAGACACACGCACACACACACACACAAACCCCCCTATCTCACATACTGAGGGCTAATACCAGTCCTATCCAGTGTCCCTCTTCCATCATGATGAGCAGCCTAGAGAAACTCTCTCCCTCTATCCCCTCCATCTGTCTCTCTCTCTCCGTCCATCCCCTCCATCTCTCTCCCTCTCTCTCTCTCTCTCTCTCTCTCTCTCTCCCTCTCTCTCTCTCTCTCTCTCTCTCTCTATCTATCGATCTCTCTCTCTCTCTGTTCCCTCCATCTCTCTCTCTCTGTTCTCTCCATCTCTCTCTCTCCCTCTCTCTCTCTCTCTCTCTCTCTCTCTCGCTGTGTCCGTTCCCTCCATCTCTCTCTGTTGTCTCTCTCTCTCGCTCTCTCTCTCCCCTCCATCTTTCTTTCTCTCTCTCTCTCTCTCTGTTCCCTCCATCTCTCTTTCTGTTCCCTCCATCTCTCGCTCTCGCTCGCTCGCTCGCTCTCTCTCTCTCTCTCTCTCTCTCTCTCTCTCTCTCTCTCTCTCTCTCTCTCTCTCTCTCTCTCTCTCTCTCTCTCTCTCTCTCTCTCTCTTACTCACTCTCAATTCCATTAAATTCAAAGGGCTTTATTGGCATGGGAAACATATGTTTACATTGCCAAAGCAAATGTTATTGAAAATAAACAAAAGGGAAATAAACAAAGGAAGCATTAATAAACATTACACTCACAAAAGTTTTAAAAGAATATAAACATTTCAAATGTTATATTATTGGCTATGTACAGTGTTGTACAGTGTTGTAATGTACAAGTAGTAGAAGTATGAAAGGGAAAATAAATCAACAGATAAATATAGGTTGTATTTACAAGGTTGTTTGTGCTTCACTGGTTGCCCTTTTCTCATGGTAACAGGAAACAAATCTTGCTGCTGTGATTGCACACTGAGGTACTTCGCCAAACAGATATGGGAGTTTATCAATGTTTGATTTGTTTTCATATTCTTTGTGGGTCTGTGTGATGTGCAGGAGGTTAGGAAGTATAGCTCTCTCTCTCTCTCTTTCTCTCTCTCTCTCTCTGTTCCCTCAATCTCTCTCTCTGTTAACCTCTCTCTCTCTCTCTCTCTTTCTCTGTTCCCAACATCTCTCTCTCTCTCTCTCTCTCTCTCTGTTCCCTCCATCTCTCTCTCTGTTCACTCCATCTATCTCTCCCTTTGTTCCCTCCTTCTCTCTCTCTGTTAACCTCTTTCTCTCTCTCTCTCTCTCTCTCTCTCTCTCTCTCTCTCTCTCTCTCTCTCTCTCTCAACCATCCATCTCTCTCACTATCTTTTTCCATCTCTCTCTCTCTCTCTCAATTTATTTTTAAACTGAAGAGCTTTATTAGCATGGGTAACTCATCCTTACATTGCCAAAGCAAGTGAAATAGATAATAAACAACAGTGAAATAAATCAGATAAAATGTACAGTAAACATTACACTCACAAAAGTTCAAAAGGAATAGAGACATTTCAAATGCCATATTATGTATATATAAAGTGTTGTAATGATGTGCAAATAGTTAAAGTACAAAAGGGAAAATACATAAACAGAAATATGGGTTGTATTTACAATGGTGTTTGTTCTTCACTTGTTGCCCTTTTCTAGTGGCAACAGGTCACAAATCTTGCTGCTGTGGTTGCCACTGTGCTATTTCACCCAGTAGATATGGGAGTTTATCAAAATTGCATTTGTTTTCCAATTCTTTGTGGATCTGTGTAATCTGTATCTCTAACATGGTCATACATTTGGAAGGAGGTTGGGAAGTGCAGCTCAGTTTCCACCTCATTTTGTGGGCAGTGTGCACATAGCCTGTCTTCTCTTGAGAGCCAGGTCTGCCTACGGTGGCCTCTGTCAATAGCAAGGCTATGCTCACTGAATCTGTACATAGTCAAAGCTTTCCTTATGTTTGGGTTAGTCACAGTGGTCAGGTATTCTGCCACTGTGTACTCTCTCTCTTCTTTCCAATGTGTTAAGAAATTCTCTTTTTGTTTTCTCATGATTTGTTTGTTGTCAAGGATACTCGTATGAGGTCGTGGTGGTGGAAGCAGGCGCAGGGAAACCGGGTCGTGAATAAACGTGTATAAATGCACAATGTTTATTCCTTCAACTAATTATGAAACCTCCAACCGGAGTACACTGAACACATAACAATCACGGACAAGGACATGGGGGGAGCAGAGGGATATATATAGGACACAGCAATTAGTGGGATGGGAGCCAGGTGTGCGTGAAACGAGACGGACGTAAACAGTGAATGGGATCGGTGGCGGCTAATACGCTGGTGACGTCGACCGCCTGCGGCCGCCCGAACCAGGAGAGGGGCCGACTTCGGCGGAAGTCGTGACAGTTGTCTCTCTCTCTCTCTCTCTCTCTCTCTCTCTCTCTCTCTCTCTCTCTCTCTCTCTCTCTCTCTCTCTCTCTCTCTCTCTCTCTTTCAATTCAGTAGACTTTATTGACATGGCTTGTTAAATTACTTACAATGTCAAAGTATACATACTGTATAACAGCAATGGTGGGACCAACAGCAATAATAATAGTAGTAGTAGAAATGGTATTACCATTAACAGCAACTACAACAACAATATTAATGAGAATAATAATACATTAAAGCAATATTAGTAGACCAGTCTCAACCTGACTGAGGAGACACATGGCATGGTATGAAAGACAAAACAAAACAAAATGGGAATTATTATAGACATTACATTCACTGGCTGTCCCTCAGGTTATGGCAGGAGGACATATATTTAGCTGCCAAAACACATTTTGTCTTTCCCCCAATAAATATTATATTTTTTAGTGACAAATTCTTCGTATTGAATGATCATTTTGGGAAAGAAGATCTGAGTATTTGTCACAGTCTAATAGGAAATGCAGCTCTGTCTCTACATCTCCCCGGGGGCAGAGTGAGCACAGCCTGTCCTTTCTGGGCAGCCAGGTTTGTCTTTGACGACTGGTCTCTATGGCCAGGCTGTGCTCAGTCAGTGTTTTTCTTAGTTTTTTTGCAGTGGTTAGACAGTCTGCCATCATATACTGTCTGTTTAGAGCCAAATAGCATTGAAGTTTACTTAGATTTTTTGTGGAGTCTTTCCAATGGGTGATATATTTTTCTCTTTGCTTTATAATGATTTGGTTGTGCCATTTTTTCGTAGTGCTGTCCTGATGCTCTATGGGGTTGGTTTGGGTTATTGGCCTGAGACTCAGAACCAGCTGGCTGAGGGGACTCTTCTCTTGTTTCCCCTCTTGACATTGTAGAGCTGTGTGATGGAATGTTTATGTCACTTTTTTTTAGATGGTTGTAAAATGTAATGGCTCTTTTTCCTATTCGAATAAGGAGGGGGCACTGGCCCAATTATGCTCTACATGCATTATTTTGACATTTTCTTTGCACTTGCAATACACTCTTGCAAAACTCTCCATTCAGTATTTCGATTAGATTTTTGTCCCATTTGGTAAATTCATTATTAGAGAGTGGAACCCTTACTTCGCTGCCATAAAGAGCAATTATACATTTTTGAGCCAGATTATAATCGGAATTACAATTTTAATGTTCCTTTAAATGGCATAGAATGCTCTTCTTGCTTTGTCTCAGCTTGTTCACAGCCATGTGAAAGCTACCTGTGTTGCTGATATTCAGTCCTAGATACGTGTAGTTTTTGGTGTGTTCTAATAGAACTGTGTCATAATAGGATTTATATTTGTCTTCCTGATTTCTGGACCTCTTTTGGAATAGATTAGATTTTTAGGTTAACTGTCAGAGCCCAGGTCTGACAGAACCTGTGCAGATGATCTAGGTGCTGCTGTAGCTCCTCCTTAGTGGGAGACAGTGGCACCAGGTCATCTACGTACATCAGACACTTGATTTCAGTGTTGTGTAGGACCAGGTGCTGCACATTCTTCTAATGGTTTTGCCAATTCATTAATGTAGATGTTAAATAGTGTTGGATTTATTGAGCAGCCCTGTTTCTCTCCACTCCCTGAGAGAAGATTTATTTTGAGTGTACATTTATTTTGAGTGTACATTGATTTAATGTTTTCCCTCCAATACCACTTTCTATTAGTTTATTTAAAAAACTTTCAGCCAAATTGAATCAAATGCTTTCTTGAAGTCTACAAAACACGAGTAGATGTTGCCTTTGTATTGGTTTACTTGTTGGTCAATTAGAGTGTGGAGGGTGTAAATGTGGTCTGTTGTGCAGTCATTTGGTAAAAATCCAATCTGGCGTCGTGTTCATCAAGGAAATGAAGTTGTCTGCTAGTATTTATGATACTGCACAGAATCTTCCCCAAGTTGCTGTTAATGCAATTAGTTTGGTCAAATTTGTCTCCATTTTTATAGATGGTGGTGATCAATCCTTGGTTCCAAATATCGGGGAAAATACCTGCAGTGAGGACAATATTGAAATTTGAGTATAGCCAATTTGAATTTGTGGTCTGTTTATTTGATAATTTAATTTAAAATTGTCATGTCCTGATTTGTTTCACCTGTCTGTGTTTGTCCCCTCCCCACACCAGGTGCACCCTATATCCCTCATCAATCAGTTTGGGTATTTAATCCCTTGGGTTCTGTTGGGGTTTTGCCAGATCGTCTTGCCTAGTCAGTCGTTCCAGCGTTCTTGTATTACTAACTCTGCCAGTCTGTTTCCCGGTATTTGGACCTCTACCCGCCTGTTGGATTACGTGCCTGCCTATCCCCTCCTGTGCCTTCGACATTCTGATCACCTGCTAAAACGAACTCTACCTGTGTTACGGATTACGAGCCTGTCTACTCCTCTGCACTGCCATCCCTCTGATTCCCGGTACCGAACTCTGCCTGCATTACGACGACGAGCCTGACTCTCCTTATTGGACTATTGCCTTTCTGATTCCCTGTTACGAACACTGCCTGTCATTCACTACGAGACTGTCTTGCCCATATACTTGATTAAATAGTTAATCATATCTCTGCCTCCGTGTCCGCTTTTGGGTCCCGTATTTCTGTCGTTGTGTCAGAACGATCTGGCCATGACGGACCCAGCGGAGTTGACCCATCTACAGAGCGCAATAGCCCGTCAAGGGGTTGTTGTGGGTCGACACGAGGAGGTGCTACGGTCAATAGCAGAGGAACTCCGTGAGCAGAGAGAGAACCAGCAGCGAGCCACCGAATGTCTACTCCAACACTTGGAGAAATTAACACTAGCACTACCGGCACAGAGCGTCTCCTCCCCGTCTCCTGTCCCACCTATACCCAGTAATTCACCACCTTCCCCGGTATCCCTAAGAGAGCCGCACTTACCTGCCCCCGAACGGTTCTCTGGTGATTCAAGTTATTGTCGTCCTTTCTTGTCCCAGTGCTCACGTATCTTCGAGCTGCAGCCATCCTCCTTTCCCACAGAAAAGTCACGTGTCGCTTATATGATAACCATGATGACGGGGCGAGCCCTGGCCTGGGCTACGCCGATATGGGACCAGCAATTTCCCGTTTGTGACAGTCTAGCAGCTTTTACTGCGGAGGTAAAAAAAGTTTTTGATGCTCCGTTATCCGGAAGAGAAGCGGCACGTCAGCTGCTACATCTAAAACAGGGGACTAGCAGCGTGTCGGATTACTCCATAAAATTCCGTACTCTGGCAGCGGAGTGCTCATGGAATTCAGAGGCTCTGCTCGACGCCTTCTACGACGGATTATGTGATCCCATCAAGGATGAACTCGCCGCCCGAGAAGTGCCTTCCAGTTTAGACAGCCTCATCTCCATTGCCATGCGTATAGGCAGTAGGCTTCAGGAACGAAACCGGGAGAGAGAAAATCGTCGTCCTGCTCAGGCACTTCCGCATTTCGGCGGACTGGGTAGCAGAGCGTCACCGGGAGTAACGGCACCACCCGAATACTTCCGAGAACCATCGAGGGAGCCCGAAGTCCTGACTTCTGAGCCCATGCAGATAGGGAGGGCACAACTGACGGCTGAGGAACGTCAACGCAGGATAGCCAGTCGCAGCTGCCTCTACTGTGGAAAGAAGGGACATTATGCAGCCGGTTGTCCTTTAAAAGGGCGGGCTCACTCGTAACTGCAGGAATACGGGTGAGTCAAACCAAAACCCCGTGGGTACCCCCGGTTCGTTTCCCTTTTCCTGCCACCATTATTTGGGATTCCCAAACCCTTAAAGTAAATGTACTTATGGATTCAGGAGCTGACGACTGTTTTATTGATAACTCCCTTCTGGTCAAATTAGGCATTCCTTCACGCCCTCTAAGCACACCCATCGAGGCCACAGCCCTGGACGGTCGTTCTATTGGGCGGGTGTCCCAGATATCGGTGCCCGTTACTCTGATTCTGTCTGGCAACCACCGGGAGGAGATTCAGTTCCTGCCCCTACATTCCCCTAATGCTCCAATTGTGTTAGGCCATTCTTGGCTTGTTAAACACAACCCTCACATAGATTGGACTACCGGTTCTGTTACCAACTGGAGTCCTTTTTGCCTTGCTCATTGTCTGAAGGCTGCACCTCATGTCCTAACAAGACAGGTTTCACAGGCCACGGAGGACATCGATTTGTCATCTGTTCCCCCCGAATACTGGGATCTAAGGGAGGTGTTCAATAAGTCTCGGGCTACCTCTTTACCACCTCATCGGCCATACGACTGTGCCATAGACCTCCATCCAGGTACATCACCACCCCGTGGACGTCTGTACTCCCTGTCCGGTCCGGAAACTAAGGCCATGGCGGATTATGTGGAGACTTCCCTCAGGACTGGGATTATTCGGCCATCATCCTCTTCTGCTGGGGCTGGGTTTTTCTTCGTGGCCAAGAAGGATAAAACTCTACGCCCATGCATTGATTACCGGGGCCTGAATGACATTACGGTGAAAAACCGGTATCCACTTCCACTGCTTGCCTCTGCCTTTGAGTTGCTCCAAGGAGCAACGATATTCTCGAAACTGGATCTCCGAAATGCCTACCACCTGGTACGGATACGAGAGGGGGATGAATGGAAGACTGCGTTTAACACTGCTAGTGGACACTATGAATACCTGGTGATGCCATTTGGATTGACGAACGCTCCCGCTGTCTTCCAGGCTCTAGTAAACGACGTACTCCGGGACATGATTAATCGTTTCGTTTTTGTGTATCTGGATGATATCTTGATTTTTTCTCACTCAGCCCAGGAACACACGGCACACGTACGACAGGTCCTCCAGCGATTATTAGAGAACCAACTCTTTGTAAAAGCAGAAAAGTGTGAGTTCCATCGCTCTGTCATTCCTTTCCTGGGTTACATAGTGGCTGCAGGTAGCATCCGAATGGATCCAGGCAAGGTCCAAGCCGTCACTGATTGGCCACAGCCCTCTTCACGCCTGGATCTGCAACGCTTCCTGGGGTTTGCCAATTTTTATCGGAGATTCATTCGTAATTACAGTATTTTGGCAGCCCCACTCACTGCCTTAACCTCGACTAAAGTGAGCTTTGTATGGTCCTCCCAAGCAGCCCAGGCCTTCGCGGCCCTCAAACAGCGCTTCACTTCAGCCCCCATTCTGATTCACCCAGATCCGGCCCGGCAGTTTGTGGTGGAGGTGGACGCCTCCAATGTCGGCGTGGGGGCCGTGTTGTCACAAAGGTCGGACAGCGACCAGAAGCTGCACCCCTGTGCATTCCTCTCCCGTCGTCTGACACCTGCTGAAATTAACTATGACGTCGGCAACAGGGAATTGCTGGCGGTCAAGACTGCACTGGAGGAGTGGAGACATTGGCTGGAGGGAGCGGAACAACCATTCCTTGTGTGGACAGACCACAAGAACCTAGAGTATCTACGCTCAGCCAGGAGGCTCAATGCCCGACAAGCCAGGTGGGCTCTGTTTTTTACTCGCTTTAATTTCACCCTGTCTTATCGACCCGGCTCTAAGAACACTAAACCGGACGCCCTCTCCCGTGTGTTCAGTCCTGCTGCTGCCCAAGGTAATGAGCACATTCTCCCTGTCTCTTGTTTGGCTACATCCTTGGTCTGGGGTATTGAAAAGGATGTGCGTAACGCACAACAGTTGAGCCCTGACCCCGGAGGGGGTCCGCCAGGCTGCCTGTTCGTGCCTGACCCTGTCCGATCCCGAGTCCTGGAATGGGGCCATTCATCAAAACTGACCTGCCACCCCGGTTCTCGCCGGACCCTGGCATTTATACGTCGAAGGTTTTGGTGGCCCACCATGGGAGTGGATGTCCCCTCCTTTGTCTCTGCCTGCACGGTGTGCAACCAAAACAAGACGCCCCGCCAGGCCCCGGCTGGTCTCCTACAGCCTCTTCCGGTCCCTCATCGTCCATGGTCGCACATCTCCCTGGATTTTGTCACAGGTCTGCCGCAATCCGACGGCAATACCGCTATCCTCACCATAGTGGACCGGTTCTCGAAGGCAGCACACTTCATCGCCCTGCCTAAGCTGCCATCGGCCAAGGAAACGGCCCAACTGATGGTGCAGCACGTCTTTAGGATCCACGGACTACCCATGGACATTGTCTCTGATCGGGGTCCTCAATTCACCTCCCAGTTTTGGAGGGCTTTCTGCACCCTTATTGGATCATCTATCAGTCTGTCTTCAGGATTTCATCCAGAGTCAAACGGTCAATCGGAGCGGGCCAATCAGGACCTAGAGACTGTGCTACGGTGCCTGGTCTCTGACAATCCCACCACCTGGAGCCGGCAACTTGTTTGGGTGGAATATGCCCGCAACACCCTGCCTTCCTCCGCTACGGGGCTTTCCCCCTTCGAGTGCTCCTTGGGCTACCAGCCTCCGCTGTTTCCGGAGCAAGAAGAGGAGGTTGGCGTCCCGTCGGCCCAGTTGTTCGTAAGCCGCTGTCGTCGGACATGGAGAAAGGCCCGGGCTGTGTTATTACGCACGAATGCCAGGTATCGGCGGCAGGCCGACCGTCGCAGAACCCCGGCTCCCCACTACCGTGTTGGCCAAAGGGTGTGGCTGTCCACCCGAGATCTGCCCCTTCGGGTGGAGAGTCGCAAGCTTTCATCCCGTTACATCGGGCCTTATCAGATCTCCCGGGTTATCAACCGTTCAGCTATACGCCTCATGTTGCCCCGGTCCCTCCGCATTAATCCTACCTTTCATGTGTCCCGTGTAAACCTGTCTCTTATTGTCCTTTGTCTCCTGTTCCTAGGCCTGCTCCTCCTCCTCGGGTTATTGACAACCAACCTGCCTGGACGGTGCGTCGCCTCCTGAAAGTCCGTCCCCGGGGCCGGGGTTTCCAGTACCTGGTTGACTGGGAGGGCTACGGGCCAGAGGAGCGGTCTTGGGTCTCCACCAGGGACATCCTCGACCCGGAGCTCATCGCCGACTTTCATCGACGGCATCCCGGTCAGCCAGGTATGCACCCGGGTCGGTCGCCAGGTGGCGCCCGTAGGGGGAGGGGTACTGTCATGTCCTGATTTGTTTCACCTGTCTGTGTTTGTCCCCTCCCCACACCAGGTGCACCCTATATCCCTCATCAATCAGTTTGGGTATTTAATCCCTTGGGTTCTGTTGGGGTTTTGCCAGATCGTCTTGCCTAGTCAGTCGTTCCAGCGTTCTTGTATTACTAACTCTGCCAGTCTGTTTCCCGGTATTTGGACCTCTACCCGCCTGTTGGATTACGTGCCTGCCTATCCCCTCCTGTGCCTTCGACATTCTGATCACCTGCTAAAACGAACTCTACCTGTGTTACGGATTACGAGCCTGTCTACTCCTCTGCACTGCCATCCCTCTGATTCCCGGTACCGAACTCTGCCTGCATTACGACGACGAGCCTGACTCTCCTTATTGGACTATTGCCTTTCTGATTCCCTGTTACGAACACTGCCTGTCATTCACTACGAGACTGTCTTGCCCATATACTTGATTAAATAGTTAATCATATCTCTGCCTCCGTGTCCGCTTTTGGGTCCCGTATTTCTGTCGTTGTGTCAAAAATACCATATCTCTCTCTCTCTATCTCTCTCTCTCTCTCTCTCTCTCTCTCTCTCTCTCTCTCTCTCTGTCTCTCTCTCTCTATCTGTTCTCTCCATCACTCTCTCTCTGTACTGTCCATCACTCCATTCATCCATTCAGCCAGTCCAGAGGGCCCATCTCTCTGAGAGAGCTCATAGTCAATTAAGAGGGTCCAATGGCCGTAGCAAATTGATCTGAGTTATAAGATTATAATTAGAGAGAGATAGAGTCTGACTGGAGAGGATGGGAGGGGCAATATGAGTTCATCCATATCACATGAAGGACACAGGATTTGCAGACTGACAGACTGACAGACTGACAGACTGACAGACAGACAGTCAGAGGGAGAATATGTTCCTTTCTCCTAAAAAACTCTAGTTATTATTATGAGATATTCCTGTGTCACTTAATATTCAGACAAGTCTCAGCATATCCAGAAATAGCAGATCTATCTCTACCTCGTAGAAGCTCCAAGTGTGACTGATACAGACTCTGGCACACACCACACACACACACACACACACACACACACACACACACACACACACAGGTAAGCGCACACACAGACACCGATGGCACTGCCAGTCAGCCAGGGGGTTAGATTAGACAGCCTTCAAATCCGAGAGACCACTAATTGTTTCTGAAGAAATTACATTTTGTCTTCCTGGGTGTCAGCACCTCAGCACCTCTCGCTTGTACCTGAGCTTTCACAGGGCCTTCTGTGCCTCCCAGCACACCGTTTGATGTTTCCGACGACTGTCACCTCCTCGCGTGACTCCATGGAAATTGAAATCTGTATCTATTTACATGCCAGGTTAATAAAAAAGATGAAAGACAAATAACCCCACCTGCCACTCAAACCTGGTTTTATGCTGTGGCAGATTCCCTACCATTGTTACAAATCAAATCCTATCAAATCAAATCTAACTGTATTGGTCACATACACGTGTTTAGCAGATGTTATTGCGGGTGTAGCGAAATGCTTGTGCTTCTAGTGTATGTGTGTGTGTGTGTGTGTGTGTGTGTGTGTGTGTGTGTGTGTGTGTGTGTGTGTGTGTGTGTGTGTGTGTGTGTGTGTGTGTGTGTGTGTGTGTGTGTGTATACCTGTCTTACTATGCTTGTGATACCAAAAGTCCTCACAGGAATAGTAAACCAAGGAAAGTGTTGCAGGTCCTCACTTGTAAAACAGCTATTTTAGGGGTTAGGTTTAGGGTTAGGGTTAGAATTAGGTTTAGGGTTAGAATTAGGGTTAGAATTAGGGTTAGGAGTGTGATGTTAGGGGTTAGGGTTAGAATTAGGGTTAGGAGTTGGGGTTATGGTTATGGTTAGGGTTAGGGTTAGGGTTAGGGTTAGAGTTAGGGTTAGAGTTAGGAAAATAGGATTTTGTATGGGATTCAACTTTTGGTCCCCAAAAAGTCCTCACAAGTATAGTAAGACATAGTTGTGTGTGTGTGTGTGTGTGTGTGTGTGTGTGTGTGTGTGTGCGTGTACGTGTGCATACTTGTTGTTTTGCAGTTTTTGTTCCACACAACACAGGCTTCAGCCCAGTCACAGTCACCCAAACAGTTGGAGCAAATCAACGTCATCCAACTCGTCTTCCACAGTGTCTGGTGTAGAGGTATCGCTAAGCAGCCCTGTCATGTTATGAGACATCAGCTGACAAACGGAGGAAAACTCTAAAGATGTCACTGAAACTCCCATCAGAAAAGGAAGAGAAAATGTCTGTCAATCGTCTTGACGTTCTGCTCCGCTACGATTAACATCACTTAGCTTTCATGCATGACTGCTGAGAGGATGGTTGTGCGTTAAACGCTAAACTGACTGTGATAACTAAGCGATACATCACAGACATCCCATAATACAAGTCTAACTGATGATGTCATCGAAGTGCCGTTAAAGCCGTGTCCAATACTTGAACTGATGATGTAACTGAGTGAATTCATCAAGGCCGATAAGACAGAAATACAGAACAGTAGTTGTAGTCCTCTTCCCACTAGTAAACAGGGCTACAGAGGCATCACTGGCTCTGGGACGACTGGAGATTCACTAGACAACATTGCTACTTGCTGGTGAAATGCTGGTATTACACTACAGCGTCTGTAAAAAGACAAAGGCAAACAGTGGGCCTATAGGCCTATAGTATAATTCTGATAGTGTCAACCAGGGGTATTCAACTCTTACCCTACTTGGTCCGGAGCCTGCTGGTTTTCTGTTCCACTTGATTAGAGGGGAACAATAAAACAAATGCAGTGGAACGGTCTTCAAGGTCCAGAGTTGAGTTTGAGGGGTAGCCTATATTCTGCATGGACTTGTTTCTTTGAGTTTCTGCATTTCAGAATTCACCCTCTATGACAATGTGGTTATATCACAGGCACAAACCACCTTCTGCCTCTTGGGGAGTTTAAGGAATCATGAACATCAATGTCAAAAGTTCTGGTATTCCGTTTGGACCTACCCTACCACCAGAACTCCTACTTGCACGTTAGTTTTACCTGCACTCTTTTCAGTACATTCTTCTAAAGACATCAAAGGGAGGCAGACAGTAGTGAGGCAGACAGTTGTGAGGCAGATAGTGGTGAGGCAGACAGTTGTGAGGCAGACAGTAGTGAGGCAGACCGTGAGGCAGACAGTGGTGAGGCAGACAGTGGTGAGGCTGACAGTGGTGAGACAGATTGTGAGGCAGACAGTGGTGAGGCAGACAGTGAGGCAGACAGTGGTGAGACAGACAGTGGTGAGGCAGACAGTGGTGAGGCAGACAGTTGTGAGGCAGACAGTGGTGAGGCAGACAGTGAGGCAGACAATAGTGAGGCAGACAGTGAGGCAGACAGTGAGGCAGACAGTGGTGAGGCAGACAGTGGTGAAGCAGACAGTGAGGCAGACAATAGTGAGGCAGACAGTAGGGCAGACAGTGTTGAGGCAGACAGTGGTGAGGCAGACCGTGAGGCAGACAGTATTGAGGCAGACAGTGGTGAGACAGACAGTGAGGCAGACAGTGAGGCAGACACTGGTGAGACAGACAGTGGTGAGGCAGACAGTGAGGCAGACAGTGGTGAGATAGACAGACAGTGATGCAGCCTGCAATGCAGGAGGAGGCAGAGGAGACAGACAGAGAAGATGTAAGCTGACATAGAGGTTAGTACCAAGCTTGTGGGGTCCCCTGAAATTGAAGTGTGGTCTCCTGACAAAATCTTTGTTTGTCTGTAGTTTACAGTTTACCGTCCTTTTCTCTAACACTACATCACTGGTGAGGAGGAAGAGGAGTGAGGAGCGGGGAAGCCTGCTGCAGATGGCAACACGCATCTCCACGTTCCTTAAACAGACACAAAGAGCAGCTGAGGGAACACAGTCCTGTCTGTAAAATGTGCCGGGGAACAGTCGGTACTTGGCACAAGTAGCAGGAACAATTAGCGTCACATAAGCAGAGGGTCGGAGCAAAGGGGGAGCCAGAATGGAGGGTGTGGGAAACAACAAGGCATCACTGGGAAGACCTGAGACGAGCTGAGCTGAGCAGTGTTGCACGCTCACTCCAAGGCATCACTGGGAGACCTGAGACGAGCTGAGCAGTGTTGCACGCTCACTCCAAGGCATCCCTTCCCTTTCCTATACCAGTCAACACTAAGAGATCTCGGGCAAGTTTCCCCCCCCAAAGACAGCTCAAGTCATGGCTAATTTAATTGATGTGTACTTGTTGGCAAGGAGGTTTTGTTTGCATCCCTGTATCCATAATTAGGGAATTAACAGAGGAAGACAGGAAGACAGAAGCTCGCTGTCCTTGGAGAGACCTCCCATCCCACTCACATCCTCCCAAATCTGTTTTGAAAAAGCCCCCCAGTCACCCAAGTTATAGACTGTTCTCTCTGCTACCGCACGACAATCGGTACCGGAGTGCCAAGTCTAGGTACAAAAGGAGCCTTAACAGCTGCTACCCCCAAGCCATAAGACTGCTGAACAATTAATAAAATGGCCGCCCGGACTATTTGCATTGACACCCCACCCCCTTGTTTTTACACTGCTGCTACTCGCTGTTTATTATCTATACATGTACAAACTACCGAGACAAACCTGTACCTTCGCACATTTACTCGGTACCGGTACCACCTTTATATAGCCTCATTATTGTTATTTATTAACATTTTTTTATTATTTTTTTTTACTTAGTGTTATTATTATTATTTTTTGTAAATATTTTCTTAACTCTATTTTCTTAAAACGGCATTGTTGGTTAAGGGCTTATTAGGAAGCATTTCACGGTAAGGTCTATACCTGTGACAAATAAAATGTGATTTGATGATTTGATTTGAAATGAGATCTACAGAAATTATGTATTATTTAATATAGATTCAGCTCAACTAAGGTTGATTTTAGTTATTAAATAATCTGAGAAACTTTGATCTTAGGGTGAACTTACCCTTTAACATACTCAACCCCAATTGTATGCAACCTTGGGGCAATGCATGGCAGGTCTAGTATTTGAGTTTATTATTTGACCCTCTGTACTGCACACAGTGAGCTTCAAACACAGGTTCCCTATGGCTGACACCTTAGAAACTCCAATGATACATCATGGGGATTATGAGGTGGTGTCTGGAAAACACATTGTGAGGAAAGTGTTCTTGTGAAACATATATATACAGAGTGGTCGATATATTGTCCCTCACCCTAAAAAGACAAACACGCATGGAGGCCAGTGGATTTTCCCATCCACTCTGTATAAATAGTAGACCCACATTCCCTCAATGCACTCTCTTTGGTGTTCTCTCTATATAGCTGAATAGACACACTTCCAAAATGGTTCCAGATATCAAGATGTATTTCTGCATTCAGCTTGTTCTTGCACTAACAGGTGAATATCTCGCTGTAGAATTATGTGGTTCATACCAAACTGATATTATAATTGATTTGTTTTATAGCTGTCAAAAATGACCTAAGATACGCAATGTGCATATGAAATGCAATAATGATTTAATCTGTTGGTAGTAGAATAGCTTGACATGTTGGAATCCTATTTTAAATGAACTGTCCGATGAAAATCTCATTTTTAAAAGCTCATATTAGCGTGCCCAATAAGGTTGCTGACTCATAAAAAATGCTTGTGATTTTCTTGTGATGTGACCTCACATTCTTTGGCCGAGACAGGCCCTTTTGTGACTTGTTAAAGACCCTATTATGCAAATGACCAGCAGGGGGAGACTAGGGGAGACTTAAGGCTTGGGGGCCTCATTTATAAACTGTGCGTACATACAGTGGGGAGAACAAGTATTTGATACACTGCCGATTTTGCAGGTTTTCCCACTTACAAAGCATGTAGAAGTCTGTAATTTTTATCATAGGTACTCTTCAACTGTGAGTGACGGAATTTAAAACAAAAATCCAGAAAATCACATTGTATGATTTTTAAGTAATTAATTTGCATTTTATTGCATGACATAAGTATTTGATACATCAGAAAAGCAGAACTTAATATTTGGTACAGAAACCTTTGTTTGCAATTACAGAGATCATACGTTTCCTGTAGTTCTTGACCAGGTTTGCACACACTGCAGCAGGGATTTTGGCCCACTCCTCCATACAGATCCTTCAGGTTTCGGGGCTGTCGCTGGGCAATACGGCCTTTCAGCTCCCTCCAAAGATTTTCTATTGGGTTCAGGTCTGGAGACTGGCTAGGCCACTCCAGGACCTTGAGATGCTTCTTACGGAGCCACTCCTTAGTTGCCCTGGCTGTGTGTTTCGGGTCGTTGTCATGCTGGAAGACGACCCATCTTCAATGCTCTTACTGAGGGAAAGAGGTTGTTGGCCAAGATCTCGCGATACATGGCCCCATCCATCCTCCCCTCAATACGGTGCAGTCGTCCTGTCCCCTTTGCAGAAAAGCATCCCCAAAGAATGATGTTTCCACCTCCATGCTTCACGGTTGGGATGGTGTTCTTGGGGTTGTACTCATCCTTCTTCTTCCTCCAAACACGGCGAGTGGAGTTTAGACCAAAAAGCTCTATTTTTGTCTCATCAGACCACATTACCTTCTCCCATTCCTCCTCTGGATCATCCAGATGGTCATTGGCAAACTTCAGACGGGCCTGGACATGCGCTGGCTTGAGCAGGGGGACCTTGCGTGCGCTGCAGGATTTTAATCCATGACGGCGTAGTGTGTTACTAATGGTTTTCTTTGAGACTGTGGTCCCAGCTCTCTTCAGGTCATTGACCAGGTCCTGCCGTGTAGTTCTGGGCTGATCCCTCACCTTCCTCATGATCATTGATGCCGCACGAGGTGAGATCTTGCATGGTGCCCCAGACCGAGGGAGATTGACCGTCATCTTGAACTTCCTTCATTTTCTAATAATTGCGCCAACAGTTGTTGCCTTCTCACCAAGCTGCTTGCCTATTGTCCTGTAGCCCATCCCAGCCTTGTGCAGGTCTACAATTTTATCCCTGATGTCCTTACACAGCTATCTGGCCTTGGCCATTGTGGAGAGGTTGGAGTCTGTTTGATTGAGTGTGTGGACAGGTGTCTTTTATACAGGTAATGAGTTCAAACAGTTGCAGTTAATACAGGTAATGAGTGGAGAACAGGAGGGCTTCTTAAAGAAAAACTAACAGGTCTGTGAGAGCTGGAATTCTTACTGGTTGGTAGGGGATCAAATTCTTATGTCATGCAATAAAATGCAAATTAATTATTAAAAGCTTATACAATGTGATTTTCTGGATTTTTGTTTTAGATTCCGTCTCTCACAGTTGAAGTGTACCTATGATAAAAATTACAGACCTCTACATGCTTTGTAAGTAGGAAAACCTGCAAAATCGGCAGTGTATCAAATACTTGTTCTCCCCACTGTATAAAATATACCCCAAAATATGCAAGTGTACCAGTTTTCACAGAAAAGTTGGCATTTATAAAAACTGAACTTGACTTCCAGGAAACTTTAGGCCATGTGTATGCACACTTTCTAGTAGTTGAAGTATTGCATTTCAAGCAGGCAAGTAGATTAGTATATTGTGCAATGGGGGGGGGGTATACTGGACACGCTTGTTCATAACAGTAAACAGGTTAATAACAAGATGCAATCATTTGCCATTAGTGAGAAGAGAGAAAATCTATCTTGTTCATCTTTGTATTTTAAAATAATTAGAAATAGGCATATATTTCCTAGGCTATTATTTATTTCATTTCCATGATCATAGTATAATAAATTCCTCACCTTTTTTGTGATGGTTTCATACTTAGCATATAGGCCTACTACAAGTATACCATTTGTCCCATCTCTTGTTTAAGGTAGTAACTAGACAAGCTATTTCAAGTATTTTGCTCTAAACCATCTGATCCAAAGCATAGATCCAGACCGCAGTTTATTAACAGTGGAACAGACAGTTGTAGGTTACTTCTGTAGCTTTCATCTGAATACTGTAATTGCACAATTCTCAAGTAGACAATGTGTTTATTCACATAATAGATATTTTCAGAGGCATTGCAGAAAACATTCTTAAACTTTTCTGGCCATGATGGGTTCATATTCCCGAAGTAGCCATTGACTACAACAAATGACCATCTCTCATTTAACTGGGCTTATTAGATACGCTTTTATTTCAAGTGTTCTGCTCTATGCATCAGAAAGGAAGCTGGTTTATTACATACAGTAGTATTGAACAGGTGAACAGACTTTACATTTTGCATTGAAGTGTGTATGGCTACCACAGTAAGTAGACAAAGTTTCAGAATTCGGGTAGTGCAGAAGCATAGGTTCAAGGAAAAGTAAATACAAAACATTACTCTGAGTTGGTATATAATTCGAATATCCAAGTGCATGCACATCACATTGGCTGAGCTGGCAAAATTAGCTGTTTTTGACCAGTAAGCCCACACCCTTCTGTTTTTCCTTACAGGCCAAGGAAGTGCACAGACTCAGAGAAAATGCTGCTTTTGAACATCATTAAGCACTGCAACTTCTTATCCTGATGTTGACAGTAAAGAATTCTAGATAAAGGTTGCTTGCTAAACTAAACTTGCTAAATCCGGAACCTGCTGTAATCAATATACCTTTAGATGGGTTACCATGCAAAATAAAATTTGTAACTGATGTTTTGTTGATCAGGCACAGGAATAGGATCTTCCCTGCCAGGTAAGAGCCACAGTGGAGGGAAGAACGACCCAGTGCTGCAGTATGTCGTGAACAACTCACTGAGAGAACATCCTGTCATGACCAAACTCAGACTGGTAAGGCTGGACTGGGTTAGAGCCTGGGTTATGGTTGTGATTGTGGCTAGGCTTAGGGTTGAACCGGGATGAGGACATGAAACTAGGGTTAGGGTTGGACTGGTAAGACTGGGTTAGAGCCAGGGTTAGGGTTGTGGTTGTGGTTGAGGCTAGGGTTAGAGTTGAACCGGGATGAGGACATGAAACTAGGGTTAGGGGAAACTACTGGTAAGACTGGGGAGAACCAGGGTGGTTATGGGATGAAAAGCAGGAATGTACTGTACATACAAACCAGATAGATACAGAGATACTGGTTTACTACAGCATCATGAGAGTTAAATAGGCTACTATAACCACTAGAGGTCAGCACAGTACCACATACAAACTCTGTGCTGAGACGCTGCAGTCAGCAATATGGCGTATGGACATTGTTTGATTAGATTATGTCATAAAAAAAAAGGTAATGTTTTAGTCTTTTTTTGTTGATGTTTAAAATCAAATAACTTAATTCCTTCATGTTGTAGAAAACCCTTGAGGACCCATGGAGCACAACTGATGCCAAATCTGGCCAAACTAATCAATGCCAGCAAAACCATTGAAATTGGTATGTAATGATAAAACAAGCTTAATCCTGAAAACATTTCATGTTACTATATTATATGGAAGACATTTCATTGTGCCAATATTTTCAACATTCACTAATTCTGCCCTCGTTATAATATCATTGTAGACTCGCATGCTACACCCATGGCCCTCAGTGGCTGTGAGAATAGACTAATAATAATAGTTTCCTCTCTCCAGGAATGTACACGGGGTACAACACCCTGAATATGGCGTTGGTTGTACCAGAGGGTGGTCAAGTGGTAGCATGTGAAAAAGACAACGAATATGTGAAAATCGCTAAACCTTTCTTTAAAGAGGTCAGATCAACATTCTGCTAGTCATTCAGATTACTTCCTCCAGCATTCCTCTAGACAGGAGTTAGATCTGTTGTCCAGTATTCAACCCCAATACAACATCTCAACCCATTCAACCGGTTGGAACTCAGAAACATTGATTGTATCCCCAAAAGTTTGCATACAGCATATTCAGTATTGAACATCTGTCAGTCAGACTTCACAAAGTGCTGTGGGTGGAGTAGTGAGGCCGTCTTCTCAGAAGAAAGTGTCTACTAAAGGTGCATAGCCAAGCAGCAGAGAATCCCTACAATGAACGTAATGCCCCCCTCCAAACTCCAACAGTAGAAATACCACAGTACAGAACACAGGTTAACCATTGTGACAGAAAATGCTTGGTATCGTCTGCTTCAAACCATCTAAACTCGAAATCAAATCCAAATGTAATTTAAAGCACATTGAAACATCTCAATGGACTTCACAGTAAAGATGCCTAAACAATGAAAGACATGCAACTAACCACCCTTGTCATCCTTTGTCTTCTCCAGGCCGGAGTCGAGGATAACATTTATGTCAGAGTTCAAAAGTGTATAAAAACACTGGGTAGGTGACTGACTTTAAAGAACCCAGACATGATTCTATTATGAAATGGGTCAAC
The DNA here is from genome assembly GCA_023634145.1 of Thymallus thymallus. Lineage (NCBI taxonomy): Eukaryota > Metazoa > Chordata > Actinopteri > Salmoniformes > Salmonidae > Thymallus > Thymallus thymallus. The sequence goes on from CM042389.1 coordinate 9,769,770, forward strand.
CCTTTTCAAGGTGATCTTTTTTTTCGTTCTAGATGAGTTGATAGCAGCTGGGGAAGCTGGCACCTATGACTTTGTGTTCATCGATGCAGATAAATGGAACTATGACAGATATTACGAGAAGTCTCTTGAGCTTGTGAGACAAGGGGGCATCATTGCCATCGGTAATGTGAGTAGACTATGCCCAAACTTGTATTCCTACAAGCGAGTTGTGAGCTAATGATTTGATCGAGTTAGCTAACTGAGGTAAAGACACGTGAAAAGAAAGGCCTAGAAAACACAGAAAGACGGCGGCAACCTATCACCTCTGTCCTCACCTGTCTCCCCCTTCACCTCACTCCTCTGATCTGACTATCACCTCTGTCCTCACCTGTCTCCCCCTTCACCTCACTCCTCTGATCTGACTATCACCTCTGTCCTCACCTGTCTCCCCCTTCACCTCACTCCTCTGATCTGACTATCACCTCTGTCCTCACCTGTCTCCCCCTTCACCTCACTCCTCTGATCTGTCTATCACCTCTGTCCTCACCTGTCTCCCCCTTCACCTCACTCCTCTGAACTGACTATCACCTCTGTCCTCACCTGTCTCCCCCTTCACCTCACTCCTCTGATCTGTCTATCACCTCTGTCCTCACCTGTCTCCCCCTTCACCTCACTCCTCTGATCTGTCTATCACCTCTGAGAAATTGGAGCAGTTATGTCCAGGCCTGGGGTCATTCTTACATTACTATTTTACACTTGCACTACAGTCTCTTGTGTACAGTAATATACAGTTATTTTAAAAGCAAGCACACTTTTTATTACAACATTTTTATTTAACCTTTATGCGCACAATTGGCCCAGCATCGTCCGAGTTTGGCAGGTGTTGGCCGTTATTGTAAATAATAATTTGTTCTTAACTGACTTGCCTAGTTAAATAAATTATAATAATTTAACTAGGCAAGTCAGCCAAACCTCAACCTGCAGCCCCTTTCGATCATACTAAGAAAATCACCAAAACAAGGAAAGCTATAGCCCCTTGGATAAAACAATAGTCTGAACCCCTGACAATTTATTGAAGACATAATTTTGGTAGACTGCCGATGTTTCAAAGTGAAATTATCTCCTATGCGTCACTGCTGTCTGCGACAAAAAGAGAGAGAGAAAGCGAGAGAGAAACAGAGGACAGGTGAGGACGCGCGCGTTGGCAGACAGTCAAGCATACAGCTGATTCTATACATTTTCAGCACTATGGACAGTTCCATTCTGCAGCGCGAGCAGACAGAAGGTGTATAAAAGATAGGAGCTGCGCTGCTTAGCCTGCACACTATCACGGATGATACTGAGGCAGTATGAGCCACAGATTGGAGTATCGTTCGGGTTCACCCCATAGGGGAGCTCAAGCTGAGTATTCCCGCTATCAACCCAAACTGACCGGATCCCCCTCTGCACCCAGGACAGGTGAGTCGACTACCGCATCTATGAACAGAGGATATGTGACGACGTTGAAGACCGAATTCGGATCCGTTCCGAGATCGGAGAGCTTTTTTGATTTATCAAACCCATTTACCGGGGTGTTGACGAAAATGAATGAGAAAGAACTGCTCCATGGGCTGAACGACCGTTTCGCCGGATTCATAGAGAAGGTGCGTCATTTGGAGCATCAAAATGAATTGCTCGAGAAGGAAATCGAGGAAATCAAAATGAAGGCACAGTCCCCTGCGTCTCTGGCCCAGGAGCACGAGTCGGAGATAATGGATCTGCGGAAACTAGTTCATGACTTCACCCTTCAGAATCGTCAGATCGAGATAGAGCATCAGAACCTGGAGGAAGATTTCCTCACCTTGAGAGACAAGTACGAGCAGGAGGCGCGTGACCGCTTGGACGCAGAGAACGGCATCCTTGTGCTGAAAAAGGATGCAAACGATGCGTACCTCGCCAAACTTCAGTTGGACAAGAAAGCGCAGTCTCTGGTGGACGAGATCCACTTCCTGAAGAAGAACCACGAGGACGAGGTATCGGAGTTGGTGAACCAGATCCAAGAGACTCAGGTAACGGTCAAGGCGCACGACTTTGGCAAACCCGACATCACTGCGGCTCTCCGGGACATCCGAACGCAGTTAGAAGGCCATGCTTCCTCCGACATTCAGCAGGCCGAGGAGGGCTTCCGTGTCCAGTTCGCAATGTTAACCAAAGCGGCAGAGAGCAACAGAGAGGCGCTGAAGGCGACCCAGCAGGAGATCCAGGAGAATAGAAGGTGCTTGCAGGGGAAAACAATTGAACTAGACTGCGGGAATGGAATGAGAGAGGCCCTGGAAAAACAACTACACGAGCTGGAGGAGCGTCACTATGTGGAAATTATTCATTACCAGGTAGGCTGTGGTTTATTTTGTATCTCTATTAATTGTAAATAAACATAGCATTTGTATTATTCATATTTGTATTCAGACATATGTTGTAGGTGTAGGCCACAAATATAGGCCCCATGTGAACTTTACCATTATTGGAATATCATTTCCTCATATAGGCCAATAGGGGTAGAACATTACCCCGCCCCCCTTATTGACTCTATGTGTGTGCTTTTCTACCCAGGACACTATCAGGCAGCTGGAAAATGAGCTGACCAATACTAAACTAGACATGTCTGGCTACCTGAGAGAGTACCAGGACCTGCTGAATGTCAAAATGGCTTTGGATGTGGAGATTCTCTCTTACAGGTAAGAGACATCAACTCCGTCTCTCCCATATATAATATCATTGACTGAGAAAAATGGCATGTATTTTATAGTATGTTTCTGGTTCTATTTCTGAGGATAACCAGGGGGTGTACATTTTATTCTAGCCCAGCACTAACACATCTGATTCAACTTAGTGCTTGGTTAGAGCAAAACTGTGCAAAAGTGTCATAGTGTTGATGAGAGATTACTACAGAACACTGTAAATAGTGAACAATGAAGAAAGACCAATCAAATGAAACAGTAGACATTTTATTGAAATAGTTTGATTTCATATTTAACATCAAATGAACATAGACCATATCACAACACAGAATGACACTTTAATCATAATATGGATATCCAGACACATCCACACACATTGGTATCGTCGCAAGCCGCCTGATCTGGCGAGCTTACATGGATGTGAGCAGCGGTTTTCAGTCTGGTATTAACGAGGCTAACATATTGGGACGTATCCATAATAAAGTCATGTTGGTAATAACACGTCTCTCTGCCTCCCTATAGGAAACTCCTGGAGGGTGAGGAGTCCCATGTGTACACCATCTCTGACACCCACATCTCCATGCCCTGCATCTACCGCCAGTCCCCCGTCTACACCCTGCCTTGCCTGGCCCGGCAGGGAGGGCCGACACGCAGGTCTGAGCCCCAGTACAAGTTTGTAGAGGAGATCATCACTGAGACCACCAGAGAGGTGGAGATGTCCGAGATCGAGGAGACAGCCGGGGGAGAGAGAGACGAGCTGAGACAGAAGCAGGGAGAAGAGAGCGGCAAAGCTAAAAGAAGGAGCGCAGAAGAGGAGGATGAAGAGAAAGAGAAAGATGGAGGTAAAGTGGATGTTGAAGTGGGTGAGTCTAAGAGACAGCGGATGGAAACATCAGCAGAGGTCGCGGTGAATGGGGATGGAGTTAGCCCTAGCGAGAGAGAAAATGGAGATGGAGTTAGCCCTAGCGAGGGAGAAAATGGAGATGGAGTTAGCCCTAGCGAGGGAGAAAATGGAGATGGAGTTAGCCCTAGCGAGGGAGAAGATGGAGAGGAGGGAGATGACGAAATAGAGGAAGAAAAGGTGGAGGAGCCAGATGCAGTGGAAAATACAGAGGACATTGACAGAGGTCAAGTTGAATCAGCTGAGGCCGGCCGTGAGGAAGAGAAGGTAAAACTGGACACAACCGAGGAGCTAGACACCGAGATGAAGGAGGCATCAGAAAAAAATGACAACTCAAAACATGACGAGTCCCAACCAGAGGTTCCCGTGAAGGGTGATATCTCAACAGAACCCGAAACTTCAGAGTCAGAGCATAGCAAAACAGGAAGTTCAATAAAGGGTGAACTACAGGTCCCCACAGAGGACATCTTCAAAGAAGCCAAAAAGGTGTCAGAGGAGAGAAAAGAAGAAAGTCCATTAAAAGAGAACAAAGAGGTAGATCTGACAGAGCAGAGTGCCCCAACACTGGAGCAGAAACCTGATCAGAAGGATCACAGAGAGTCAGACCAACCTCAAGAGGCAGAGAGTGCTGTGACAACACAAGAAGAGGATCTCCCTGAGCCCACAGAGAAGGACATGGAATCCCCTGATATCACTGCAGAGCTGAAGAGCAGTTCAACCAAGGAGACAGTGGAGCAGGTGAAGTCACCAGATTATTCTGGTGTAAAAACGACACAGGATGACAAAACAGTAGGAGGTAAAATTCCATACGGAATTCCCGGCACAACAAGTGAGTGTGAGGAAGAGCCTGTGCCAAAGACTCCTGAAAAGGAGGTGGTTCAGACAGAGCCAAAAGTGAGCAGCAAGGATGAAAGTGTTGAGCAGAATGAACACAATGGCAGTGAAAAGTTCACAGAAGATGTCTCAACGGGTGAGGAAAAAGAGTCTGAAACATCCTCTAAACCAAACACAACCATCACCCCTAAAGAAAAAACAGCCCTGCAACCAGAGTCAACCGTCACCCCGAAAGAAGAAACAACCCCTAAACCAGACCCCACTGTCACCCCTAAAGAGAATACATCCCCTAAATCAGACCCTACTGTCACCATTAAAGAAGAAACAACCCCTAAACCAGAGCCAACCATCACCCCTAAAGAGGAGACATCCCCTAAACCGGACCCCACTTTCACCCCTAAAGAAGAAACAACCCTGCAACCAGAGCCAACCGTCACCCCTAAAGAGGAGGCATCCCCTAAACCAGACCCCACTGTCACCCATAAAGACGAGACATCAAAACCGGACCCAACCATCCCCCCTAAAGAAGAAACTTACCCAAAACCAGAACCAGCAGTCACCCCTAAAATAGAAACTTTTCCAAAACCAGACTCAACCATCACCCCTAAAGTAGAAACTTCCCCAAAGCCAGAACCAGCAGTCACCCCTAAAGAGGAAACTTCCCCAAAACCAGAACCAGCAGTCACCCCTAAAGAAGAAACTTCCCCAAAACCAGAACCAGCAGTCACCCCTAAAGTAGAAACTTCCCCAAAACCAGAGCCAACCATCACCCCTAAAGAGGAAATATCCCCTAAACTAGACTCAACCCTCACCCCAGAATCAACGACCACCCCTAAACCAGACTCAACTCTCACCCCAGAATCAACGACCACCTCTAAACCAGACTCAACCCTCACCCCAGAATCAACGGCCACCCCTAAACCAGACTCAATTTTCACCCCAGAATCAATGACCACCCCTAAACCAGACTTAACCCTCACCCCAGAATCAACGACCACCCCTAAACCAGACTCAACCCTCACCCCAGAATCAATGACCACCCCTAAACCAAACTCAACCCTCACCCCAGAATCAACGACCACCCCTAAACCAGACTTAACCCTCACCCCAGAATCAACGACCACCCCTAAACCAGACTTAACCCTCACCCCAGATTCAACGACCACCCCTAAACCAGAGTTAACCCTCACCCCAGAATCAACGACCACCCCTAAACCAGAGTTAGCCCTCACCCCAGAATCAACAACCACCCCTAAACCAGACTTAACCCTCACCCCAGAATCAACGACCATCCCTAAACCAGAGTTAACCCTCACCCCAGAATCAACGACCACCCCTAAACCAGACTTAACCCTCACCCCAGAATCAACGACCACCCCTAAACCAGAGTTAACCCTCACCCCAGAATCAACGACCACCCCTAAACCAGACTCAACCCTCACCCCAGAATCAACGACCACCCCTAAACCAGACTCAACCCTCACCCCAGAATCAACGGCCACCCCTAAACCAGACTCAATTCTCACCCCAGAATCAATGACCACCCCTAAACCAGACTTAACCCTCACCCCAGAATCAACGACCACCCCTAAACCAGACTCAACCCTCACCCCAGAATCAATGACCACCCCTAAACCAAACTCAACCCTCACCCCAGAATCAACGACCACCCCTAAACCAGACTTAACCCTCACCCCAGAATCAACGACCACCCCTAAACCAGACTTAACCCTCACCCCAGAATCAATGACCACTCCTAAACCAGAGTTAACCCTCACCCCAGAATCAACGACCACCCCTAAACCAGAGTTAACCCTCACCCCAGAATCAACGACCACCCCTAAACCAGACTTAACCCTCACCCCAGAATCAACGACCACCCCTAAACCAGAGTTTACCCTCACCCCAGAATCAACGACCACCCCTAAACCAGACTCAACCCTCACCCCAGAATCAATGACCACCCCTAAACCAGACTTAACCCTCACCCCAGAATCAACGACCACCCCTAAACCAGACTTAACCCTCACCCCAGAATCAACGACCACCCCTAAACCAGACTTAACCCTCACCCCAGAATCAACGACCACCACTACAGAAGAGAGTGAAACGAACAGCAGTGACAAAGCTAAGACAATCACACCACCAGAGAAACAGGTTACAGATGACAAAGATGAAACCCCAAAGACAGAGAGCGTGAAGACCAAGGCATCTGAGTTAACACCTGTGGAGATATCTATTACAAAGACATCTCCAGTGAAAGAACAGGATGTATCAGCCGTGGGTTTGAAAGAGAAAACAGTTGATGGGAAGATAACAGAACAGGCGCAATTTAAAATAGACGAGAGCGGCTTTACAGGACGTGATGGAGAGAGCAAAGATGACAAAACTGTGAAGATAACAACAGGACAAGCTGCTGAGTCAATCGCAGAGAAGGAAGCTATAGCTAAAACTTAGGACTTCCAACCTCTTTTTAGAATGGCTAGATTTAGAGGTCAGTAGAGGTTTTCTGTAAAACTGCATGGTTAGTGCAAGCCTTTAAAGCAATACGAGAACTGCTCCGCCTTAAAAGATTAACTGACGCTTAATATGTAAAGCATCAAGGTTTGTGACTGTCTATTATGAGTCACGGTTAATGAACTCCTGCGAGAGAGAGATGTACTGTAATATTGAATGTAACAAATCAAAAGCTGTATTTTGCTGTATCTATTTACTTCTGCCCAATGGATGATAATGTGCATAGGAATAATAATGTGAATGATTGACAATGTGATTTGATCATGCCTGAATGTGCTGAGCAATAAATGCTATTTGAAGAGCACTTCTGTTTCCAGCGATTATTACATGCTGTGCTGTATTTTACATATCGAACTTCTACGAATTTCTCCCCTATGTAGAAGCTAAGTGAATTCCAACAGCACTAGGCTGAATTCAAAATAAATCTCCCCTTTTTCCTATTTGAGGAATTTCCCCATAATATGGGAGAGACTCGCGGATTAGCCTTTTATACTGAACAAAAATATATCGCAACATACCGAGTAACAGTTCACATAAGGAAATCAAGCATTTGAAATAAATGTATTAGGCCCTAATCTATGGATTTCACATGACTGGGAATACAGATATGCATCTGTTGGTCACAGAAACCTTAACAGAAAAGGTAGTGGCGTGGATCAGAAAACCAGTCAGTATCTGGTGTGACCACCATTTGCCTCATGCAGCGCAACACATCTCCTTCACATATAGTTGATCAGGCTGTTGATTGTGGCCTGGGGAATGTGTCCCACTCCTTTTCAATGGCTGTTCGAAGTTGCTGGATATTGGCGGAAACTGAAACACACTGTCGTACACGTCGATCCAGAGCATCCCAAACATGCTCAATGGGTGACATGTCTGGTGAGTATGCAGGCCATGGAAGAACTGGGCCATTTTCAGCTTCCAGGAATTGTGTACAGATCCTTGCAACATTGGGCCGTGCATTATCATGCTGAAACATGATGTGATGGCGGCAGATAAATGGCACGACAATGGGCCTCAGGATCTCGTCACGGTATCTCTGTGCATTCAAATTGCCATCGATAAAATGCATGTGTGCTTGTTGTCCGTAGCTTATGCCTGCCCATACCATAACCCCACCACCACCATTTGGCATTCTGTTCACAACGTTGACATCAGCAAACCGCTTGCCCACAGGACACCATACACGTGGTCTGCGGTTAGAGGCCAGTTGGACGTACTGCCAAAATCTCAAAAACTACGTTGGAGGTGGCTTATGGTAGAGAAATTAATATAACATTCTCTGACAACAGCTCTGGTGGACATTCCTGTAGTCAGCAAGCCAATTGCAAGCTCTCTCAAAACTTGAGACATCCGTGGCATTGTGCTGTGACAAAACTGCACATTTTAGAGTGGCCTTTCATTGTCCCAAGCACGAGTGTAATGATCATGCTGTTTAATCAGCTTCTTGATATGCCACACCTGTCAGGTGGATGCATTATCTTGGCAAAGGAGAAATGCTCACTAACAGGGATGTAAACAAATTTGTGCACAACATTTGAAAGAAATAAGAACATTTCTGTGATCTTTGATTTCAACTCATGGAACATGAGACCAACAATTTACATGTTGCATTTATATTTTTGTAGTTTTGTCAGACCACACAATGCCACAGATGTCTCAAGTTTTGAGGGAGCTTGCAATTGGCTTGCTGACTACAGGAATGTCCACAAGAGCTGTTGCCAGACGTCGTTTTAGAGAACTTGGCAGTACGTCCAACAGGCCCAGGACTTCCACCTCCGGCTTCTTCACCTGCAGGATCGTCTGAGACCAGCCACCTGGACAGCGGATGAAACTGAGGAATATTTCTGTCTTTAATAAAGCCCTTTTGTGGAGAAAAACTAATTCTGATTGGCTGTGTCTGGCTCTCAAGTGGGTGTGCCTATGCCCTCCCAGGCCCACCCATGGCTACGCCCCTGCCCAGTCATGTGAAATCCATAGATTAGGGCCTTATTTCAATTCACTTCTTTCCTTATATGAACTGTAACTCAGTAGAATCGTTGAAATTGTTGTATGTTGCTTTCAATGATATTACATATCTATAACTCAAATTTCTATGTGAATTTAGTGAAAAGTTACATATTGTAGCTTTAAGAGGGAAACATAATTTTCTTTACATTACTGTGTCCCTATGAAGAAACCAAGGTACTTTAGGGTCACCCAGTTGCTCATAAAAGTTCCTTATAGTCTGGTATTTCTATAGACTACAGTATGTGGATAAGGTGACCCTCAATTCATCACTTTGAAAGCATGCTGCTGACACACTACAACGTTTGATTGACCTTGTTCACTGACCCTCACTCTCTAATCCCCTCTGGACTCCAAGGTTATCCATGTGAGGTAGTCTATCGCCTGCCAGATCTCACAACTGTTTTAAGGTGGAGATATGGTTCTAGTCATGCACAATGCTCTTGGTTGGTCATCAATCAACAAGATAATATAAAAAACATGCTAATTCTATTTCACAATGTGCACCATTTAAAACGGCCAAACTCCATTCACAACAGTATTCAGTTGGTAAGAGACAGACATTCAATAAATACTAGGAACAGATTGTCCACCATCTATGTGTTATCCAGATAGAAAAGAGAAATAGGCAAAATAACATTTCAATTTAGAGCAATAAAGAAATTGAATAATTTATCTGAGCAAACCAGAAACCTTTCAATGTATAAATTCAAACAATACTTTAGAACCATTTAAATATAATACATTTTGAAGGTTGTGCAGGACGATGGTAGATGACGGAACCAATCTATCTTTTCAGACTGTTAAGAGTATTTATCTGGTCAATATGTCTGTGTATAACGTCTGTTTGTAACAGTGTGCTATATGTGAAAATGTGATCGTATTATAAATTATATTTTAATGTTTAAGTCCAAATGAGGACTAAAAGAGATCCTAATCAAATAAAATAAAATAAAAACACCTGGATAGGAGGATTTAACATATCAGTTAACCACATCATATGATATAAAAATATGATACCCAACCGCAGTCGATGACAAGGCAAGAAATCATTGGTTGATGGCATTTATACATTGGAAATATACATATACTGTGTGTGTGTGTGTATATATATATATTGAATATAAAATATAAACACGTAAAATGTTTCATGAGATGAAATAAAAGATCCTAGAAATGTTCCATAAGCACAAAAAGGTTGTTTCTCTCAAATTCTGTGCATAATTTATTTTACATCCCTGTTAGTGAGCATTTATCCTTTGTCAAGATAATCCATCCACCTGACAGGTGTGACATATCAAGAAACTGATTAAACAGCATGTTCATTACACAGGTGCACCTTGTGCTGGGGAGAATAAAAGGCCACTCTAAAATGTGCAGTTTTGTCACAACACAATGCCACAGATGTCTCAAGTTTTGAGAGAGCTTGCAATTGGCATGCTGACTGCATGGATATCCACTAAAGCTGTTGGCAGAGAATGTAATGTACATTTCTCTACCATAAGCCGCCTCCAACATTGTTTTAGAGAATGTGGCAGTACGTCCAACGGGTCTCAAAACCTTCAGACCATGTGTATGGTGTCGTGTGGGCGAGCGGTTTGCTGATGTCAACATTGTGAGTGCTCCATGGTAGCAGTGGGGTTATGGTATGGGCAAGGATAAGCTATGGACAATGAACACAATTGCATTTTATCGATTGGCAATTTGAATGCACAAACATACCGTAATGAGATCCTGAAGGTTTCTGTAACCAACAGATGCATATCTGTTTTCCTAGTCATGTGAAATCCATAGATTAGGGCCTATGAATCTATTTCAATTGACTGATTTACTCAAATGAATTGCAACTCAGTAAAATGTTTGAAATTGATTTTATATTTTTGTTCAGTATATATGAATCTTGTTTTATCTTCTGAATCTAGAAAAACATTTTTATTTTATTTAAGTAGGCAAGTCACTTAAGAACAAATTCTTATTTACAATGACGGCCTACCCCGGCCAAACCCGGACGAGGCTGGGCCAATTGTGCGCCGCCCTATGGGACTCCCAATAACAGCTGGTTGTGATACAGCCTGGATTCAAACCAGGGTGTCTGTAAAGACACCTCTAGCACTGAGATGCAGTGCCTTAGACCACTGCGCCATTTGGGAGCACACATGCTAAAATGCTAACAAAATTAGCACTGGAGCATTATACAGTGGTATAAAAAAAAGATTTTTATGAAATACTTGAATGACCTAATGTTAGAATGAAACAATCAAGGCACACTTGGACAATACATTTAAAAATAAATGCCTTTTATGGTGTCTGATGCAGTTGACAAAACCAGTCAGGTACATTTCATAAATTGTTTGAATTCAGTTGTTCCTTTATGTGGTGTGATAGCTCGTACCGGTGTCTAAAGATATATTAAATATTAAGAAAAAAAAGTAGAGATTGTCCCAGCTTTCAAGAATCCCTGATAAGAAAGACCTCCCAAGACCAGAATAGTAGAGTTTGGTTTGCGGAGCTCAAAGACTTGATTGAAAAGTTAAAACAAAGGAAGGGACCTCCCAGGTTTGCAGTCTCAGCCAGCGCAGTGGCCAGATGAAGCCCCTGGGAGAGCCTACACACTCACAGCCAGACAGTACCAGGAAGTTTGGCATTACTGTTAACCTTAAACCCCTCCCTTAGTCATTCGCAGCAAAGTTTTCCCCGAACTTAGACTTTCTTACAGTTTCAAGCAACCCAAAAACTGTTCCGATTAATCAAGGTCTTCATGTACAGCTTTAATAAAACTATTTCACTTCAGAATGTATAACATTTTCAACCCTGATGCCAACAGACAACGAGCATAACGGAACACAGCTTTAAGCTAGTCCTTTTGCGCATGGAAAGAAAACAAGTATACGACAGTAATTAAATAACAGTGGGAGAAACCTAGTGTGCTGAAGAACGCGGCTGCAAACGCGACATTTCTTCAGACAGAATATCAGATTATTGGTTATTGATCAAATCAGAAAAGTATGACCATAAGCACCCACCACATTTAACCAATCAACTGATGTCTCACCAAATAAAAATAATACTTCAGGGATGAACATAGGAGCTACAGGTGTACTGAGTAAAGGGTCTGAATGCTTATGTAACTGTACTGAGTAAAGGGTCTGAATACTTATGTAAATGTGATATTTAAGTTTATTTGTAATACATTTGCAAACAATTCTAAAAACCAGTTTTTGCTTTGTCATTATAGTGTATAGTATGTAGATTGATGAGGGAAAAAAAAAAAACAATTTAATACATTTTAGAATAATCTGTAACGTAACAAAATGTGGAAAAAGTAAAGGGGTCTGAATACTTTCCGAATGCACTATAAGTTAAGTTTCTGGTCACATTGGGAGGAGAATGGTGTGGTGCATTTCATTGTCATGGCAGTGTTGGATAGACACAATGAGAAGGTGTTTAAATTACTGACCCACTGTGAGTGTCTTTTAAATGGAAACAATTATAAAGCAAACATGTACACCAAAGAATGACAGGTGTAGCTACCTGGGTGAACCGGTACTAAAAAGAATGACCATGGTGTTTCTTTATCTTGTTGTTGAAGCCTCTGCACACCCCTTCCATAATATATCCCCATGCTGGTTTGAGTTGGAAATACATTTTAAGGCCAGATTCTGCTGATATTCTCTTGTCCCTGTCGCCGTGAGGTCAGTTTAGGCCTCCAGTTCCAACCCCAGGCCCAACTTGTGGCCTCCAGAGTTGATGCTCTTGCCGTCCACCAGGGCAGAGAGGGTGAGTTTCACACCTGCAACAGGGTAGAGACAACGTCAGGGTGGCATTCAGGATGAGGGTAATAAATGAAATGATAGGTGTCAACTAGACATGGAAATTAAGCCCGCTACCCTGAGACTAGTACTGTTGAGACGTGCTCTATACTAGCTACTCTGAGACTAGTACTGTTGAGACGTGCTCTATACTAGCTACCCTGAGACTAGTACTGTTGAGACGTACGCCATACTAGCTACCCTGAGACTAGTACTGTTGAGACGTACGCCATACTAGCTACCCTGAGACTAGTACTGTTGAGACGTGCTCTATACTAGCTACCCTGAGACTAGTACTGTTGAGACGTGCTCTATACTAGCTACCCTGAGACTAGTACTGTTGAGACGTGCTCTATACTAGCTACCCTGAGACTAGTACTGTTGAGACGTGCTCTATACTAGCTACCCTGAAACTAGTACTGTTGAGAAGTGTACCATACTAGCCTACCAGGGGAGTGAAATCCTTACGTTCTAGTACTGTTGAGAAGTGTTCCATACTAGCCTACCAGGGCAGTGAAATCCTTACGTTCCAGACTTGGTGTCAACATTCTCATCATTGCAGATAGAAATCTCTTATAGAGCTGACAATGATCTCCTTTTTCAAATGAAAGAGAAACCTAGTCTGCTCTACATAACAGACTTCTATCGGAGCCGTCCGTAGCACTGCATCTATAAAAATAACAGTACTCCGAGAAGCATTGAGAGCAAAGTGAATAGGATGTTGCATTACTATTGCATCGCCCCTTCAAACAGCATGCATTATGGCAGTCGCTGAAATGTGAATAAACTTGGGAATGTCTGGTTGCTAGCTCTATCTCTATTGGTCGACCGTTGCTTTGAGTCTCCTTTCATTTACAATGACTGGTCACTGATCATCTCGCCATATGAGAGTCCCTAGGAAAGCATGATCTTCAAAAACGATTTTGGTTCAGTGTGGAGTGTATACGTGCACATTTATTGAAAGAGTCCTACCACCCCCCCACCCCCCATATATTGTAACGCACTGTCCATTGTGTTTCCATAACAGATGCAGTACTGTATGCGAGTCACTTTGAGTACTTTGTTTCAGGAAGAGAAGAGCATGTTGCATTATAAACTGTGGGTTTCTCATAGAGAAGCAGTGGGCTACAGACAAGAGTGGTACACCACACACATCTAACATTACAACTTGAGGGAACTTAAGAGAAACTGTAATAAATAATAAATGGCAGTAAGAGAACCATTATATATATTGTAAAATGAAAGGTCTTACCTGGTCTCAGTGTCTGGGTGTAACCAAGACCGACCAGGCTGATGTTGTTCACTTTAGCCTGAAAAGACAGAATTAATTGACTAACTTACAATCCAAAAGGCTGAGGAACATTCCTAACAACGGCAACCTTATAAACTAGAGTGGGCAACTTGGATCCTGGAGAGACAGACAACGTAGAGTGTTGTAGAAGACAGCCCTAGTAAGTATGCAGTGAGTGTTGTAGAAGACAGCCCTAGTAAGTATGCAGTGAGTGTTGTAGAAGACAGCCCTAGTAAGTATGTAGTGAGTGTTGTAGAAGACAGCCCTAGTAAGTATGTAGTGAGTGTTGTAGAAGACAGCCCTAGTATGTCCTTGAGCATTTCTTGCATGTGTTCTTAGGACACAGTAAGACCACCACAAAGGGCTGGTTTCCTGGATACAGATTAAGCCAAATCCTGGACTAAGAAAAGTGAATTCAATGGAAAATCTCCATTGACAATGCTTTTTAGTCCTGGACTAGGTTAAAGGTCCGTCTGTAAAACTGTCCAGGAGTCAAGCCTGCACAGTACTTACACTGATGGAGGCGCTCTTGTCCAGCTGGTATTTGGCTGCGATGCCGAAGCTTGTGCTGTTGCTGCCGGTAGTCCAGGCAAGGTTGACCGCTGTCTCTAGCGCCGGGCTCACCTTCTGGTAGATGGAGCCACCGAACTGTACACCGTCGTTACTGTAACAAACAGGGAGAACATTATGGAGAGAAGGAGTGATAAGAGAATATTTGTCTGTAGTCCAGTTTGAAATCAAGCCCTAGCCTTTACCCTGCTTTGCAGTTTGTAGGGCCTGACATTTTGAGCTCTGTTTAGGTGCTTTGGTTAAATCATTAGATATTCAATGATTACTATAATTTCCAGGTTGACTACAGCTGTCCACTCATCTATGGCCATTGTTTTGGCGTGTGGTTGTGTTTTTCTTTTTACAATTCAATAGACAATGTTTGCCCTTGAAGGTAATTGGTCTTGTAGGCACATAGCAGAGGACTGGAAATTCATACACTTGTATACTCTCACTTACACGTTGGTGTGTAGCTGGAAGTCCCCGGCCTTGTATCCCACAGCAAAGTTGTTCTGGGTCATCTTAGACTTGGCCGTGTCGAAGGTCATCTGGTAGCCGGCGAGCCAGCCCTCGTAACCCACGACGGCCGCTCCGTGGATAGCGGGGCCAGCGGTGTCAAAGTTGACGTCACAACCCAGGTTGACAAACTCGCGCTTGTAAGCGGTCTTGACTTTAGCGCTCTTCTTGCTGTCGTTGGAACGGAAAACATCTTTGGTTAGCCTTTAGTATACATTCTGAAGTGAAATAGTTTTATTGAACAGCCAAACAGCTCAGGCCTAATATAACCAGTCTGATAGAAATGTAGCAACCGTAACAGAATCTGAAGGCAATTGGGACAAACCAAGAGCTGGAAAAACCTCTCACTCCAGTAGTAATTCACCCATAAACTGTCTTATGTTCATAATCAACAGTTCACAAGCAATACCAATCCTGAGCATTGTCTTTCTGGATCGTCATTACACACTAACCAACAAAGCTTATGGTAAGTGCGCACACACACATCGCCATTCACTCATAGCATTAGCAACTAGGGATTACAATAATAACACTTTATTATGAGCCCCTTAAAATGCTAATGCTACATGAAACTAAACCTAGTTCTAAACTGAGAGCCTAGGCAGTGTGAGACTAACTGAGGAGCTGAAGCATTCAGTGGAGTGAAGCGGCCCTTAGACGCTGATCTTGGGTCAGTTTTCCCCGGTACTCAGTGGTCATGCAGTGACAGCGTGACGACCACCCCTTCCTCCCGACACCCCCAACATGTAAGAGGAGACTCCTCCACTGGCACACCATGTGTCACTACTAGGCATGTACCATATTCCATCCCACAGGATTTACACTTCCAGGAAAGCCAATACTATGTGGACAGGCTAGGGAGGCCTCTGGGGAGGCACTACTGAATAGGATTTGGTTTCACCAACATTAAATGTCCTAAAAAAACTTTGTTGCCTTCTACCCAATGATGTCTATATAGGCCTATGCAATGGCTGCAAATGGCAAATACGCGCTTCCGGTTCTCCATATAGCACTATACCAGTTATTTTGGTTGAAAACTATGCTAAAACAGTCAATACATAAAATACCTACAGAAAGCTTGAGACGCTTATTTCCAACCGTCAAAGCAGTTGCTATTGTTCCTCCCTCTAACCTACTCGGAGTGTGCAGAGAGAAACAGCCACAGGGGCTGGGCTGGGCAGGGCAGAGAATTTCATGGAGGAATCTGGATATTTGGATTTTATTAGGATCCCCATTAGCGACAGCTCGTCTTACTGGGGTCCGACACATAACGAAAAATACTTTACATAAATGAACATACTAAAATGCACTTTAGGCTACTGCTTGACCAAATCATGGTTTTAGCCACCCCTCAGATCATGCGAGGACTGCACACTTCAGATCACGTTACCTTCATGCAAGGACACTACGCGCTGGACTGACTCTTCTGGGCTAGCTACACGTTTATACCGTCGGCACCCATATGTCCGAACACATGAAACACTGTTTCAGGTTCTAGAACTACATTTTAGTAATTTAGCAGACACTTTTATCCAGAGCGACATACAGTAGTGAGTGCATACATTTTTCGAGCTGGTCCACTGCATTGAAATTGTACATTTGTAATCTTACCCAGTGTTTGGTGAGAAGGTTGTGTCAAATGTCAGCTTCAGACCCTTGACAACCTAAAGGAAACCAGAACAGAGAACCAGACTGGTAACACAAGGTTGGTCTACCAGCATTTCATGTGATCGCTACATATCGAATATTCATTATTTGTTTGAATCCTCTCTTTCAATTGTGTGTCAAGGCTATTGCGAGAAACTCCATACAACACCGATTGGGTTGTATTTTTTTTTTTTAAATAAAGCTTTGTTGAATCTGAACCTGGTCTTCGACGGTGATCTCTGTTCCCAGGGTGTTGTCAGTGTTCCATTTCTCTGTGAAGGTCAGGCCGTACTCTGACCTCTTGTATTTGGTTTCCAAGCTGCCCACCACCTTGCTGGTGTCCGTATTGGTGGAGCCAGCCGTTTTGAACTCCTGCAGATAATTGTAAAAAAAGGTTCACATCAGGATATGAATAAAAACGAATGTTGTAAAAATATCTGAATGCCGTCAAGGAGTGTATTGAACTATACTGCCCATGTCAAGCTCTCAGGGTGGTAGATTCTAAGCATTACACAATTACTGCAATCACAAGCACCATGAATACACATATATTTGGTAGAGTAGAAATAATTATACTTTCATTTTGAAAGTGCACACAAGATTAGAAAACAAATAAGTCAATTTACCACTCCGCTGCCAGATTTGGTCTTCACATCAAGCTTCACCAGGCCAAACCCTTCAGGGAAAAAGCTAAGTTAGTCAACCACTTATGGATATTTTACAACTGGGAAATAGTAATTAATGTAATCAGTGTCAGCACATAATGTAATCCTTCATACACTAATCTTACAGGGTAACATGCAGAGCCAAGAGATAGATATATATCTAATCTATAGATATAGAGCACCAGCTCATCCTACCTATTGGTTTAGCATCCCTCAAAACAAACTAACCCTATTGGTTTAGCATCCCTCAAAACAAACTTACCCTATTGGTAACCCTACTGGTTAATCCTGTTCTCACAAGGTGTTTCATTACAACCACTCCAGTATATTTGTTGCAGAGTGAAAGGTACAGTACCATAGCCTTTGTTGAAGATGTCTTTGGCGGATTTGCCGAGGTCACCATATGATGGAGGCACAGCCATTACACTTGCATCAGGGAAAAAAGATTCATACATTATTCAATAGTCAGAGTTTATTTTTATTTACATAATGCCTGCTTTGGAAACCAATTTTTATTTTGAATCTATGAACAGGGCCGGATCCAGGTACAAGTGACATAAGCGGTCAATTAGGGCCCCAAGCCGCTAGCGTGACCCAAACCCCCAAAAACTTGAATTTGTATTTTTTAGGTACTCAGTCAGCATCTCAACTTACCATTTAGAGTTTGAATAGTAGAATACACAAGGTTAAAGTTCAACATTTGGTTATACATCAGCAATTTCTCTCTTGTTATGTCAGTCGCTCAATTAGCCATCTCAACTAACAATTTTTAGATTGGTAAATTAGTCTAGCCAGCTATCATGGCCAAATACTGACAGGTTGCAGAGGGCACGTGCCCAGGGGCCCTGACCTCCAGGGGACCACTATTGATTTGTTAGTCACACTCACTCTGATATCATTAACATGGCATAAGTAAAGGCAAAATGTGTATTGCAGGAAATTCACTCTCTCCACTGTCAAGAGGGCCACTAAAATATTTTGCCAGTTTAGGGCCCCCAAAAGGCTAGAGGTGGCCCCTGTCTATGAACACAACTAGTCATCCAACAGTTAATCATCCTTTGGGCTAAAAAAGTTTATTTTCCAACTAGCCTGATTCAGCTCATCACCCAGCTAATTATTGGAATTAGGTGCTCTGGATTAGGGTTGGAGTGAAAATATACTGGATGGTAGTTCTCCAGGAACAAGGTTGGAGAGCCCTGACTATACAATAAAGCGTGTGCCCGTCTATAGCAGGAAGCCCTAACAGCCCAGAGCAAGGGTTCCCTTGCAGATTTTGATAATCTGAGTGGGTACGATAAGTGGCCTGTCTGGTTCTGGATAGCTCTGCATGGCTAATTTATCTGAACTGACGCTAGGCCACACCTCAGTGACTCACTCAGTTAAGAGTAGGCTGAAGAATGTAGGGCTGGGTCTGGGAAGAACTGAATTGAATCCGCTTCGCTTCATTGTCATGACGTTTTGATACACATGTCCACTTTACAGTCAATTACTGGCCCTTACCCTGTCAGTCCGATTAAATCAATCAACCACTGGGTATGGTGCAATCAGAGACTCCAGCAACCCTACTACCTAGCTATTCTCATAGAGCAGCTCCAAGTAACAACAAAGTAAACCGTCTGAACTCCATTTAACACACATGTGCAGCGGACACGAGTTGTAACTTCTCGTGTAAGGTTACAGGTCCAGCAGCAAAGCTCATTAGTTCGATAGCTAATGCTAACCGGTTATCTAGCTAGCTAGGCACATTTAGCGATAGCGTGTCAGGCAGTCCTCAGACAAGCGTGGTCATAAACCGCGGCAAATATGTTGTTTAGTTCCACTACAATTAAAGGCAGTTTAGTTGCTTTACTTACCAGTAAAAGATGGTGCTAGCGGTAAACTAAATGTGTAAACTGCACCAGTTGGAGGGCGAACTGAAGGAGACTGCAATGTAATGAAATCCAGCCTTTCAACCGAAAGACCCCTGCCTGTCACGTTTGCCTGTCTAAAAAAATCTTGCAGATTCAAGACAAAATAATTACAAAATTAACAAAGGTAAAAGGGCTTTTTTGTCTGTAACTAGATTTTTGCTGTCAATACGAAAACATTTTTTTATGCATAGAAATATGTATTTGTCATAGATTCATCCATTTCCTGGTGTAACTTCTCATGGACAACTATGTTTGATCCCCTGGAGTACGATTCAAATTTGAAGAATAAAAGTTGCTCCTAACTACTGATAGGATCAGACTTTTTATCCCCTCAAACAAATATTGGTAAAATAATAAAACATGTAATTAATTATCTCATTGACAGATCAATGTATTACTGATATTCATTAATTTATTTTATTTGATGCATTATACAAAATGATCAACAACTTACATAAAAATAACTTTTACCGTTAAATTCAAAAAAAAAAAAACAAGTTCAATGGGTTTCCATTACTTTTTCAACTCCTGATGGAATTGTCACAAAAAAATGTGTATTATATAGCGAATGTACCCGATAGATAGATAGATAGATAGATAGATAGATAGATAGATAGATAGATAGATAGATAGATAGATAGATAGATAGATAGATAGATAGATAGATAGATAGATAGATAGATAGATAGATAGATAGATAGATAGATAGATAGATAGATAGATAGATAGATACTTTATTGATCCCAGAGGGAAAATGTCTTCGTCAAGCAGCTACGAAAAAACACAGGTGCAAAATGCCAGAAAGAAAATACACAAAAGACAGATACACGATACATGATACATAGTGCGGCAGTATAAAAAAGTATAAAAATACAAGTCTGTAGTGCAAAAAGCTATAAAAAGACATTGCATAGTATGGGTGAATGGCTGTGGTGATTTTTTAAAATAAACATCAGGAATATTTGCATGGTTAACTAACTATGCAGGTCGATGGCAGAGAAATACTTAAATAGCTAAATGTGCGTATGATATAAGTGAGGGTAAAAATAGTTTACTTAATATACAGTCTGGTTAAATGAACAGGTAAGTGAATATGTTGCATGGTTAAATTAACTGTACAGGTAAATGTACGGTTAAATGTACAGGTAAGTGAATATTTGCATGGTTACATTAACTGTACAGGTAAATGATATCATTTAGGGTAATAATAATAATTCCCTTAAAATACAGTCCTTAGTGCAGGGTTTAATTACTGATAAATGCACATATTGCACATTCAATATACTAAAAGCATTGAAAAAATATACAACTGACAGGATACTTATATACATTCCTGAGTGAATGACTACGTAAGTTCAGTCCAAGAATTACTTACAGTATTGCACATGGTATGATATAACAACTGTACATGAGAATGTATATACAGTCCTGAATGAATAAGTCCTGAGTGAATGAGTGATTACAGACCAGAGTTACTCATGGATGGATGCATAATTGTTCAACTAAACTAGGTCCTAACACCCCAACAGTTCCAGGTCTATGTTGCCGACGGCACGGCACCCCGGTGAGGCATTAAATAGTCTAATAGCCTCCTGTAGCGCTCTCTGGCACACCATAGTGGGATCAGTCTGTGACTGAAAGTGCTCCTCTGCATCATAACCATGGCAGAGGGTGGGTGACGTTGTCCATGATGGCCAGCAGTTTGGCCAGGATCCGTCTCTCCGCCACCTCCTCTAGAGTGTCAAGGCTCATCCCCAGGACAGAGCTAGCCTTCCTGATCAGATTATTTACCCGAGAAGCATCACGGGCCTTTAAATATTTTCCTTTAATGCAGAAATTAAATACTCTGATAATGTTAAGAAGTATGTTTAATAACATGTTGTCTTTCACTTAACTGCATTGTGTATAGAAATATGGCAACATTTTACATTATGGTATACTGATTATAATGATTGCGGGGTTTATAAGTAGTTTACAACACTTAATTAAATAATAATGATTGCATATATACAGCGGGTGAAATAAGTATAGAACACGTCACCATTCTTCTCAGTAAATATATTTCCAAAGGTGCTATTGACATGAAAGTTTCACCAGATGTTGGAAACAACCCAAGTAATCCATACATACCAAGAAACCAAAACAAATAAGTTCAGAAATTAAGTTATGTGTAATAATGTGAAATGACACAGGGGAAAGTATTGAACACATGAAGAAAGGGAGGTTCAAAAAGGCATGGAAAGCCAAGACAACAGCTGAAAACTATCAGTAATTAAAAAGCAATCCAGCCCCCTGTCAGTGCAAATTAATATCAGCTGGTTCAGTCCCAACTGATGGCCTACAAAAAGGTCTCATTGCCAAGGTGTCACACAAGACACATCTCATGATGGGTAAAAGCAAAGAGCACCTGGTCGAGGCAAATTTATGGTGAAATGATTGTCTTTCCACTTCCGTATTATGGCCCCAACAGTGCTCACTGGAACATTCAGAAGCTTAGAAATGTGCCTATAACCAATGCCATCATTATGTTTTGCAACAAGTAGGTTGTGAATGTCTTGAGACAGCTCTTTGCTTTTACCCATCATGAGATGTGTCTTGTGTGACACCTTGGCAATGAGACCTTTTTGTAGGCCATCAGTTGGGACTGAACCAGCTGATATTAATTTGCACTGACAGGGGGCTGGATTGCTTTTTAATTACTGATAGTTTTCAGCTGTTGTCTTGGCTTTCTATGCCTTTTTGAACCTCCCTTTCTTCATGTGTTCAATACTTTTTCCCTGTGTAATTTCACATTATTACACATAACTTAATTTCTGAACTTATTTGTTTTGGTTTCTTTGTATGTATGGATTACTGGGTTGTTACCAACATCTGGTGAAACTTTCATGTCAATATATAGAAATATTTAAATATAAATATATTTACTGAGAAAAATTGTGACATGTTCAATACTTATTTCATCCGCTGTATGAATATATTAGATATACAGTATGTATATATATATTTATATATTATTATAATATCCATTGAAAAACACGTTTTAAACCGTAAGGGAATTGATCTTGTTTAAATTAGGGGTTAAATGAAATAGTTTCACGTTTTAATGTCACATGCACGAGTTCAGTGAAATGCCTTCCTTGCAAACTCAAAACCCAACAATGCAGTAATCTATAACTATGTATTACTAGAAAAAACACAGGAAAAATAATACAATAAAGTAAGTAAGTAAGTAAGTAAGCATACTATATACAGGAAATATTTAAAAAGTCAGTTCCCATACACTGGGATTTCATAAATTATTCATATAAAAAGGTTGATGATTGATTTAATGATATATTGCATGACTCAGTGATCTGTTATGTTAATGTTGTAGCTTCTTGGAATATTCAGCTTGTTCTTTGTTCTATTCAGTTTGTTCTTTGTTCTATTAAGCTTGTTCTTTGTTCTATTAAGCTTGTTCTTCTATTCAGTTTGTTCTTTGTTCTATTAAGCTTGTTAATTGTTCTATTCAGGTTGTTCTTTGTTCTATTCATCTTGTTCTTTGTTCTATTCAGCTTGTTCTTTGTTCTATTCATCTTGTTCTTTGTTCTATTCAGTGTGTTCTTTGTTCTATGAAGCTTGTTCTTTGTTCTATCAGTGTGTTCTTTGTTCTATTCAGTGTGTTCTTTGTTCTATTCAGTTTGTTCTTTGTTCTATTCAGGTTGTTCTTTGTTCTATTCATCTTGTTCTTTGTTCTATTCATCTTGTTCTTTGTTCTATTCAGCTTGTTCTTTGTTCTATTCATCTTGTTCTTTGTTCTATTCATCTTGTTCTTTGTTCTATTCAGCTTGTTCTTTCAGTTATTTGTGGTCTAAGTTAAAAATAAAGAATTGGTTGCTTGGTATGACATTAGATGTAAGTGTAAGCATAAAAATCTGCATTTACTTTAACAACATTAAAATGTAGTTCATTCCAAACCCTATTTCCTGGACATTTCTACAGGTGTGGAATGGTTTGACATTCTACAAATATAAGGGAACTTTAATCTTACATGCCCTCAATGTTTTCTCTCCAACTTGTCTGGCTATCAACTTTAGGGGAGCAGCATCTACTAATCTAGCAATCATTTCAATTTCTTCAAGGTTCTTAAAGGAAAGTACTGCTTCTTTCCTTATCACATTCCAATGGGCCATCCACACAGCCAAGACAATACAGGAGTGGCTTCGGGACAAGTCTCTGAATTTCCTTGAATGGCCCAGGCAGAGCCCGGACTTGAACCCGATATAACATCTCTGGAGAGTCCTGAAAATAGCTGTGCAGCAACGTTCCCCATCCAACCTGACAGAGCTTGAGAGGATCTGCAGAGCAGAATGGGAGAAACTCCCCAAATACAGGTGTGCGAAGCTTGTAGCGTCATACCAAAGAAGACTCAAGGCTGTAATTGCTATCAAAGGGGCTTCAAGAAAGTACTGATTAAAAGGTCTGAATACTTATATAAATGTGATTTTTTTCAGTTTGTTATTTTTTACATTTCTAAAAACCTGTTTTTGCTTTGTCATTATGAGGTATTGTGTGTAGATTGATGTGGGAAATTTGATCAATTTTAGAATAAGGCTGTAACGTAACCAAATATGGAAAAAGTCAAGGGGTCGAAATACTTTCCGAATGCACTGTGGGTGTTTCGTACCATCATAGGTATTTTTTGTGAAAGGCCTGTCAGAAGCGTCCTTCACAATAATGTTCCTTTCTACCACTGAGCTCTACAATAAACTACTATATCACATTTGTTCACTTAATGTAATGACCAGTAGTCCTGGGGTGTATTCAGTGAGGTGAAACGTCGTTCACAATGTTGCTGATAGAAATGTGAAAAAAATAGAGCTAACATGACACGTACTTCACAGACAATCAACTCTGTTCTAAAGAATACATTTCTATCTGAACATTTTGTAACGTTGTTTGTTGTCCTCCTGAACCGGATGTAGAAACTGAGCCCCAGTATCGGGACTTGTTCGTTGGGTTGCTCTTTATAGTCACCTCTTTATAACACACATTGTTGACAAGAAGTTTCAAATTAAATCATGCTGCTGTCCTCTTTTGCACCCTAAATAACTTGTTAGTTTGGTCTCTCAGGCAGAGCAGTGTTGACTACACCTCGTTTGTGGGTTGATTGGGCGTGTCCATCGCTCCCCTCGTCACACTATTGGACGATTTTTGGGAGGTCCTCCCTGCTGTAATACATGGTACCGGACTTGTGGCTTTGCTTCTCCCAGAAACATTAAATGTTTGCCTGCCAGAGTTCATAGAGGACATAAGGTGACCAAGATAGAGCAGGAATTGTAGTTGCTAACACTGTATTTAAAGTCTCCTGTTATATTATTGATTGATTGATGATTTATAGATTTTATTTCAGTGTCATACACTATTTAGTGCCCAGCCCATATCCAGCCCATATAAGACCTATGTTCTATAGATCTGTTTCCTATACAGAGATAGATAGATAGATAGATAGATAGATAGATAGATAGATAGATAGATAGATAGATAGATAGATAGATAGATAGATAGATAGATAGATAGATAGATAGATAGATAGATAGATAGATAGATAGATAGATAGATAGATAGATAGATAGATAGATAGATAGATAGATAGATAGATAGATAGATAGATAGATAGATAGATAGATAGATAGATAGATAGATAGATAGATAGATAGACTTGATTGATTGATTCCCGAGGGGGAAATTATTTCTTAAAGGGTTAGTTCCTTCCTTCTTCTTAAACCACTGCCACGAGTTGGAACTTGTATTTCGGATTATTCCGATAGCATACTGTATTCCATGCAGTTAAATATTATTTATTGTGGTGGCATGTTCAAACTGTGACACGATTCAATATATCTAGCCTACCTCTCTTCGCTTTTTTTCTACAAACTTGTGTGGGAACTAGCCTGAGTGCCAGCCTGTTGGTACCATCATGCTATCAAATCCTTGTCACCCACCCATTTTCATGGTACAGTGTATGTTTGGCTTGTCAATAAGCAATGGAGTTGCAAGAGCACAAACGTCATGTCTTATTCTCATTTTTAACTTAGAAATGTTAACATATTATCGAATTCTAGAAACTGTTAATGCGTCACCAATTAATGTAGATGAAGACATTCTTTCACAAACAAAAGAGGTTTATTTATGCGGTTTTGCACTGTCAAAGATTGATCCATTTCACATTGGTTTACTTAACAATGAGACAATGGGACGAACAGACAACCTTTAGACTTGGTAAAATATTATGACATATTTTCTTGGATTCAACATTGGTAAGTGAATGAGAGAGTGATTGCTGTTGATATTACAAGTCTGTGGACAAGAAGTCTGTGGACAAGAAGTCTGTGGACAAGAAGTCTGTGTGGACCAAGTGGAAGATGAAGATGAAGTTTGAACACGTACTCTCGATTGTCAATGGATTTGGACGGTTCCAGATGATGATCATTATCATCAGCTTTATTGGTCGATTCACCCTGCCGTGTCACTTCCTGCTGAACAACTTCATAGCAGCCGTGCCCTCTCACCACTGTGACCTTAGCGCTCTGGATGATGGAAGCATCTTTGGGAATCTGACCCAGGAGCAGAGACTGACTGTCAGCATTCCAGTACAGGAAGATGGGACTCCAAGCTCCTGTAAGATGTTCCCAGAGCCCCAGTTCCAGCTCCTTTCCTACTCTAATGACAGTGACCTAGCTACAGTCCCCTGTCAGAATGGATGGGCATATGACAACAGCACCTTCAAATCCACTATGGCTACAGAGGCAAGTCTTTCTGTCTCTTTGTCACTAGATTATAGAAGTTGAAAGGTCATGTTGTACTCATTGAATGTCTCATTGAATGAAAGGTCATGTTGTACTCATTGAATGTGTCATTGGATGAAAGGTCATGTTGTACTCATTGAATGTCTCATTGAATGAAAAGTCATGTTGTACTCATTGAATGTGTCATTGAATGAAAGGTCATGTTGTACTCATTGAATGTCTCATTGAATGAAAGGTCATGTTGTACTCATTGAATGTGTCATTGGATGAAAGGTCATGTTGTACTCATTGAATGTCTCATTGAATGAAAGGTCATGTTGTACTCATTGAATGTCATTATTTGACCTCTACAGATGTTGCATAGAAATGAAGTGTTATTTGTACTTACAAATCTGTTTGAATGCATATCTGAATATTGTTGCATTGCCAGCTACTCAAGTGGAGAGGCCGTTGTTATTTATGCATGGAAAGAGTTGTATGTTTATACTTATTCCCAACTCTCTCATCAGTGGGACTTGGTGTGTGACCAGAAAGGGCAAAATAAGGTGACAACAACCATCTTCTTCATAGGCGTGATGTTCGGAGCTATGACCTTTGGAAGTCTGAGCGACAGGTAAGTTAACAGTCATGTATTCATTCACAGACAGTGGATTTTAGAGCCACCTTAAACCTAATCTTTCATGTACAGATGCACGTAACAGAACTGCTATGGTAGTGCCTGTCAACAGACTGTGGGATGCTACGACTTTCACTGATCATTTGGACAAATCATGATTTTGCAGGTGTTAGCATCTTTTGGCCCAATAACCTTATTCTTTTTGACAATTTTAATAGAATACTGTTACAGTAAGGTACTTAATTGTTACCCAGAAATGGTTTGATATCGGCTGCATTTGGACTTTAATATTTTTAAATCAATCAAATGAAGAGGAATTTTGTATTTGTATTCTCTCTACATAATCTTGTCTTGTTATCTTTCTAATCGAGAGAAGGGAGCTTCCTGACGCTACAGAAACAGGAGATAGGCTCCTGCTCTATGGGCCGCTTTGGCTCGGACAAGGCTACTTAATGTACATATGTAGGATCTTCATTTGAGCAGGTTTGCTATAGAAAATAATCCTGCAGTAACAGGAAATGTGAATTATTATGTGTATTAGAATGAATGGTTATCTTGATAAAAACTTTTTAAGAGAAAAACCACAATTTTTCAAAGCGGAAATTACAAACATCAGAAGCCTTTTTAAACCTCAATTACACTACAAGTTCTCCTGCAACATGGTGTTCAAAGTAAGATCCTACATCTCTTCACATGTTGTGTTTTTCTCTAGGTTTGGTAGGAAGCCCATGCTCCTGGTGTCCTATATCTCTGGCATGCTGTTTGGTATTGCCAGTGCTTTCTCCACCTCCTTCATCATGTTCGCTGTACTCAGGTTCTTCACTGGGTTCGGTATCACCGGCATCGTCATCGTCTCATCAGTGCTCAGTGATTATACACACACACACACACACACACACACACACACACACACACACACACACACACACACACACACACACACACACACACACACACACACACACACACACACACACACACACACACACACACACTCAAATATGAAGCCCACCCACTAGACAAAGACAGAAAACCCAAGTTGCACCCCAGGTACTACCATCTCCTCATCTTGGGTTGTGTTGTGGTGCTGTCCCATCTCTTCAGGTGTGGAGTGGGTGGACATTGAGCACAGGAAGCTGGTGGGAGTGATTGACAGCCTGTCCTGGACGTTTGGTTACTGCATGATTCCAGCCATAGCCTACTGTGTGACCGACTGGAGACAGCTGACCATAGTGGTCACCTCACCTCTCGCCCTGGCCATACTCACCTGGAGGTTAGAGTGAGGGAGGGAGGGTCTGACTGACGGACTGACAAAAAAAGGAATGGACAGTTAACCGTTGCTGTGTAATTGTGAATGACATCTTTGCCTCCTCCAATAGGTGGATTCCTGAGTCAGCCAGGTGGCTCATAGCCAATGGGAAGTTTGAGAAAGCTAACTTTTATTTGCAACAATGTGCCCAGATGAACC
This sequence comes from Thymallus thymallus, assembly GCA_023634145.1. Taxonomy (NCBI): domain Eukaryota; kingdom Metazoa; phylum Chordata; class Actinopteri; order Salmoniformes; family Salmonidae; genus Thymallus; species Thymallus thymallus. The sequence goes on from CM042389.1 coordinate 9,797,984, forward strand.
AGAAGGAGGAGTTTGGTTCCAAAATTACACCAGAGGTGAGTGAATATCAGGATCAGATAAGTGTAAGCAATATGGTAATTCCTTCACTTTTCCTTCTAGTCTGGTCCCAGATCTGTTTGTGTAAGACAGCACCAGGTTACCTTCCCTTTGATTTGGGTGGGATTTTTATTTTTTTTCTTATCCAATTGGCTCAGATGTACACGAGTGCCTAGGTGGTAGAGTCTAAGGGTTAGGGGTTGATTTGGGTTTCATCAACTGATCCGCCTCTATTTTTCTCCCCACCAGACTCTATCCAGTATCATTGTGACAGAGAGAAAAGACAGAACTTACTCCTACCTGGACCTGATCAGGACCCCAAAGATGAGGAGGCTGGCTCTACTAACAGGCATAGTGTGGTGAGTATCCCCGCTCTCATGAAGTCTGTTACAAATCGCTTTAGTAGATGCATGTTCATCAAGTCTGGCTATTCATAACAATGTAAGAATGTGTTGATGAATTCAAGTTGGGTTACATTTCATTAGAAAATATCATGGCATTTAAATTCAACTTAGACTTTTAACTCAAACTGTCAGTCTACACAGTTTAACAACACCAACAATGCCAACCTGATTTCTCCTCCCAAAGGTATGGTGTGGCGTCAACATTTTATGGCATTAGCTTCAACATCACTGGATTTGGAATCAACATCTTTCTAACCCAGTTTATGTACAGTGCCATAGAGCTACCAGCCAAACTGTCAGCGTACTATTTTCTGGATAAGGTGGGCAGGAGAAACACCGAAGTGGGATCTCTGCTAGGAGCTGGAGTCTGTCTCGCTATCAACATCTTTATACCCAAAGGTGAGGACTTATTATTATTTTTTTATCAGGGCAACTCCGGTCCAGGAACAATATACTATTTTATTAACTGGGTAGTTCGAGCCCTGAATGCTGAGATAGGGCGGCAGGTAGCCTAGCGGTTAGAGCGTTGGGCCAGTTATCGAAAGGTTGCTGCTTCAAATACCCAAGTCAACAAGGTGAAAAACCTGTCAATGTGTCCTTGAGCAAGGCACTTAACCCTAATTTGCTCCAGGGGCTGACGCTGTAGGTAGGCTGTCATTGTAAATATGAATTTGTTCTTAACTGACTTTCCTAGTTAAATAAAGGTTAAGTAAATAAATAAATCAGACCGTATGACAAAACATGTATTTTTACTGCTCTAATTACGTTAGTAACCAGTTTATAATAGCAGTAAGGCACATCGGGTGTTTGTGGTATATGGCCATTATACCACGGCTAAGGGCTGTATCCAGGCAGGTAGCCTAGCGGTCTGGAGTTAATACGAGTCTACAGGAGTTATCACGACTCTACAGGAGTTATCCCAACTCTGCAGGAGTTATCATGACTCTACAGGAGTTATCATGACTCTACAGGAGTTATCACGACTCTACAAGAGTTATCACGACTCTACAGGAGTTATCACATCTAGTACTGCTTGGGTCTGTTCCAGTCTGTTTCAGTTATTAAAGATTTAAATGAGGTGTGTAACTTTGAGTTAAATGAAAGTTCATGTTGTTCCCCTCCTCTCTTTCAGACATGTCTGTTTTAAGGACGGTGGTGGCGGTGTTGGGGAAGGGTTGCTCGGCTACATCCTTCACAACCGTTGTGTTGTACACCTCTGAGCTGTTCCCGACTGTGGTCAGGTAAATCACTCTCCTGTCTCCTCTCTCTTTAACAAAGGGATATTTGGTGGGGATGTATAGCGTAGTGGTTGCCCTATCTATGCCCCTTTACCTTCAACTTTCCTGTGGAAATGCTATTAAGAATGGACAAAATATAGAAAGAAATTGGCATCGAGAGATTGGGATTCTGATTTATAGTGTAACTAAAGACAGGTCAAAACGAGTGTTCTGAGTCTTTCTCTCTGTCTCTCAGGCAGAACGGCATGGGCTACAACTCGTCCATGGGTCGTCTGGGAGTGTCTCTGGCCCCTCTGATCCTGCTGCTGGACGAGGTGTGGAGGGACCTTCCCCAGGTCCTCCTCTGCTCCATAGCCCTGCTGGCTAGCCTGGTGGCCAGGATGCTGCCTGAGACGCGGGACCGCTGTCTACCAGAGACCATCCAGGATGTCGAGGACGGGCAGACTGGGTATGATATAGACTCTGATAGCCTCTGTGATACAGACACTTAAGGTTGGATTTAATAGAACGCATTATAGAGTAGACTGCTCACAATGCGCCTTGTAAAGGTTTAATATGCAGAAATCGCTCCGCCATTGCGTGGTTGCTAAAATTCAAAAATGTTTTCCTATAGTTTCAGTTTATGTGACAAAACAAACAATGTAGAGAATCATTGTTTGCATAGTCACTTTACAAATTACCTCGTCTAACCTGTACCCCCGCACAATGACTCGGTACCGGTAGCCCCTGTATATAGCCCTGTTATTGTTATGTTATTTTCATGTGTTACTTTTGGATATATATTTTTTTCTTTTTACTTTAGTTTATTTTGTAAATATTTTCTTAACTCTATTTCTTGAACTGCATTGTTGGTTAAGGGCTTGTAAGTAAAATTTCACGGTGAGGTGTACACCTGTTGTATTCGGCGCATGTGAACAAATACATTTGATTTGATTGTACCGTCTAAACAGCGGTGTGTCAGGGCCTGACTGAGGCCAGGTCTCTGGTTCCCTCTAGTGGGAGTCGTATGGCCACAGTCAGGACCTGACAATAGTTCAGGGAGTCTTTTTGAGTTTGGCCAATCCCCAATTAGAGGCAGCTATCTTGAGTTGTCTCTAATTGGGGATTCTATTTGTGTTCAGGATTCCCACCTGTGTTTGTGGGTTTTTGTGTGTGTGTTTCCTTTGGTTTGGTTGCACGCCAGTTGAAGATCGCTGTCTCTCCTTTGTTCGGTTTTTGGATTATTTACTTAATAAAGGAATGTATTCACACTCCAGCTCTGCGCCTCGGGTCCTGTCTCATGGCGATCGTGACACGGTGAAATATACTGTATTTTCAATAACCCAAAATTGTCACAATGCGTGGTCAGCAAACGAGGCGCAGAGCGAGAGGTACATGCAGACATGTTTATTTTGAATAAAGAAAACAAGAAATGCAGGACAGGAAGATAGCACCGTGAGCTGGTGTCTAGTACACACTGACACAGACAAGGATCCACGAACGCAGTCGGACACACACGGAACATAAATAGAATCCCCAATTAGAGACAACTCAAGACAGCTGCCTCTAATTGGGGATTAGCCAAACTCAAAAAAGACTCCCTGAACTATTGTCAGGTCCTGACATACATCTCCCACTAGAGGGAGCCAGAGACCTCTTTAAAATCTGGTGTGCAAAACGTAAAGTAAAAGGTTGCAAAAACTTAACTTAAGGAAGGGAAACATAAAAAATTGCCCACTGAGCGGATATACCGCTTATCAGACATGCTTTCAATGAGAATGACAGGTCTATAAAATTTTTACGTGAATTTGGTTGGGTTGCAAAAATGCTTCATATTGTGCCTTTAAAGGCATTTTCCCAATGTTTGGGGAGATCACATTCATGGTAAACACTTTGCCTAAATTACCTTTAAAAGTCTGATATTATGCGCGGTGTTATAGCCTACCTTGGATTGAATCCCAGCCTTAGGCCCAGAACAATGTACTTGATCTCCATATCAAATCATTTCGGAGTAACAGTAAAGTAACTTATTATTTTCTCCTTAAACTGCACTGTTGGTTAGAGCTTGTAAGTAAGCATTTCACTGTAAGGTCTACAACTGTTGTATTCAGCGCACGAGACAACTTCAACTTCAACTTTGATTTGATATAGTTTTCAGTCAAACCACAATTTCTCAAGCAAGCATTTTGCCAGGTGTACAATCTGTAATTTCTTTCTGAACATGATTATTGATAATTATATCGTAGTAAATGTTTTATCATTGATTTGTGTATCTATTTCTTTAATGTACCATTCTAGGAAAAGTTTGGCTGGATCCCAAGTTGTGGAAACGACAGAAATCCCTCTCAAATCAAAGGACAACGATGACGTGGAAAATGGATACTGAGATTCTTTCTGCGTCTATTTTTGATGCCCAAAGGTTTTGACAGCTTGTAGAGTCCATGCCCCAACAAATTCAGGCTGTTCTGAGGGCAAAAGGATTACACCTCAATATTAGGAAGGTGTTCTTTAATGTTTTGTACACTCAGTGTGTTTGTTACACATGAAAAACAACATTTGAACCTAGCACTGATCTTATAAAACAAGATAAATTAGATACAAGAGAACAAAAGATACAAGAGAAAGAGAAAGCCTGAAGTGTGAAGCATATTTCAAATTGTATTCTTCATAAACAAATGATAATTTACACTTAATTCCAATACTGCATTATCTTATTTATCAACGAGGAACAAGATATTGTCTTTGATAATGTATCATAGCTCTTTATGCATTATTCCTCACCATAACTGTTTGGCAAATCCATGCAATCAATCCTTAATATTGAATATGAGCCTATTGTTAAATACATAATCTAAGTAGGTTGCAAAAGTGATTTAAATATTCTTAAACATTATTACGTTAATACATTAGAATAAAATGCAGTCCGTTTTTTGTAAATATCCCTTCCGTGTGGTATAACTTCTTTGACCATGAAAACAAATAAAGAAACATGACCTCATGTTGATCAAAGCGTGTGGTCGGTTCCATCGCAATACCTGTCACTGAATCACTTCAGTCACTCAAATCAGTAATTTCAGTCAATTCAGTCACTGATATGACCCCACTCAAACGAAACCCCAACCAAGGACATTTAACCAGAGTTTTCTAGTGGCTATAGACATTTATCTCACTTTTAGTGTGTGGCTAGGACTGGCTGGGCATTTCTGTTTGTGCCATGCCTTCTTTCTCGTAGATGTAACAGCCCACGTTGCCGATGTTCACTCCTTTTGGTCCATATAGGATGCCGTAGCAAGGGACGTGGCAGTAAGGTATGCCTTCATGCTGCAGCAAGGGAAACAACAGCAATGTCATGTTTTAGCTTTGAATCTGATGGAGATATTATTATTCTAAAACCCATTATTTATCACAAGGCTTTTTCATGACACTAGACTACAGTTGTCAGAATAAGACTTACATGAAGGGGCATTTAGCTGTTCTTAATTGCCCCTCCCTGAGGGGATGAATACACTTCTATTGGTTTGATTCAGTCTGATTTAATTTACCAACATCAATGCATCTTCAGATTGTGTTATAAATCCATGTTGGTTTTGCATCCTGAAGATGCAAGTGACTTTAATAATACAATAAATCAAATCACCTTACTTGCACATTTCATTACAAAAATACTGATGCAGGTCTTAAAAGCACAACTGGCTTCTATCATCTACAGCAGTGGTTCCCAAACTTTTTCACTCAGGCCCCTCTTCCCACAGCTGGCACAGCCACAAAGTCATAAAATCTGATTTTAATCCTAACCTTAAAGGGATAGTTCTGGATTTTGACAATGATGCCCTTTATCTACTTCCCCAGAGTCAGATGAACTCGTGGATACCATTTTATATCTCTGTGTGCAGTTTGAAGGAAGTTGCTAATTAGCACTAGCTTAATTGCTAACTAGCGTTAGCGCAATGACTGGAAGTCTATGGGTATCAGTACACATACAGTCATGTGAAGAAGTAAGTACACCCCCTGTTTTTTTTTTACATATTTGGAGAGATGGATATGTAATCTTCACTTCAACACTATTGACAGATAAAGGTTACCCAATTTAACAAATCACACACACACACAAAAAAAACGTACAAATGTTATGCAATTAAAATAAACAAAAATGCATTTTCCTTATGTGGAAAAAGTTAGTACACCCCTACCTTTACCATCACATAAAATGGCTAAAATGAGAATTAGGTGTACCAAAACAATGCAAAAGAATAGAAAACATTAGAGGAGGGTCCAGCCGAGGGTCCGGCCTTCCATAAAGATAAGACAATTGGTCTGGTTTGGTCTTAACCATATGGGTGTGTGGTAACACATCATTCAAAGATCAAAAGACCTACTCGAGGCCCTCAGAGAAATATTATTGATCCCCATGAGTCTGGGAGGGGTTACAAATCCATTTCCAAACAATACGAAGTACATCATTCCACTGTCCGAAGAAAATTCCAGACCACTGGCAAACTACCTAGGACAGGTCATCCCACCAAAGTCAGCCCAAGAGCTGACCGAAAGATGCTCATAGAAGTCTCTAAGAACCCCAGGGTAACATCAAGGGATCTACAGGCCTCAGGAAGGAAGAAGCCTCTGCTCGCAAAAAATAATATCAAGACGCAACTGACTTTACCCAGGTGTTGTCTGGCAAAAGTCAGTTGTGTCTTGATATTCTTTTTTGAGAGCAGAGGCTTCTTCCTTCCTGACCTCCCATGTAGGCCAAGTTTGTGCAGTCTCTTTCTGACAGTGTACCCATGCAATTCGACATTGATTGTGGCAAGAAAGGCCTGTAGATCACTTTTCCGCAGCCAGGTCAGAGTGAGGTCTCTCCAGCAATTGTCCTGGTCTGAGGGAGGAGAAGTGTGAAAACAACAGTGACTGGAGGTTATTCATAAGTTCACCCCACATAAAGTCATACATTAACCTCACTTAAGAGCTAAGGAGGGTATTTGTTTTTCATCAAGACAATATGCTACTCTAAGCTCCCTTAATTAATAATACCACTACTACCCCTCCGTCGCTTTAGTTTGTGCTGTCTTGCTCAACTGCTATGGCCATTGTTTAGCATGACAAACAGATCTGGGATCAGGCGACCGTCACTTGCCTTTGGGCTGGTTCCAGGTGACCTGCAAGGTGGTCCATGGTGTGGTGGGGGAGTCAAAGGTGGGTTGAGGAGTGTCGTAGATGTAGGAGCCTGCCCCTCTGATGTTCACACCTGGAGGAGAGGAGAGAGGAGAGGAGAGGGGAATTTGGTTGTCAGTGTGTTTTATAAAAAATTTTAACTTCTTCAGCCCCAGTAGAGGTCCTACTCCATAACTCCCATCAGAAAACAGAGGAGGAAGAAGCCAAGGGGGAATGCCTGCTGTTTTTCAGTTGGGTTTGAGGTTCCTTTATCCAAACATTCAGGACCAAACCGCACCGCCATCCTTCCCAAACCACCAGAGACACACACATTCCAGACAAATTCCTAATAATAAACTGTTTACTGAAGCTGAAACTACTGAAATAGTTCACAATTCACTGAAATTGAACTTTACAGTCAGCCAGCGTCACTATAAAGCATTGGGTTTAAACCAATCAGACAGAGGTTATATTTCAGGAATGTAACCGCTGACCGGTCACTGGCATCGTCACAAATCGCACCCTATTCTGTTTATAGTGCACTGTTTTTGACCTAGGCCCATAGGGCAGCCATTGTCTTTCAAATGTATACATATGCCTTTCCCTCCTGACCCCTTCAAGTTAATTATGGAGGAAATTTCTCTGTCAGTCCTAAAACGGACTGGGCCGAGCAGAGCAGAACAGAGAGATCCTTCCAATCCAAATTCCTGTCAAACACCTCCCCTATTCAGACTTTAATTTGAGCAAACTGCTTCCGAATGCTCTAGCTAGCTCCCTCACATTTCAGGGCATGAACTGGGAATAAAACAATATTTAGACAACTAACACCCGTCTGAGAGGAGGATAAGAGAGATTAAGGATACTGTGACCTCACAAGGCTCTTCAAGCTCTTCAGTCTAAATGGCTGCGTTTGTAACCAACCATAGAGAGTTAGATTTCATCCAAAATGGCACCCTATTTCTTATATACTTCATTACTTTTGACCAGGGCCCATAGGGTCAAAAGTAGTGCACTATGTAGTGAATAGGGTGCCTTTTATGACTCAGACTTAGAGACACGCAATGAATGTGACACACCTTTTGAAGCAACACTGGGTTATTGTCTGTGACGCAGCTCATAAAGTACCTATATGAATGAATTCACACACTGTCGGACACAGCTCACTCTGAACACACACAAATTATCTGTGTGTGTGTGTGTGCGTGCGTGCAAGATATGTTTGTGTGAGATGTATACAGTACCAGTCAAAGGTTTGGACACACCTACTCATTCCAGGGTTTTTCAGGCAAAGGGTGGCTACTTTGAAGAATCTCAAACAAATATATTTGATTTGTTTAACACTTTTTTGGTTACTACATGATTCCATATGTGTTATTTCCTAGTTTTGATGTCTTCACTATTATTCTACAATGTAGAAAACGTTTTGACTGGTACTGTACAGAAGGACCTGTGTAAGAACATCTACCTCTCGAAAGTCAAGCATGTGAACCCTTCCATCCGCAAGTAACCCTTAAAGGTCCCCTACGCAGATATCGAATGTCAGTTTATGTGACAAAACAAGCAAGTATAGTGTTGATAATCTACCATCTAAACCGCTGTGATTTATTTTCTTTCATAACCAAAAATATTGTATTCTCAGCTGTTTGAAGCTGGTGTATAAAATCGAAAGTAAAAGATGAAAAAAATAAACTTAAGAACGGGAAGCATAGAAATAGTGCACATAGAACAGATCTACCGCTTCTTAGTTGTCACGGTGAGTGGTGAGGGAACGAGGCGCAGAGCGAGAGGTCGGTGCAAACATAGTTTATTAATGAATAAACTAAAAAACAACAAACGTACAATACCGTGAGCCGGTGTCTAGTGCAGAACACATAGGCACACAAACAAACAATGATCCACACCCAGGTGGGCGTGAAGTGCACATAAATAGACTCCCCAATTAGAGACAACTCAAGACAGCTGCCTCTAATTGGGGATCACCCAAAACCCAACACCAACCTAGTGAATGTAAGGACCTGACTGTGGCCATCCCACTCCCTCTAGAGGGAGTCAGAGACCTGGCCTCAGTCAGGACCTTACATTAGTCTTGCTTCTTAGACTTGCTTTCAATGAGAATTACAGATCTGTTACTCATATTTCTATATGAATTTGGTCAGGTTGCCCAAAAGGTTACATAATGCAGCTTTAAAATCCAACTAGTCTTCAGATGAAAGGGCAAAGACAGCATGGAGGGTAAGACTACTAGACTCTAGAGAAAACAGCCTTGGCATGCCATGAATTCTGTGAACTCAGACGACATCAACAACAATTTTTTTTATATGAAAAAAAACAAAAGCCTCCTTCTCAGAAAGACATACAAGACCTGTTCCCTGGCCCACTGTTCCCTGGCCTACTGTTCCCTGGCCCACTGTTCCCTGGCCCACTGAACCAACGGTCTGTTCCCTGGCCCACTGAACCAACAGTCTGTTCCCTGGCCCACTGAACCAACGGTCTGTTCCCTGACCCACTGAACCAACGGTCTGTTCCCTGGCCCACTGTTCCCTGGCCCACTGAACCAACTGTCTGTTCCCTGGCCCACTGAACCAACGGTCTCTTCCCTGGCCCACTGTTCCCTGGCCCACTGAACCAACTGTCTGTTCCCTGGCCCACTGAACCAACAGTCTGTTCCCTGGCCCACTGAACCAACTGTCTGTTCCCTGGCCCACTGAACCAACTGTCTGTTCCCTGGCCCACTGAACCAACGGTCTGTTTCCTGGCCCACTGTTCCCTGGCCCACTGAACCAACTGTCTGTTCCCTGGCCCACTGAACCAACTGTCTGTTCCCTGGTCCACTAAACCAACTCCCCCACAGTCTCCAAACTAATGTACACTGAAACTCTGAAACAAGGCTTGACTTTGTCTCTTACTGGTCTGAGATTACCTGAATGAGTAGCCTCAGTCACAGGAGGCTGCTGAGGGGAGGACAGCTTATAATAATGGCTTAAATGGAGTGAATTGAATGGTATCAAACACAATGGTATCTTACTGACCCTTACTGAAGTCTTAATACTTGCATTCCCCAACCCTTCGTTATTTCCATCCATCATCCTTAGTGTCATATTTGCCTTGAGAAAGAAGCACCGTGGTGAAACGAGAGACAAATCCTCTTGACCGAGTTCCATTAAACATTCACTCGAATTAGAGACGTCCCCTGAGCTAGCATTCCATTCCACTACTGGGCTGGCTAACTGCCATGCTCAGGAGAGGACACTGTGTCTGTGTGTGTTTGTGTGTGTGTCCCATGTCTGTGAGATGTGGGTGCAGTCAGATATACAAGCCCTAGTTTCTGAATTTGAACGATTCAGCTCAGTGAGCTAGAAAATTCCCTAATTCTCCTGAACGGGACAATGAAAGGTGACATGACAAAGGCAGCATTCTATTCCCTATATAGTTCTCTATGTAGTGCCCTATATACACTGTAGGTTATTGTAAAAACAACAAGATTTCTTTTTTTACAGTGTAGTGAATAGGGTGCCATTTGGGACGCAGACACAGTAGAAAGGATCTGGGTCACGATGCCTGGTGAGGGATCAGAGCAGACAATGGATGAGTGTCAGATTATTCTAAAGCCACGCTTTGGTTCACAGACCAGCTAAAATCAAAAGAACCCACAAAGACAGAGCCAATCAACAGTTTAATTCTTGAGATTTATGTAATTTCAAGGCCCCTGACACAGCCACTGTAATCTGATTTCTACTGTAATCTGACTTCTACTGTAATCTGACTTCTACTGTAATCTGACTTGTGCCGCAGCAACTTTTACTTTAAGTTGATATATTGGTCTAAAAGCAACTCACTTAACTGACAACACCCTTTAGCTGTGATACAGTTTGTGCTCAAATAGATGTACATTGTATGGGGGTTAGTGGCCTGCCCTACTCCCTCAGTCCCCATGTAACCTCTCCCCTCTCTCTCTCTCTCTCTCTCTCTCTCATTCTCCTGGGCAGGATAGCTCATCCCTTTGCTGTCTCTCTCTCTTTCCCCATCCCTCCCTCCCTCCCTCCCTGGCAGCAAGTTGTAAAGGTACACCTAGAATTTCCCCTATATGGAAGCTAGGTGAATTGCAACAGCACTAGACTGCATTCAAAACCAATCTCACTCACCCCTGGATCCCATTTCCTGTAACATGGTGGAGACTTGCGCTTGAGACTTTTACTTTCGGTTTTGGTCCACCAACTTCAAACAGCTGTAAAAACTATAAATATATTTCACAGAAATGTAGATGGTATAATGATTCCCTACGCTATGCAGTGCTTGTTTTCTCAAACAAACGGAAATTGAGAGAACAGTGTAGAATTTTAGCCACAGGGAAATGACTGGAGCCGATTTCCACTAGATAACACAGACAAAAGGGAAAATAGCTATCTCATTTTGACAACAGATGCCGCTCCAGCAGGAGAAATCAATAGGCAAATATCTCAGCCAATCACAACACTGGCGGGTTAGTAATACTGTGAAACATAATTACAATAAATACAAACTCTTCCCCTCATTCATTCATTTATTCATTAATTAATCCATTTATTTAGTCATTCATTTACTTTTTTACAGTATAATACAGTCAGTTTTACAGTATTGAACTGTGTCATTACACAGTATTTGCTTTGATACCGTATTTATATTACATTAGGTATACTGTAATATAAAATACAGAATTTTACTTACCAACAAACTGCCTGTAAGCTACTGTCAAAATCACGGTAACCCCTTTACTGTTTACAGTGCATTCGGCCACTCCTGCGTTTTCTTGGCTGTGTGCTTAGGGTCGTTGTCCTGTTGGAAGGTGAACCCCAGTCTGAGGTCTTGGGCACTCTGGAGCAGGTTTTCATCAAGGATCTCTCTGCACCTTGCTTTTTTCATCTTTCCCTCAATCCTGACTAGTCTCCCAGTCCCTGCTACTGAAAAACATCCCCACGGCATGATGCTGCCACCACCATGATTCATCGGGATTGTGCCAGGTTTTCTCCAGACGTGACGCTTGGAATTCAGGCCAAAGAGTTCAATCTTGGTTTCATAAGACCAGAGAATCTTGTTTCTCATGGTCTGAGAGTCTTTACGTGCATTTTGTCTGGCCACTCTACCATAAATGCCTGATTGGTGGAGTGATGTAGAGATGGTTGTCCTTCTGGAAGGTTCTTCCATCTCCACAGAGGAACTCTAGAGCTCTGTCAGAGTGACCATTGGGTTCTTGGTGACCTCCCTGACCAAGGCCCTTCTCCCCCGATTTCTCAGTTTGGCCAGACGGCCAGCTCTAGGAAGAGTCTTGTTGGTTCCAAACTCCTTAAATTTAAGAATAATAGAGGCCACTGTGTTCTTGGGGACCTTCAATACTGCCGACATTTTTTGGTACCCTTCCCCAGATTAATGCCCTGATACAATCCTGTCTCGGAGCTCTAGGTCAATTCCTTTGACTTCATGGCTTGGTTTTTGCTCTGAAATGCACTGTCAACCCTGGGACCTTATATAGACAGGTGTGTGCCTCAAGGATGATCAATGGAAACAGGATGCACCTGAGCACAATTTCCAGTCTCATAGCAAAGGGTCTGAATACTTATGTAAGTATTATTTGTTATACATTTGCAAAAGTTTCTAAAAACCTGTTTTTGATGAGGGAAAAAATAATTGAATCAATTTTAGAATAAGGCTGTAACCGTAACAAGATCTGGAAAAAGTAAAGGGGGCGGAATACTTTCCGAAGGAACTGTATATCTCATTTTTGGGACATTATGCTCAGGGGTTCCTTTAAGTTGTTTCACAGGAGAGGCTATGACGAACACATACTTTGTACTCTACCCTGCTCTCCCTGAAATGTTATTGGACATTTCGACCCCTCTCCCTCTGCCTATAATGGGTCACCTCACTCCAGCATAAATAAGGGTTCAACTTGCAGACAATAAATCAATAGACAAAAGTGTATTTCAGCTCAGTTTCACTTCGTTAAAAACCTGCAGTGACACCTCTAGGACTGAGATGGTGTGTCTTAGACCACTGCGCCACTTGGGAACAAGAGTGAGAAGAACCAAGAGCTGCTGCCTATTGCCTCCTTCCTAATCATCAAGATTCAACAAGTGGTTTAACTGATATAACCCATGTAACCTTGCCTATAGGTTACGTTAAAGTAAATGAACATGTCAAGTATTAACTCATCCTCGTTGAATGTCTTGGAATAATCAGTCAACATTCTAGAGACATCTGTTAAAGAAAGTATGCACAATTTTCATCAAACGTCAGCTTTACCGCGTGAAAATAGTCCCGGCGGCAGAGATGCTGCAAAACCCATAGCCTGGTTTTGAAAAGGTAACTATAATGATATTTTTCTGTTATCTTTTGATAATGCATTATGTTTTGATAACAAAGACTTCACGTATAGCCTATTCTGACGGTTCTGGATGAAAAACTCTACGAATCCAATGTCATCAACCGGGACAACCTGGCATTCATGCCGCGGCAGCTCCCCAACACTCTCCGGGTCCCCCCATGCCAAACAGTTTACATATTGTTCTCCTCTTCACAAAGGTATGTGCAAGACATACAGGGTTTGGATTCAATTATATTATATTCTGTTCATATATGCACAAATTGTCCCTACAATAACCATTTGATGTTTTAATTTAAGTTAATTGTCATTTAGTTATCGTAAATCATTACCATCGCTCTTAAAAATGTACAATCCAAATTCTCTAATTATCTTCAATATTCTGATTATTTTGCATTGACGCGCGCTATAAATGTTCAAAATTCCTTACCATAAAACACATATTTCGTGCATCTGGGGCACCTCGACGTCATTCTTCAACACATTTTTGTCCAGCTGATCATCTACTCCCACTCCAAAGACCATAAAATGATATCTGTGCGGCTGGCAGAATGATGCAGCTCCTTCAACTGTGTTCAACTTCAAATAAAGGGACTTCAGCGCACCGCCTCCGAATGGGAGGTATGGAGTAGGGTGAAGTTGACCCTAGATGCTGATCTTGGGCTAGTTTTGCATTTTCCCCACTGATTGTTAAGGTTAGGTTAGGTAGCCCTTCAAAGAGGACATTTCATCTCAGAGCAATTGGAGGTTTAGCCTATCGTGCCATCCTTTTGAATGAACACACACAGTCTTTATTAAGGACATATGAAACCTGTGGTACCCCCTGACATGAACCTGGGACCGCGGCAGCACTCACTAGAGCTGTTGTGTCCACAAACAATGTATTTTGTAGGCCTACATGAGAAACATGTTTCCACCAGGGAAAGTGTCAAGGAATACCCTAATATCAACAATCAGAAACCCAGAATAAGCTACCAGTGTTGGTGAAACAAAAACATTTTACTGTGTCCACTTTGCCCAATGGAAAGAGGACCTCCAGTCAGCATCAGCTCTCACAGACAAACTCAAATCAAGATGTTACTACCAGGGGCGTAGCACACAATTCTGGGCCCTATACATATGCAGTCTGTGGGGCCCCTTCCCCTCTTGATCCATGACTCTCACGAATATTTAGAATTGTTTTGAATTGAATCAACAACTATACACACGAATCTGTAGTGGTTATTAGGGTAATCGCTAATGAACTGCTTATACCACATTTAAACAAAAAATACTCAAAGAAATCTGCGATATGTGCTTTTTTAAATATCTCACAATTCAGCCCTCCTTTCTCAAGAGCTCTGCCTAGTGGCCACCCGTTAACTACACAGAGAGGAATGTGTCACACACAGACAAAACACTCCATCTAAATTGTGCTGTTATGTCTGAGTCAACATACTGTACAATTACTGTGTGATACTTTTACTATGGTTCAATTAGGTTTGCTAGAAGTATCAAGCTTAAGCAAACATTATTTGCTTCATGTTTATTTAGGTATTTATCATTCCCAAGACATAAGACAAAGCTAAAAAATGACATCTTAGTTTTAAGGCTTACTGTATTGCATAATAAAAGACAATTGAACAAAACATCACTAAAGTCATGTTTTATTTGCAGAACCAAGAAAAATCAGCTTTCCGAAAAGTGATATACATGAGCCTATACATTGCAGTCTGTACCATTTCAGTCCTTTTAATCTGTTTTAGGATCCACAACCACAGTTTAGTAGTTAAAAAGCATGTAGGCCTAAAAGCAAAATAATTAAAACTTTATAAAGCTGAAAAGCTGACACGATGTTGGAGTTTATTCCAATGCCCATTGACGGTCGTCTTGTTGGCAAAGTCCAATTCATTTGCTAACTGGCTTTCAATGGAGAGAAGTGCAAGGCTGTTCAGTCTATCCTGTTGATCTCAAGTAGTTTTTCACCAGTTTCAACTTGCTGAAAGCCCGTTCACCCCCAGCAACAGTCACAAGCAATGTGCAGAAAATCCTTAATACAATACAAACTTCTCCAAAAATGCTCTGTAGCTGCATCTGATAGATGGCATTAAGGAGCTCAAGAGGGGACAGAGTATGTGGAAATGTGACACTATATATTGTGCTCAGGTGCCACATTTCATTTTCAAACTCAGCTGTGAGATCCTTGTGGTATTTTCTTATCAGAGTCCGGCATGTTGTCTTTATTTGCTCTTCAGTCATATCTGTCAGCTTCAGAATAGGTGCTGTGGTCTGGAACCTCTCACTCAAGCTACTGATAATGCTATCCATTGAAACCAAAAATATGTTGTTTCTGAATGCAATCTCTGCGCTTTCTTCAGCTGTATCTTCTTGTGTCGTCTCATAAGGCATGCGTTTCCTCCTCCTCTTTCGTCTCTCTTCACTGTGAAACTGAGAAGGGATCTCCATTGCTTGTGCTACTAGGGAGGCCTCGGCGAGCAGGGAGTCCCATTCATTGTGAATAGCCTGTATTTCGTGATTAGCCGCGTTTGGCGAAAAATCTTAGTGCAGAGGGGCGGACTAAACCATTTGCGCTTTTGAGAGGGGAGAGGGGGCCCAGAGAGCCTCCAATATTTTTTACGGATACAAAGTTCAGTCTCTCAACCTATTTATTCAGTCAATATATTTTAGTAATGATACTAATTACTACTAAAATTGCAGACAAATGTTTTTTTTTTCATTCCAGGCTTTTCAAGGGCCCTCCCCCACTTGGGGCCCTAGGTAGTCAGTTCCCCTTTTCCCCCGCTACGACGCCCCTGGATACTACTGTCAGGTAGATTTTCCTCCAAGTAGCCTACACGAACTGTGTATGTGGCTCTCTGTCCCCACTCACTGGACAAAGCTGTCCTCACACCACACAGGCTGCATAGGATTGATACAATCATAGACTTTGTAAACAAATTATAGGAGCATCAAATCATGTTTATAAGGTTAGCCTAATGTTGATATAGGCTAATAAGCCTATGGAATTTCATGGGGTATATCATTTATTAGTTGAAATTACTATTAATCAAACAGACTCTCATCTATACATATCTAGGCATATTGATATAAAAATATTAAAATTACATCAAATGGTCTGCATTTTCTTTGACACATAATTCATTAATTCAGGTCATTGTAATGAAACAAAATCACTGTCTTTAAGTCTACAACATAACCAATCAAAAGTCTTGGGAACAAGCGCCAAGGAACATGTGGGCGGAGATTTCCTGAATCCTCTCTGGCTCAAAATTAGTTTGATGTTTCATTAGACTATTTAAAGGCACAAGTAATTCATGAAATATATAGGCCTACCCCCTGTTTTGAAAAATATGACAAAACCTAAATACAACTTATACATATTAATCCCTTAAATAGCCACAACCTTATAACCAGGTCATAAAATTAGTCTACACCATTGTTTATGTTTTTGTTGTCATAGGAGACTGTAGAAAATGATGCATCAACTTCATTTAAGAAACCTGTAACTTCAAAACATGTTGGAGAGAAAAGTAGGGAATGCATGTATTGCTCTCATGGAATCAGAATGGTCCTCTATTTTTTGTTTGTGATGAAGAGATTGTATGTGGGCCTATAATGTGGCTGAAACATCTAATGTCTCTCACTTACTCTTCACCAGGGTCGCTCCAGTCTTGCTACTGATGGCCAAACAGAGCTCAACACTTGCGGTGTTGCCGAGAGCTGAGGTCTGTGCACACTGGGTTCTCTCTCTTGGCTCCCATCTCTACTCCGTCTATCAACTGCACATATTCTCTAAAGGTGCATTTAAATATACAAGGAAATCAAATAAAATCAAATTCTATTGGTCACATACACGTGTTTAGCAGATGTTATTGCGGGTGTAGCAAAATGCTTGTATTTACCTACCTGTCTTCATTTTTATTTAACCTTTATTTTACTAGGCAAGTCAGTTAAGAACTAATTCTTATTTACAATGAAAGCCTAGGAACAGTGGGTTAACTGCCTTATTCAGGGGCAGGACAACAGATTTTTACCTTGCCAGCTCGGGTATTCGATCCAGCATCCTTTCAGTCACTAAGTGGGGTTGTGATACTGTGTAGTTTTGCCACTAAGTGGGGCTGTGGTACTGTGTAGGTTTGCCACTAAGTGGGGCTGTGGTACTGTGTAGTTTTGCCACTAAGTGTGGCTGTGGTACTGTGTGGTTCTACCACTAAGTGGGGCTGTGGTACTGTGTGGTTCTGCCACTAAGTGGGACTGTGGTACTGTGTGGTTCTGCCACTAAGTGGGACTGTGGTACTGTGTGGTTCTGCCACTAGGTGGGGCTGTGGCACCGTGGTTCATGTGCCTTGCAGAAAAGTGAGCTGGGATGTGTACAACTCACTCCCTTTCTGTTGTTACCGTTGACTCCCTCCCTTGTACATTGTGAACTAGGCCCATGATATTGGTATTCAAGGGGTTACATGGGCAGGGCTGGGAAGAGGTGCAGTCCCATCTCACTGTGTTGCATTTTTATGCAGGAAGCAATGCCTTTTGTTTAGGTGACAAGGCAGTTCGCCCCATGGAACGAAAGAGTGGAAAAATGAGTTAGAAGAAAAGAGAGAGATAGAGGGAAGAATGGTAAACAAGCTGATGCTGCATTGCAGAGCAGGGAAGAGAAGAGGAGGAGAAGAGGAGGAGGAGGGACATACTGCTAGTATGAGGCTATGCCCAGGGATTCCCTGTGTGTTGTAATGTTTCTCCTAGCTAGGTTATTTTCCAGCTGGGGCGCAAAGACTCCAAATCAACATCCAGGGCCTCTTTGACCAAAATTGTCAATTGAAACACATCCAAATTATTTTAGGCAGGGGGATTTTTGTGGGGGCCCACTCCTCCCCAAAGTTAATGTACAATGGTAAGGGAGACGCTGGTTGTCATCACTATGATTACACCTAGCTCTCTTGAAAAAGCCTTGATTATTATTTTAGTGTGTTATTAATATTGTATATTTCCGCACAGAGCTTGTCATACTTCATAATAGAGTTTTTCAAACATCCTGGCAAAACTCCGGAATTAAAACAGAATGATTGCTCTGTACTGTCTCGTTGTGAGAGAGAGAAGTATGCTCTCTTTTCCTAGAACATGAATCAGGATTGGAGACAGTTCCAACTGGAGAAAGGCTTTCTAATGTGGGTATAAAAAGGTAAGTATAATTTACGGACGTTGGGGTCTACAAACAATGCACGACATTCCGAGGTGCGTACATTTTTTCCATTCCTAAGGTGCTTTTATTTTTTTTATTGTAGTGGTGTGAAGTTGTTAGACTGGGCTCATGGTGAAATGATTTGTCTTTGACAGGACCCCACAGACTTTGAGTGGAGTTTCTGGAGTCACTGGGCTAGGAAGTCTCTGCTGTGGACTCTGTTGGGCCATGCCGTGGTCTCCAGACTAGCCAGCTTCCTCGTACCTAAGGTATAACATACAAGGAAAACACCAGCTGAAGTCGGACCTTATTTTTACCAATTGTTTTTCTAGAGTCAAATTACAACCAAAATACTGTCGCTTTGATGCTTTTTTGCTTTTCCCCTACCCACCAGTTCAGAGTGACAGCTCTGTCACTGCCTATGGTCTCCTGGCGGCCTGCGGTGCAGAGTAAAGGAGAGGATATGGTCCTGGCTTGGCTGTTGCCCAGCTGCGTAAACCCGCCCTGTCCTGGAGCTGTGCTCCACTCTACACATCCCCCCACTGCAGGAGATACAGGAGAGTCATACCTCCTCTTCTCTCTCTCTCTCTCTCTCTCTCTCTCTCTCTCTCTCTCTCTCTCTCGCTCTCTCTCTCTCTCTCTCTCTCTCTCTCTCTCTCTCTCTCAATTCAATTCAATTCAAGGGCTTCATTGGCATGGGAGCAAGTGACTACACTCACAGAAGTTCCAAAAGAATAAAGACATTTCAAATGTCATATTGTGTATATATACAGTGTTGTAACAATTTGCAAATAGTTAAAGTACAAAAGGGAAAATTGTGCTTGTTCTTCACTGGTTGCCCTTTTCTTGTGGCAACAGGTCACAAATCTTGCTGCTGTGATGGCACACTGTGGTATTTCACCCTCTCTCTCTCTCCACCCTACACGTCCGTCCACTGCAGGAGATACAGGTGAGTCACACCTCCTCTTCACCATCTCTCTGTCTCTCTCTTTCTCTCTACCTATTTCTCCACCCTTCACATCCCCCACTGCTGCAGGTGAGTCACACAGACCGCAGAAGTTGTTTCCTAGTTAGATTTTACAGGTGGGAAGACAAAGGCCCCCAAAGCAATATCCAGGCCCTCTGGCATCAAAATAGTAAATTAGAAAAAGATGACTTTATTTAAGCAATAAGGCACGCGAGGCAATGCTGTATCATGAATACAGTCATGAAACACCTGCTCTTTCCATGACATAGACTAACCAGGTGAATCCAGGTGAAAGCTATGATCCCTTATTGATGTCATCTGTTAAATCCACTTCCATCAGTGCGGATGAAGTGGAGGAGCCATGTTAAAGGATTTTTAATCCTTGAGACATTTGAGACATATATTGTGTAAAAGATTGTGTATGTGTGCAATTAAGAGGGCAAGACAAAATATTTAAGTGCCTTAGAACATGGTATGGCAGTAGGTACCAGGCGCGACTGTCACTTTTAACTATACCTACATGTACATATTATTACTAGCCCGACTAACCGGTGCCCCTGCACATTGACTCTGTACCGGTACCATCTGTGTATAGCCTTGCTACTGTTATTTTTACTGTCATTTTACAGTTTTTTATTTCTTTACTTATCTATTGTTTACCTAATACGTATTTTTTACTTAAATACTGCACTGTTGGTTAGGGCTTGTAAGCATTTCACTGTAAGTTCTACACCTGTTTTATTTGGCACACATGACAAATAAACATTGATTTGATTTAGACGAAAGTCGAGACGAGGAGACGAGGTGTGAAGTCGAGGGCAGTGCATCTGCGTTTGCCGAAATCTGACAATAATGTGGTTTTCCAACATCAGGACTCAGATCAACATGTCAGTGTTGCCATTGTTTATAAAAGTACCTTGTTTGTTTATAATGTTGAAATAAACATGTCTCCAACCCCCATATCACACACTCACAAACTGTCATCATACAGTGTGTATAGCAGTGGTTCTAATCCAGGGGCACTAGGACCCCTGGGGGTACTTGTCCTATCCACAGGGGGTACTTGAGAAGACTCATGAGACCATAGGCCTACTGGTAAAATGCACATGGGGGCTACTTCAGGGGTACTCTGGGCAGAGCAAAATTTGGGAACCACTGGTGTATGGTGTGGTATAGTATAGTATAGTATAGTATGTACAGGCCTACATTGTACAACCAGTGAGAGCCTCAAGTATCACATTTATATCCACTCTATACATGAATCGCAGCAAAGTTGGTTCCTGTTTCAGTCATGTCTTTGGTCACGTTTGCATGGTCAAACAAAAATACCCTAATGATTGGTTGACAATACAGTAGATCCTCCCACAATGCAGGCAATGGCTGCAGGATGAAGTTGGTAAAGAGCAACTGCAAAAACTTTCAGTCAACTGCAGTTAACTTCATTTTTGTTCATGCAGTTGACATGTAGAACATTTTGAACCCCTACGATGTGCATCGACTTTGACAAAAGTGATCTGCTCGAACGCACCCATGTGCTTCAGTCAGAAAAACTTTCTCTCATCTCTTCTGTCTCAGCTAGCTAGCCAGCCAAGCTAGCTACAGAAACTAAACCCATCAAATACACTCGCTGGAAATAAACACTTTTCGCAATATCATGACTTCTTTCAACATCCTTAGCTTGCCCATTCACTAAATATACTGTTAAGTAACTCTGACTGACACCCAATAGCTTAAGGATCTTGAATGCTAACGCTATCTTATTAGCATTAGCCAAACCTTATGCTGAGGGAGACTGGCTAGTTAGCTACCACCAACCCTGCAAGAACCTGTGGCTGCTGCTGCACTTCGACTTTCTGGCTGTTCTGCCCTCTCCACCTCATTCACTGCTGCCTCAACCTGATTGCTTTTTTTGCTACTCTTTTGGAAGAAGTTCCGAATATCCAGACTCTGACTGACAGACACCTCACAAGTCCTCAACTGGCAGCTTCAATAAATAATACCTGCAAAACACCAGTCTCAACGTTCTGTAATGTCAAGTGTGGGTGTGGCTCGTTTTATGCACTTGCACTTTGGAAGATTCTTTGAGGTGATGTAACACAACAGGAACTTGTGGCTAGTACAATGTTTTGCAGAATTTTTTGGGGAACTTTTTATATGCTGTAAGTTTAGAAATATACACCACATTTTAGATTAGACGACTACTCTGTATCCAGAGACCGTTTCTCTATCTTTCTTTAAAATGTTAATTTATCTCAGTATGTGGGGATTAAGGTTAGTCAAGGTAATTTGTAGGTAGGGGTAAAGTGACTATGCATAGATAATAAACAGCGAGTAGCAGCAGTGTAAAAACAACGGGTTGGGGTGTCAATGCAAATAGTCCGGGTGGCCATTTGATTAATTGTTCAGCAGTCTTATGCCTTGGGGGTAGAAGCTTTTAAGGAGCATTTTGGACCTAGACTCGTTGCCGTGCGGTAGCAGAGAGAACAGTCTATGACTTGGGTGACTGGAGTCTTTGACAAGAGAAAAAGAAAATACATTCAGCAGTCCATTAATCAGTTGGTGTGTTTAAGTGTGTGTGTGTGTGTGTGTGCTGCAGGGTTGAAGCTACGAACCCATAGGCTTGGCTCTCTCGTCCCTTCCATGCTTCTGGGAGGGAGGGTGGACAATGAGCCATCTAGCAGATGTAAGCAATGTCCCCACGCGCTCTGGCAGCTTTAATGGCTGGGATAAGTTCTTTCCTCTTCTGACGCACAGCTTCAGGATAGTCCTTGTGGTGGAAAAACTCTTCCCTCTTACTAAAAAATAAAAGCACTTCTGGAGATTGTAGAAGCAAGATAGACTTTATTGCAAAAAGACAATGAAGCCGAGTTGCCCTGCAGGAACAACTGATTTACATCTCTAAGTTCTTGGCTTAGGTATAGGTTTTTAAATGTTTATTCATAAGACACAGTTAACCCCTCCTGCACGGTTACCCCCATTCTATTTTTCTCCACCCTGGTCTTAAAACTCCTGTTTGGTTTCTCCTTATTTGGAGATAATAGTGGCACAGAATACATGTCTAGTTGTAAGTCAGAAGAATGGGAGAAACACAGGAAGCCTTTATCCCTGGGGGAGTCTCCTGACTCTGGTGACATTCCTCTGGTCAAGGGTCAACCTGTTGAGTGGTAGGGGGTTGCCTCCACCCTACCATCATCTGCTGAGGACAAAGAGACCTTGTCTCTGCTTGAAACATACAGAGCTGAATATATTCAAGGAGCTATAAAGAATTGGAAATTACACAATAACTATAAAGAATTGGAAATTACACAACATCCTTTTTGAAGAAGATATACGTTCCTCTCAAGTTATTGGTTCTCTCCAGAACAGCTACCTTGACCTTGAACTTCAGGAACTTGACCACTATCGGCCTGGGACTGTCACCTTGGCCGGTGGTGGGTTTTCCAGTTCTGTGGGCACGCTCCACCTCAATCTTCCTGTGGTCCATATTCAGTTTTCCAAGATAATTTCCCTCACATTGTCCTCAGACTCCATCCAGGTCTCAGAGATTCTGCAATTTCGTCCACAACCATGTTGTTCTGCCTTGATTGTCCCTCTAGATAATCTGATTTATCAGTCATTGTTATCATGGATTCACATACAGAACTGATGTCCTCTCTCAATGACTTACAGATTGCTGTCATTTTGCCATTCTCCTGTTTAAACTCATCGAGCTGACCCTGGGAGAACTACAAACTGTTCTTCATGTCCTGGACCTCTCTGGTCAGTTCGTCCATTTTTTTATTAGTTGACTCCACCAGTATTTGGACATAAAACTTGAAGCAGTTTTCTTGTTGTTGTAACAACTGCTTGTAGAACTCTTTTTGTTTGTTTAAAAGATCCTTCACCTGTGACAACACTATCCTCAACGATACTCCCGCCGGCTTTGGTCTTTGTCATGGTAGCTACTGTAGCAACGTAGGTTGCGCTGTTACTCCTCGCAGTTCCAGACAGGGCAGGTGACAGGGAAGATAGAAAACAACAACAAGAAACAGCAGGGATGTAGACAGCCGCAAGCCCGGTACAATGGCTAACTTCGTCACTGGCTGCACTCAAACAGCTCCTCAGACCCGGCCTTGGGCAGCAGGATCACTGGTCAGACAGTAGTAGACCCAGCAACTGATGCAAACTGCGTCGCGGGATCCAAACTCAAAAGGCAACTAGCTACTAAGAAACTTTTCAATACACTTCCAAAACTTTCCAAATCAACAAACTTTCCAAAACAACCACCCGTCTCTCCCTCGTGCCGCGTTTATATTTTTGTTCAGTGTACTTCCCCAGAGTCAGATGGATACCATTTGTATGTCTCTGTGTCCAGTATGAAGGAAGTTGTAGGTAGTTTCGTGAGCCAACTAGTGAGTAACTAGTATTAGCGCTACGACTGGAAGTCTATGGGCATCTACATCAAGGGGCTCATTGCCAAAATCCCAAAGTATCCCATTAAACGTGTAACACAGTGATTGCGCTCCCCCCCCAATGAATCACCTTCTGATGAGCTTAACGTGCAACAGATATCAACAAAGGCTCTCTCACTGCAATTATAAACTCCTGATGATTACCATCCACTCCCTCCGGTTATTTATTTCTCTCTCTCTCTCTCTCTCTCTCTCTCTCTCTCTCTCTCTCTCTCTATGACTCCTAGGGGGAACATATGTATGGCCATTGATTATTTTGCCATACAGAGAAAAAAAGGCAGCCTGTAGCCGGTTTATTGCACCATCTACAATTGTAGCATTTGGGATCCATCAATACTCTGTATGAGTGTTTTCTCTCTCTCTCTCTCTCTCTCTCTCTCTCTCTCTCTCTCTCTCTCTCTCTCTCTCTCTCTCTCTCTCTCTCTCTCTCTCTCTCTCTCTCTCATGATTTGATTCATTATTGAATTGGCATTGGGGATTCATTATTGGTCCGTTGTTTGTTTTGTAATATGCAGATGTATTTTCTCTCCAGCCTTCATCACACACACAGGACCAAATGTGGTGTAGTAGGGGTGATAAGACTTGATGTCTCTGCATCTTCAAAGGGAACCAACCAAATTCCTGCCGTGTTTGTCTTCAAAAAGCGGATGAGTGTTGTCACTGATTCTTAGAAGAACAGCTACTGCTATGTCTCTCTCTTGTTACAATCAAATCAATCAAGGCAGTGTTGCAAGATTATTGATATTTCAGTGATTCTGCTCTCTCTGTGAGTGTGAAGGCTCAGGGATTTTTCCGTGCCGTGGGGTAAAGTTCTGACTAAGCGAGTTTTAGAAGAGCTAAATTAAACTCTGGTGGAAAAAGAGCTGCAATGATCTGTTGCTGTATCTCTACTGAGTCAGCAGTCACCATACCTCATACCCCACACAGCACCAGACTTGGGTTCAAAAACTATTTGAAATCTTTGAGCGTTTGCTTTAGCCTTCCTGGAAGGCAGGTGGGAGGGGTTTGCACTTTTGGGACTTTTCTATTGCGTCCATCGCAACAGGCAAGCTCAATTGAGCACATCTAAAGTCATTGGAAAGATTTTTAAATAGTATTTGAACCCAGGTCTGCAAATCACAGCAGCTCCTGTTGGGCTATCACAATGCACTTTATGCGTTTCTGTTTTTCTACTGCATCCCCTCAAATTCTATGCACTGCAGTAGGTGATGCTGCTAGAGATGGGAAGTAGTGGGTGTGACGCTCTCACACAGCATTGTTTCCTAGTACATAGTGTTTTCCAGTGGGACAAGACAGCGGTGAAAAAGCTTACCACAGAAGCTAGGATGAATCTGACGACAGGCAAGAAAAAATATATGTTGCTAGTTTGATAGGGAGAAGAGAGAAAATATCTGTGTTCCAAATCAGGTTGACGTTTATTGGATAAAGTCTTGTCCTGGAGGAAGAAATTAACGATTTCTGCTAGACTGGCCAGCTGCAAAGTCAAAATTGGCTATATTGTAAAAATTCATGAAAACAAACATTTGATTTTTGGCTTTAGCTTTTTAGGGTTATGCATTAGGATTAGCAATGTGGTTAATATTATGGTTAAGGTTTTAAAAATGGTTGAAGATTTGATTATTTTGTGTTTGTGCCAGCTAGTGACCACTGCAGAGCTTCCTCCAGAACAAGATTCATGACGAAAAGCACTAACCTGACGTTCCAAACGGCACCCGATTCCCTACTTACTTTTGACCATAGACCTATGAGTACACTACATAGGGAATATGGTGCCATTTGGGACACATCCAATGGCATATTGAATAGGGAAAGCCCACAAACAGGGGAAGCTAACTTGGAAAAGGTTATTATGGTAAGTGGTAAGCGCTTGTACTAGAAGAAACCCTTCCATTATTTATCAGAGGAGATTAAAGGCTGTTCCTCACAACACTCTACCTGTACTTTATGTGCACTATTACTCTGTTCTACTGGACAAGAACCCCAAAGACATACAGTTATAACTAGCTGTTTTAACATGTTTATAAAAAAATAGTAAAAATCAAGAACAACCCTGGAATGAGTAGGTGTGTCCAAACATTTGACTGCTACTGTAAATAAATTATTAGCTGTTTATGAACTACTTATAAACCCCTTATCAATAACTTAAAGTGTACATTAATATGCCATGTTACCGTGGTATCCACCACACCACACACCTGTCTTAGTGGTAATAGGGCTATAAAGTAAAGTGTGAGTTTTGTGTGATTGTTGTAGATGCAGATACCTGTAGAGGAGCATGACGTTCCTCTCAATGCTGGCCAACGCTGGGAGGATCTGTGTGTGGTGGCTCATAGCAGAGTACACCATACACCTGCTGTACATGCACACTATACAGAGATCCTGCCGCCTTGGGTAAGTGTTTCTGTGTGTGTGTGTGTGTGTGTGTGTGTGTGTGTGTGTGTGTGTGTGTGTGTGTGTGTGTGTGTGTGTGTGTGTGTTCTATTCAGTTGCCTGAAAGCAAATCTTTTAGGACCTACCACTGTGTATTTCATAACATAAGCATTTTTCCTGAGAGAGAGACACTTAGTTGGTAACTGGTAGCTTGTAAAGTACAGCAGTGAAATACAATGTTCTCAGGCAGCCTGAGAGTAGTAAGGGCACAGTAGTAGGAGCACAGTAGTAGGAGCACAGTAGTAAGGGCACAGTAGTAGGAGCACAGTAGTAGGAGCACAGTAGTAGGAGCACAGTAATAGGAGCACAGTAGTAGGAGCACAATAGTAGGAGCACGTAGTAGGAGCACAGTAGTAGGAGCACAGTAGTAGGAGCACAGTAGTAGGAGCACAGTAGTAGGAGCACAGTAATAGGAGCACAGTAGTAGGAGCACAATAGTAGGAGCACGTAGTAGGAGCACAGTAGTAGGAGCACAGTAGTAGGAGCACAGTAATAGGAGCACAGTAGTAGGAGCACAGTAGTAAGAGCACAGTAGTAGGAGCACAGTAGTAGGAGCACAGTAGTAGGAGCAGAGTAATAGGAGCACAGTAGTAGGAGCACAGTAGTAGGAGCACAGTAGTAGGAGCACAGTAGTAGGAGCACAGTAGTAGGAGCACAGTAATAGGAGCACAGTAGTAAGAGCACAGTAGTAAGAGCACAGTAGTAGGAGCACAGTAGTAGGAGCACAGTAGTAGGAGCACAGTAATAGGAGCACAGTAGTAGGAGCACAGTAGTAAGAGCACAGTAGTAGGAGCACAGTAGTAGGAGCACAGTAGTAGGAGCACAGTAGTAAGAGCACAGTAGTAAGAGCACAGTAGTAGGAGCACAGTAGTAAGAGCACAGTAGTAGGAGCACAGTAGTAGGAGCACAGTAGTAGGAGCACAGTAGTAAGAGCACAGTAGTAGGAGCACAGTAGTAGGAGCACATTAATAGGAGCACAGTAGAAGGAGCACAGTGTGAAATGTATCCTACATGTAATAACACAAAACAATTAATCATGTCTCCCATGTCAGCCACATATAATTTAGATGGAAATCCGGTCAGTCAGTGTAGATGTACTGTATGTTCATAGAGAGATAGGGCTCTATGCCTTTACCACTGTCAGTGTGTCAGTCATAGTGTATGTAACCTATGTATATTCTGAGAGAGAGCTCTATGCATTTATGGTTAACTCCTGGCTGTGTCTTGGCTTTGGATTCCAATTTAGAAACCTGCATGTTCTCCATAGAAATAGAATTATGGAATAATAATTCTTATTCCATACCCCATACTCCCTGGTTCCTTGTGCGGCCCCAATGCCCCTGTTCTCACAGATCTGAGTGGACTTGGTAGCTGTAAGTAGGTTATCTTGAGGACTGGAGTTGGAGAACCCTGGTATAGACCAATCATTTTAGAAGTTGTACATAAAACTCTTAGAATAAAGGGTTCCAAAAGAGTTATTTGGCTGTCCCCATAGGTGAACAATTTTTGGTTTCAGGTAGAACCCTTCTAAGTTCCATTTAAAACCCTCTATGGAAAGAGTTCTACCTGAAACCAAAAAGGGTTCTTCAAAGGGTTATCCTATGGGGACAACTGAAAAACCCTTTTAGGTTCTAGATAGCACTTTTTTTCTAAGAGTGTATGTGATTATTTTTCTTTTAAATAGCTCATGTGAGAATGTCTGCTGTTTACATGGAGGTCCCCAATAGGGTTGTTAACTTTCTCAGCCTATCAGGATACATCACTAATTAAGCTGCACAGATGTAGCTACTGTAGCATGGCAACACAGCAGGGGGAAGGGTGGACATCACAGTAATTGACTGCTGATGCTGCGCTTTACTAACTGCCGACCATGGAGGAGAATTGCAGCTCCATACCACTCCTCATCTATAGCGCAATACAAGTTTACCAACCTCATATTTTGCGTAGAAATGCTACCCTGTGGTTATTTTTAGATGTGCTATGCTTGTAATTACTTCATTAGACAATGTAATGGCAGCAATCCAGATAAAGATGCCAGGTTAGTGAAAGGGCATTGCTGTAAGCTATACTGTACATTTGAAATAGGACACATTCCATGTTTGTTGATGACAATCCACCATAACACAGAATGATGTCCTCTCTTCTCATGAATGATGTACACAATAAACTGAGTGTACAAAACATGAACACCTTTCTAATATTGAGTCACTGTCAGGCTCTGGCCATAGATAAGCCTATTGCTTCTCTAGATAGCCATGGTCAGAGTCTGACAGATCTATAATTAATTTTCTATGTGGGGGTTTTCTGTGGGATCCCTAATTAGAGGCAGCTGCTGTGCATTGTGTCTAATTAGGGATCCTACATATGTTTGTAGGTCACATCCTAGGTGTGGGTCATTATCATCAGGTCACTGTTAAAGTAAGTGTGTTACGTTTTGATATATCGTGTTTTGTATGTTAGTTCGTCATTTTTGAATTTGTGAAAGTAAAATAAATGTCGAACTATGATTGCGCCGCGCCTTGGTCTCTCTCCATACCGACGCGTGACAGTCGCACCCCCTTTTGCCCTCAGAATAGCCTCAATTCATCGGGGCATGGACTCAACAAGGTCTCAAATGCTGGCCCATGTACACAGCAGCGTTGCAGTTCTTGACACAAACCGGTGCGCCTGGCACCTACTACCATAACCCATTCAAAGGCACTTAAATGATTTGTCTTGCCAAGTCACCCTCTTAACTGCACACATACACAATCTATGTCTCAATTGTCTCAAGGCTTAAACATTTTACCTGTCTCCTCCCCTTCATCTGCACTGATTGAAATGGATTAAACAGGTGACCTCAATAAGGGATCATAGCTTTCACCTGGATTCAGCTGGTCAGTCTGTCATGGAAAGAGCATCATGTTTTGTAAACTCAGTTTATTGACATGAAGCAAGCTGTTTTTTCTGCATCTATTAACACCAACCACACTACAGTATGACTGTATGCAGGTCTCCCCAGTCTCACAGTAGCAGCATGTTATAAAATATGAATATGCACTTTTTCTCTTGTCATCATCAGTAGTAGAGACTATGTACTGACAGTGTTACTTCTCTTGTCATCATCAGTAGTAGAGACTATGTACTGACAGTGTTACTTCTCTTGTCATCATCAGTAGTAGAGACTATGTACTGACAGTGTTACTTCTCTTGTCATCATCAGTAGACCTTCTTTACTGTAACAGTAACTTTGTCTGACACTGACAGTCTCTGTGGCTGGGTTCCAATAGTCTTGTTTCGCGGGGTGTGCGGTTGATTCTATTTCGGCTAACAGTTATTCAGTATAAGGTATTTCTGTTTATGAATGTCTTATTCATTGAGGGCACAACTCTGACTTTTGCGTAAATCATTAGTTGATGTCAACTGGGAGACTTGGACGGAAATTTGAATTCAGCGTGTGGATCTCAAGCCCTCATTGAAATACCAATTCATGAGTGGAGCTGACACAACACAGAATATGTTATGTGCTAAATTCAGAGCAGGAAATTTGAAACTAATGGCCCTGGCATTAGTCCAGTTGTTCTATGTGACATGCCTGGTTCTGTTTGGTGTTCCATCTCTGCTAGCTGGACTGGATGGGCTGGCCCCCCGAAGCTACCGCGCTGTGTCAGCATCATGCACAGTTTCACAGGGATGTGGAGGTGAGGCTGGAACACACAGACAATTAGGCACACACAGGCGCTCACACACACACCGGCGCTCACACACAGGCACCCAATCTATTTTAAGTCAGATCAAGAGTTTTCTCACTACAGATCTCGAGATGAGACTAGAATAGGAATACACAACCAGCTCCTTCTAATCCTGGCCTGCACCAGAATGAGCCAAGATAGCCAGAGTGTGTGTGTGTGAGATGCAGGTTCTCATGCGTCAGCAGGTAAGCTTAATAAGGCCGGCTTAATCCATTGCAGGCATCAAACAATCCAATCTTCCTCATTTGATTACAACGCTGATGTAAGGCGCAGTGCCCAATTTATACTACAGATGGCAGACTTGCCTAAATTTGCCTACCCATTGTCTTGTGAATTTCACCTGAATAGCACAAATGCTTAAAGTAGCCTACATTGGAATAAAACTAGTTCAAAATCTTTTTGTTTTTATTTTCATTTTTGACACCTTTTTTGTGATATTCAATTGGATAGTTATAGTCTAGTCCCATCGCTGCAACTCCCGTAAGGTCGAGAGCCGTGCGTCCTCCGAAACACAACCCAGCCAAGCCGCACTGCTTCTTGACACAATGCCCGCTTAACACGGAAGCCAGCCGCACCAATGTGTCCTGGCGACCATGTCAGCGTGCTTTGCACACGGACGACCACAGGAGTCGCTAGTGCGCGATGGGACAAGAACATCCCTGCCGGCCAAACCCTCCCCTAACCTGGATGACGCTGGGCCAATTGTGCGCCGCCCCAGGGGTCTCCAGGTCGCGGCCGTCTGCGACAGAGCCTGGACTCGAACCAGGATCTCTAGTGACACAGCTAGCACTGCGCCACTCGGGAGGCCCAGAAATCTTTAATAATGTGTGAATGATATGTCAAGATGGCCTTGCTCACTTTTCTATTGTGTTATTGACTGTACGTTTGTTTATTTCCCATGTGTAACTCTGGGTTGTTTTTTGTCGCACTGCCTTGTTTGTCTTGGCCAGGTCGCAGTTGCAAATGAGAACTTGTTCTCAACTGACCTACCTGGTTAAATAAAGGTGAAAAAAAAAAAAAAAAATACAAATTCCTGTTTTTACTTTAGCGTTGACTGTATTCCTATTTGCAATGAACACATGTCTAATATATGGCTGACAAAGACCCTGTTGGCTGAGAGGCTGATGGATTGTCTCTTAAATCCCATCAATGGGCAGCATGTAGCAGCTCTTCTGTAGGATTCCATGTGGAAACCATGGGTGTTCTCTTAGGTTCAGTGATCTCCCAAGCTGGCGGGGACGTTTTTGTTCTATAAGTCTAGAAGAAATGAGAGAAAGAGAGAGAGAGAGAGAGAGAGAGTTCTTTTTTTTTACATGGTCTCAGATTAGAAAGCTGGGGGAAAAACATAAACTTGTTATTATATGAGCCAGATTCCTCATTACTCAAAAGACTGTAAGCACCATGTGAATCAAATCACATTTTATTTGTCACATGCTTCGTAAACAACAGGTGTGGACTAACAGTGAAATGCTTACTCACGGGCCCTTCTCAACAATGCAGAGAGAAAGAAAATAGAGAAATAATAGAAAAGTAAAACACGTAATAATACAATTAATAATAAAAAGCTACGATCAGTGCAAAGAAACACACAAAATAGCAGAATTGGTCAGGAGCCCATAAAATGTCCGCTATACATTCCAGCACCATCCTACCGCTCTAAGCCTAAGCACAGGTAGGTCAGTTTGACAATAATACTGGGTAATACTGGTGGTTTCTTATGTCTTGTCATTAAGTCCTGAAGTTTTTCCTGGCCATGTCACATAATAAGGACAGACTGTCTCTACACATGGTACATTTTATATAAGCTAGAACACACCAAGCACTCACAGAGTTAATTTAACAAGATCATTCTCACTGTGTAATACTTGCGTTTCCCAATGTCTTGCGTTTTGGGTTACCAGGTCAATTTATTTTTTTATAGCTTTCTTATCTGAGAACAAGGTAATTGTGTTAATAACATACTATAATACACTTCAGTGCGATGGAAGGCAGCTGTATAATGCATTATAAACTGGGTGGTTCGAGCCCTGAAATCTGATTGGCTGAAAGCCGTGGTATATCAGACAGTCTACCACGAGCCGTATACCACACCTTCTCTGCCCTTATGGCTTAATTATAACACACCTCAGTTGCGTTATAACTATATTATAATACACGTCTGTCCCATGGAAGCATTGATAAATTTATCTTGACCTCAGCTCCTGCCGTGCGCTTGTCAGATTAAGAACTGACTTAGATTTATTGGCACTTCCGCTTCAGGTAAACACACACAAATTAAATGTACATAGACATGAAGGGGGGAGGGGGCTGAGGGAGAGGAAGGGACTGTGATGCTTCTCCATGATAAATTAGCCCTTATAAGATACTGGCGGCTACAGGAAATGTAGGATTTGGCTGGTGGCTCGGCTCGGCTCCGGTTCCATGGTGTCTAACATGGTTTTGGCTTCTGGTGTTGACACTGAAGCTGTCCTGCCCCCGGTCTTGGCACAGACTCCCATCCCAACAGCATCTATCTTGCTGCTCACTACTGAGCCCCAATCCCCCAAAATAGAAAGGGAAAATTGGAGGCAGAAAGGATGTTTGAAATGTCATAGTATACTGAACTCTGTGTGTGTGCATGTGTCGGGGGAGTGGGTTTGTGTGTGTGTGTGTGTGTGTGTGTGTGTGTGTGTGTGTGTGTAATTGTGTAACCATCCTTGCTAGCTTATCTCTGTGTGTGGGTGTGTAATTGTGTAACCATCCTTGCTAGCTTATCTGTGTGTGTGTGTGTGTGTGTGTGTGTGTGTGTGTGTGTGTAATAGCTGACCAGTCTCTAAGATACTGTACTGTCTGCAGTCTACCACAGGCACCAAGTGCTGTGTTAACTAAGTGGAGGATTTATATCCAATATGCCTGAGTTGAGAAAGCTGCTGAATCTGTGCCATTAATTACCTTGGATGGGTTTATCTGGCCAGCCTGTCTTTCTGCTGGCTAAACAAGTGAATGTAATTATGGATAGCGAGAGAGAGATGCCTGACAGAGAGAGAGAGAGAGAGAGAGAGAGAGAGAATAATCTACTTCTCTTGTAAATATACCTTAAGACTTTTACTCAATTAGGATTTTACTGGGTCAATTTCACTTTTACTTGAGGTAACATTTTCTATTAAGGTATCTTTACTTTTATTCAAGTATGACAGTTGAGTACTTTTTACACCACTCCTATTATGTCAGTAAAATATGGATCCTGTTTTAAATTAACAATGTATAGATGCTTTATAGAGCCTTCATACGCATGTATAAGCAAGGTCATATTTTAATCTGGTGCTTTGCCAAATGTGGCATAACTCTTGTTAATCTTTGTATGGCAAGGAATACTATTTCTCAAGAGATATCAAGGCTTTATCAAATCAAAGTGTATTGGTCACGTACACAGTTTTGCAGATGTTATCGCAGGTGCAGCGAAATCCTTATGTTTCTAGCTCCCACAGTGCAGCAATATCTATCTCCAACCAGAATTAGCCTTAAGGGTTATTAATGCTTTATGAATACTATGAAGGGTTCTAAATGGTTTATGAAGGCTATTAAGCCTTTAAAGGTATTGCTCATTAAAGTGGGCTTTAAAACGCAGCCAGCTGAAAGTGAGTCTAATTGTCTATTTGATGTTAGTGTGACACCTCTCTGTGTCAGTGACAGAGAGGTAGGGATTATCTAGAGGCCTCAGAGCAGTCACACTAACATCTAACAGACAACTGGATTCACTTCCAACTGTGAGTGAGTGAGTGAGTCGGGCCAGTTTGAGCCACTAGTCAAGCACGCCTCACTTCATTATACATGTTATATATGTGTCAGACTGACACTAGATACGATCATGTGATAATGAATATTTGGTTCACAATTCAAAATAGTGTGAAAGCACAATAGTATGGAAAGTCTTCATTCTTCCTTATTACATTTTCAGCAGATGAAAGGGAAGGAGATAAATCATACTGAACCTCCTTTCATCTTGTTCACGAAACTTTGACTTGGCACTAAATACACAGAAATATGAAATGCTGGGGCTAGATACTGCTGTCATGATCTCTCCCTCCCCTCCCCCCTCCTCTCTCTGAACACCGGTTGAAGCAGAAACATGTAGGAGACAAAGGGATATCCGGTGATGAGAAACAATTAAAAGTAACAGCAAAACAGATTTTAATTCGTCATTTATTTCATTGGTAGTTGTGCTCTTTAATTTCAATGAATCAATCACATTTATTTATAAAGCCTTTTTTAAATCAGCAGATGTCACAAAGTGCTATACAGAAACCCAGCCTAAAGCCCTAAACAGCAAGCAATGAAAATGCAGAAGCACATTGGCTAAAAAAAACTCCCTAAAAAGGCAGGAACCTAGGAAGAAACCTGGAGAGGAACCTGGCTCTGAGGGGTGACCCAGTCCTCTTCTGCCTGGTGGACATTTTCAAAGAACTGACAATCTAAGCGAATTGTGAACATTTTTATCTCCAAAGGTTTCATCACTCTCTTATCTCCTCGATGTGAATATTTATTGTTGGCTCATCAGGTGAGACTGAAATTTTAAAAATTTCCTAGAAATGTGTATCATTTTAAATAGGACTCTCTCTAGACACATCAAGAGTAATTTTGTTAGAAGTGTTATACCACAAGATTGAAATGTGTGCCGAAATCTGATATTTAACAACAGCCTGTTTCAAATTAACTTAATGGATGTGTGTTAAGGTGGGAAGTGGATTGGAAAAACTGTGGCAAGACATTAAAGTGGGTTTCTTTCAATGGTTTTTATTCATTCTCTCCATCTTTCCTTCTTTTCTGGCACCCTGCCCTGTTTGGGATGGACACATTGGGTTAATGAGAGGAATGGGAGAGGGTTATCCACAAGGACAGTAAAACAAGGACAATTCTTCCTCGTGGGGACATTTCCCACATACTATTTTAAGCTTGGGGGTTAGGTTCAGGCTTTGGGTTACAATTAGGGTTAGAATTAGGGTAAGGGTAAGGGGTTAGTGATTAAGGTTAGGAGTTAGGTTTGGGTTACGGGTTAAGGTTAGGGTTATGGTAAGGGTTAGGGGTTAGGGGAAATAGGATTTTGAATGGAAATGAATGGGAGCATTCTGCAGCGATACACCATTCCATCTGGTTTGCGCTTAGTGGGACTATAATTTGTTTTTAAACAGGACAATGACCCAAAACACACCTCCAGGCTGTGTAAGGGCTATTTGACCAAGAAGGAGAGTGATGGAGTGTTGCATCAGATGACCTGGCCTCCACAATCACCCGACCTCAACCCAATTGAGATGGTTTAGGATGAGTTGGACAACAGAGTGAAGGAAAAGGAGCCAACAAGTGCTCAGCATATGTGGGAACTCCTTCAATGCTGTTGGAAAATCATTCCTCATGAAGCTGGTTGAGAGAATGCCAAGAGTGTGCAAAGCTGTCATCAAGGCAAAGGGTGGCTACTTTGAAGAATATATAAGAATATATTTTGATTTGTTTAACACTGTTTTGGTTACTACATGATTCCATATGTGTTATTTAATCGTTTTGATGTCTTCACTATTATTACACAATGTAGAAAATAGTAAAAATAAAGAAAAGCCCTGGAATGAGAAGGTGTGTCCAAACTTTTGACTGGTACAGTATGTTCAGAGAAGAAGAAGTACACAACCAAGTGATTTTAACAAAGTGAAAGTACAGTGCATTCTGAAAGTATTCAGACCCCTCAACTTCGTTACGTTACAGCCTTATTCTAAAATGGATTAAATAAAAAAATTTCCTCATCAATCTACACACAATACCCCATAACGACAAAGCAAAAACAGTTTATAAATGTATATAAAAAAACAGAGGTACTTTATTTACATAAGTATCCAGACCCTTTGCTATGAGACTCGAAATTGAGCTCAGGTGCATCCTGTTTCCATTGATCATCCTTGAGATGTTTCTACAACTTGATTGGAGCACCTGTGGTAAATCCAATTGATTAGACATGATTTTGGAAAGGCACATACCTGTCTACATAAGGTCCCACAGTTGACAGTGCATGTCAGAGCAAAAACCAAGCCATGAGGTCGAAAGGAATTGTCTGTAGCCCTCCGATAAAGGATTGTATTCGAGGCACAGATCTGGGGAAGGGTACCAAAAAATGTCTACAGCATTGAAGGTCCCCAACAACACAGTGGCCTCTACCATTTTTAAATGGAAGAAGTTTGGAACCACCCAGACTTTTCCTAGAGCTGGCTGCCCGGCCAAACTGAGCAATTGAGGGAGAAGGACCTTTGTAAGGGAGGTGACCAAGTACCCGATGGTCACTCTGACAGAGCTCCAGAATTCTTCTGGAAGAACATTCCAAAAGGACAACCATCTCTGCAGCACTCCACCAATAAGGCCTTTATGGTAGAGTGGCCAGACGGAAGCCCCGCCTCAGTAAAAGGCACATGACAGCCCGCTTGGAGTTTGCCAAAAGGCACCTAAAGGACTCTCAGACCATGAGAAAAAAGATTCTCTGGTCTGATAAAATCAAGATTTAGCTTTTTGGCCTGAATGCCAAACGTCACGTCTGGAGGAAATGTGCCACCATCCCTACGGTGAAACATGGTGGTGGCAGCATCATGCTGTGGGGATGTTTTTCAGTGAGAGGGACTGGAAGACTAGTCAGGATCAAGAGAAAGATGAACAAAGCAAAGTGCAGAGAGATCCTTGATGAAGACCTGCTCTAGAGCACTCAGGTCCTCAGAATGGGGCCAAGGTTCACCTTCCTAACCTAAGCAGACAGCCAAGACAACGCAGGAGTGGCTTTGGGACAAGTCTCTGAATGTCCTTGAGTGGCCCAGCCAGAGCCCGGACTTGAACCCGATCTAACATCTCTGGAGAGACCTGAAAATAGCTGTGCAGCGACGCTCCCCATCCAACCTGACAGAGCTTGAGAGGATCTGGAGAGAAGAATGGGAGAAACTCCCCAAATACAGGTGTGCAAAGCTTGTAGCATCATACCCAAGTAGACTCTGGGCTGTAATTGCTGCCAAAGGTGCTTCAACAAAGTATTGAGTAAAGGGTATGAATACTTATGTAAATGTGATATTTCTGTTTTTTATTTTTATCATATTTGCTAAATTTTCTAAAAACCAGTTTTTACTTTGACATTATGGAGTATTATATACTAATTCAATCCATTTTAGAATAAGGCTGTAATGTATCAAAATGTGGAAAAAGTCAAGGGGTCTGAATACATTCCGAATGCACTGTAGATATTTTATTTTACTTTTTTGGTCAAATAATTACCTTGTGGGTACCTTGATACCGGACTCCACGAGTCATGAGCTTGGTTTGAAAAGATTGACATACATACCCAGTGGTGGAAAAGTACCAAATGATCATACTCAAGTAAAAGTAAATATAAATGAGAACCTTTTAATGCTGTGGGCTAAATCAGGGTTACACAGGGTGTTTCTTGGTAGTCTTAAACAAATCTACTTTTGAAACAAAATTGTACAACTCATACACATGGTTACGAGCTTAAAAAAAGAAGACACCTGTACCATGTCAAATATGTATTACATTTTGAGTTTGCCTCCCAATATTACACTTTATATACACCACAGGTGACTGAAATATAACAAAACCGTTTGATATAGAAACACCAGATTTTCAGCATTATTTGTAAAAAAAATGAAATTCTGAAAAATATTAATAACGTTCCACCCATGAGGCCACTAGAGGGCGCTTTTGTTATTCAACTGCAGGAAATGATTTTAATAGAAAATGACTGAAGTAAAAGTGAAAGTCACCCAGTAAAATACTACTTGAGTCTAAAAGTATTTGGTTTTAAATATATATAATTATCAAAAATAACCATTTAAAAGTCCTTATATCAACCCAGATGGCACCATTATTTACTGATAGCCAGGGAACACTCCAACACTCAGACAAAATTTACAAAAATGTAAGTGTTTAGTGAGTCCACCAGAGGCAGTAGGGATGACCAGGGATGTTCTCTTGATAAGAATTCTTCTGTCTTTCTAAGCATTCAAAATGTAGATAGATAGATAGATAGATAGATAGATAGATAGATAGATAGATAGATAGATAGATAGATAGATAGATAGATACTTTATTGATCCCGAGGGGAAATTTCTTAGCGAGTAGCGAGTACTTTTGGGGGTCAGGGAAAATGTATGGAGTAAAAAGTACATTATTTTCTTTAGGAATGTAGTGAAGTTAAAGATAAATAGTCAAGTGAAGTACATATATCCCAAAAAACTACTTAAGTATTACTTTAAAGTTTTATTTACCTAATACTTTACACCACTGCAGATACCTTACATGAGATTAATTTTCAAATTGAAAGTGCTGAATCAGTGGCAAGCTTCTCCCCACACAACAAAGCACCATAAAAATACTGTGTGTCCTTGTACATTTGGGAAGCGTTGTTTGAATTCATAATGCATTTAGTTATTGTACTCCCTGTGAGTACATTCATTTTTGCATATTCAAGAGCTCAGTAAAATTCTCTGTACAAAACAACACTGTCTCTACTACCTACACAGGCTTGTGCCAATGTGTCTCTCGAGCGAACAAAAGATGTTTGATCCCCTGCTGTATTAGCATATAGTCATTATTACGCTGTGTAGTGCTATCGCAGGTGAACCACTTATGTGACATATATTTGTGTTGTTTGCTTTGTTTGAAAAATGCCCAATTCTTTGAATATGCGCATATGTACAGATGCATAATGAATAATTCCTACTTTCAGCTTTTCTGTGTTTTTAATGATGGACAACAAGCTCTGAATGTGTTAGTTTGGGCTACATGCTCTGGTCTGCTGAATAGGTTTAGATAAAGGTTCCTCACCTTCATTACCAGGTCAGACACCTGTCAGAATGTCCCCATAGAAGAAATCCATCAGCCTAAACTTTATGGGCTAGATTCCCGGACCAAGGGTAAGCCTAGTCCTGGACTGGCATATACAGTATGTTCAATCTATGGTTTCAATAGAAAAGTGTTTTTTAGTACAGGAATATACTTATTCTGTGTCCGGGAAACCGGCCCTAAGGGCAAAGTGTTTTCTGTGTAAGAGTAGGCTTCATCTAGTTCTGGGAAACCGGCCTACAGATGTAGGATCTTAATTTTATCAACCTGTTGCAAGAACTTTCTTGCAATGCAGGAAATGTAAAACTTGTAGTGTATTTGTGGTTTATAAAGGCTTCTGAAGTTTGTAATTTCAATTTAGACATTTCAGACTTGATTTTCTCTTACGAAAAATGTATCAACCTCTATAATTATAATTCACCTAATTCACATTTCCTGTTCCTGGTGTCACAGTGCGTAGTAGTTAAGGGACGATATACGGAGCGCTGGTGAAGTGTCATCCTTTTTATTTGAAATGAGATGTTCTCACGAAGCATTACAAAATAAAAAGGAGAGTGAAAAAACAAAAACACGATTACAAACAAAACACAGTGACTTACTTTGTGGCTGCTGGCAGTGCAGACAAACACAAACGAACAATGATCCACACACAGGTGGATTAGAGTGGAGCTTAAATGCTATCCCCAATCAGAGACAACGCTAGACAGCTGTCTCTGATTGGGGATCATAATCTCCCTAATTAGGGTGTGAGGACTTGGTTGTGTGCCTCTCTCCTCCCCTAGGTGGGAGTAAGAGGCCTTACCACAACCAAGCCCTCACACCTGGAGCATAATTTCCCTGCTGTAGCAAATTAGCTCAAATTAAGATCCTACATCTATACATAACGACAGATACAATATGTAAAATATTTCCTGCCAAATTCAATCAATATCAATGACTAGATAAAGCATCCTTGTGCTGTAAGAATGCATCCATGGTCTCAGCCATTACATAAAATGCTTAAAATTACATAACTACTATATTAAATGCTTTGAACACTTGAAAAAGCACTATATAAAAGATATCCATGCCCATCATTATTATTCATGTCCATATCATAATAATGGAAGTTAGGTCTGCTCTGAACACTGAAACAAAGTCCATCTGTAGCACTTTCCCTGTCTTTATATTCCTTGCCTTTGTAACAAACTCTTAAGTGCTTCTTCTGATTAAATGTTTTCTGATTGTGGTGCTCGGCTCACCGCCATCGATACCAAATTATGCGCCGAATGCCCACGTCCCCAGCTCTCCAAAGTGGCGCTGAAGTAGTTCTAATGCCATTTTAAATCTGCTTTAATTGTCTGTAGCATCCCTGCGTTCCCTGTCTTAAGTGTGTAGGTGTTATAGGTCCTGTTCTTCAGGATGACTCACTAGCAATGCCTCTCCTAAGGCATGCACATGGCTGTGTTCTCTCCCGAGGTAGGCTGCCTGTTCCATCGTCGCCATCGTCTCCACTCATACGCCTCTATAAGGCTTCATCAGCTCTCTTAATGCCACAATCAAAGATTTGATTATCGGTGGGTATACTGTATATTATACATGTTAAAGAACAAAAATATATGTACCAAATAGCCTCAGCCTACCTGAGGGATCTTGATACGCATGTTAAAGGGATAGTTCAGGATTTTGTCCCTTTATCTACGTCAGATGCGCTAATGGATACCATTTTTATGTCTCTGTGTCCAGTATGAAGGAAGTAAATGGCAGTTTAATAAGCCAGTGCTAACTAGTGTTAAGCGCAATGACTGGAATTCTATGGTTATTTACTATCATTCTAGCAGATACACAAAGACTTCCAGTCATTGCGCTAACGCTAGTTAGAAATTGCGCTAGTGCTATTTAGCAACTTCCTTCAAACTGCACAGAGAGATATAAAATGGTGTCCCCGATTTCATCTGACTCTGGGGAAGTAGTTAAAGGGCCCCAATGCCAACATCGGCTGGTTGTCTGCAGGGTCTGCAGTGATACCTCTAGCATTGAGATGTAGGGCCTTACGCTGCGCCACTCGGGAGCCCAAAATATATAATATTCCCTGTTTCTTACCTATTGTAATTATGCTTCATCTTTACATCTGCTGTGCATTTCAAAGGAAAATGCTGGCCGTTTTATCAAAGGAAGGCCCAAAATGCAGGCTCATGATTCAGATGTATTGATGTATTGATTAGGCAGGGGGAGACAGTCTCAGACAACAGAATCATTTGCCTTATGATCACAGTCTTTCAAGTGCCTTTTTGCAAATGACAGGCCTGATGTCTTTTTCTCAGGAGTGGCTTCTGTTTTGCCACTCTCCCATAAAACCCAGATTGGTGAAGTGGCATGTTCTCCCATCTCAGCCAAGGAACTCTGTAGTTCTGTCAGAGGGTTTATTGGGTTCTTGGTCACCTCCCTGACCAAGGCCTTTCTTGCCCGGTTGCTCAGTTTGTTCGGACGGCCCGCTCTAGGCAGAGTCTGGGTAGTTCCATATTTTTTCAATTTCCCAATGATGGAGGCCACTGTGCTCTTGGAAACTTTCAACACTCTAGAAATTGTTTTATACCCTTCCCGAAATATATGCCTCATCACAATTCTATCTCTGAGATCTATGGACTGTTCCTCGGACTGTTCCTCAGACTGTTCCTCAGTATAGTTTCAGCACCGACATGCACTGTCACAGGTGGAGTCCAATGAAGTTGTAATGACATCTCAAGGATGATCAAAGGAAATTGGATGTACCTGAGCTCTTTTTGGAGTGGCATAGCAAAGGGGTGTGAATACGTACGCAAATTGAATATTTCTGCATTTCATTTTCAATAAATGTACAAAGATTTTTTTAAACAAGATTTCTAAAAACATTATTGTTATGGAGTACTGTGTGTAGATGGGTGAGAAGAAAACAACAACATTTTAATCCATGTTGAATTCAGGCTGTTACACAACAAAATGGGGAATAGGTTACAGGGTATGAATAGTATCTGAAGGCAATGTACCTAGGACAGCGGTCTCTAAGGTTCAAGGCAGGGTACTGGTCGGAGGACAGCTAGTGGTGACTGTTTGACAGTCTGATGGCCTGTAAATAGAAACAGTTTTTCAGTCTCTCTGTCCCAGCTTTGATGCACTGTCTCCGCCTTCTAGATGGTAGAGGGGTGAACAGGCCGTGGCTCAGGTGGCTGAGGTCCTTGATTATCTTCTTGGCCTTCCTGTGACACTGGGGGCTGTAGATGTCCTGGAGGGTAGGCAGTGTGCCCAGATGATGCGTTGGGGGTTGTTCTTCAAAATTCTTTGGACAACATATTACTCACCTCTCAATATCTGAGCGTATTACATGAACATCCACAGTTTCTAATGCGTAAACAATGTGCAGTGCACAACCTGAAGGATAATGTAATGAATGTTGCCAGAGCAGAGTGTTGGAAATAAACATGGTTAGCCAAAGAAATAGATATTGTCTGATTTCGCTACACTCGCTATGTCTCAGGGTCATAGATTTGTATGCATGTTCCCCAGGAGACCGCAAACTTACCTGAGTCCAGGGCTAGCTCCGTCTTGACTCCTTGGTCGGCCAGCCCAAGAGAGTTATTGTTGTTCAAGTTGATGGTGACCAAAAATAATAACATTCAAAAAGGAGAAAAAAGGGCTTGCATGCCAAACACAAAGAATCCAACAAACGTCTGGCCTAGAGGTTCCATCACCTGCAGTAACTCTAATTGCCCACCACTGTGCACAATCAACACTTATCAAGACTTCCTGGCAGAGCACCTGACCTGGTTGCTGCTTGATCCGTGCAATCCGGGATCCTTGGGATGTCCCTATCCCATTGAAGTTGAAATGTAAAATGGTTAGGCTTAGGTAAGGGTTAGGGTAGGGGCTAAGGTTAGAGTTTAGGGTAGGGATGTCTCAAGGATCCCGGATAGCACAGACCGTTGTTGCTGCCACCTCGGGATGGAGTGTGGTAGTGATAGGGTGTAGTGTCTCATTGTGCTCCTAAGAACTCAGCCGCCTAACCTATTCCGTAACACAGCACAGCAACAACAGCAAACAATGTTTCTGGGTCACAAAGTAGAAATAAGGCTGCCTTGTCTGTGTTACGAGCAGAATGGTGACGCCAGGCAGAGGGTGTTATTCTCCTCCATTGTCTTTTATACATTGCTTGATGCTTGTTACATTTACCATTATAGCAGTGGCCTATTTGATTCAGCAGGGATTAACGGGGCGATTCTGACAGTCACAGAAAGTTATCTAACAAGATGTAAGTGTTGCTGTGGTAAAAAACGTTAGTGGCTGTGTGAAAGTTGTGTTCTAGTCCATGTTAGTGATAGGAGGCCTGTGTTGGCCGATTGGGTACTGTCAACAGTATTTATTTCCATCCATGGATGAACAGGGTGAAAATGACAAGTAGAAACAGATCTAACTAACAAGACACTGTGTGTTGCTGTGGTACGTTTGGGTTTTGCTGCGGTACATTGACTCTCTGTGTGAAAGCTGTGGTATAATCTGTGTTGGCGATAGGAGGGTTGTGTTGTATGATTGGGCGCCGGGTCGCTGTGTCTCTCGTGGGGAACAGTGAGACACTGCAGGAGCAGAGCAGATGACAACGGACAGCCTTCCAAACACACACAGTCCTTTTTATTGTTTAGGTGACACAGAAGAGGAGAGGAGATGACAAACACACACACACACATTTGAGAAAAGAAAAGCATACTCACTAGTCTGCTTGCCTGGCATGTTGGTGTTTTGATTCTTATAGGCTAGAGTTTTCTATGATATTCTAATCTCAAATACTTTTCACAAACGCTCTCTCTCTCTCTTTCTCTTTCTCTCTCTATCTAAAAGAGGCTCTCCATAGCTTTGCCTCTGTTTTCCTTTTCATATGGTTATGGAAGGAAGGAAAGGGAGATACTAGTCAGTTGTACAACTGAATACATTCAACTGAAATATGTCTTCCACATTTAACCCAACCCCTCTGAATCAGGTTAGGCCTGCATCAGCAGATCGCTCAGACAATTTCATCTCAAACAAAACAAACGCGCACAAAGAAAATTGTTTGATTTATGCAAACCAGGGCACCTGCCTGTTCCTTTTCAAATACCTGTGAATCTGATTGTTATCCTGTCTCTGTTGTGTACCGCTAGTTCCCAGAATTTCAGAGAATTACATGAAGGCTTTTATGAAGCCTACCCAGTACCGCTTCTACAAAGAAGGA
Organism: Thymallus thymallus; assembly: GCA_023634145.1. Classification (NCBI taxonomy): domain Eukaryota; kingdom Metazoa; phylum Chordata; class Actinopteri; order Salmoniformes; family Salmonidae; genus Thymallus; species Thymallus thymallus. The sequence goes on from CM042389.1 coordinate 9,841,979, forward strand.
CTTGTGTTCCCTCAGCCTTGAAATGGAACCATGCTTAATGTCAAGCCCTGCCAGTTAGGTTCGTACTGGCAACGAAAACACTGAACTAGAAAAACACAAAAGAAGAAAGAAAGAATGTCCTGTTACTCATCACACACACGCAACCGGTTGGTTACCTCTCGTTGTGCCTCAGAGGCTGTGTAGAGCCATAGAACATTGGAGAAATCTCTCATTTCTGATTTAGAGGTTCATCATTTGTTCTAGTGTGTGTCTCTCTGCAGGCGACAAGCTGGGGCCTTTTTTTAATGAAACACATTCATCATAGTGTATTTGTCTATGCATCCCTGGTCTCGTTATGCATGATATGTTCTTACTGTTGGCGTTGCCCCAGGGGTGGATGTTGAAATGGCAGATTTGAATGTACGGACCTATTTCAAATTGTCCAGATATTTGGCATTCATGTCCAGATGTTGGGCTTTTCATTAGGAACCAAGAACCAACTAACAGGTTTTATGTGTTTTTTTTACTGCCCAATAACCACTAATAACTTTTAGATTGTAGGACGTGGTAGCTCAGTGGTTTGTGTATCATGTCTTTGTGAAGTCCATGCTACTCATGGTTGCTGTCTTAGTCACCCTCCCTGTCGCAGGTACATTTACATTCCACTAGGAGGCTCTTGCCACGGGCTGCTGTGGAAGATGCTGTCCACAGGTCTGGTGTTTTGCTTTGTGCGTCTCTGGCATGGAGGACATGACTACCTGAAGTACTGGGCCCTGATGAACTGGGTGGGGGTGCTGGTGGAGAATGGACTGGAGATCCTTCTCTCTTCTCCCCTCGTCTACCCCTCTGTTGTTAGTAAGAATACATGATTGTGAATGAATGAATTATTGTGAATGTGTCACGGATCCTCCCGGTACTGTTGCTCATTCCGTGCACCAGTTCCGGAGGTCTATGTCCCCGGCCTCTAGGAGTAGAACTGATTAGTCGTTGTATAGTTGTGCCCTGTGTTCACCATTGTTTGTTGATTATTGTTCCATTGTCCGTTGGGCTTGTGAGTACCTGTGCTTTGTTGTTTTGGCTTTCGTGCCGCATGTTTTGTGCACTTGTGATTACGGGTCGCGTCGTCCCGTGTAAAATTGTGCACTTGTGTTTTCGGGTCTCGTCCCGTGTATTTATTACGGGTCTCGTCCCGTGAATTTATTACGGGTCTCGTCCCGTGAATTTATTACGGGTCTCGTCCCGTGAATTTATTACGGGTCTCGTCCCGTGAATTTTTTAGAGGTTTACCTCTTTTGTTTGAGTCACAGACCTGTGTAATATATTTATACATGCTTTATTTTGGGTAGAAAACTTATTACGTGTTCCTGCACCTGTCTCCCGATCAATATACAACGTGACAGAATAATCGACCCTAAAGGGAGACAGCGGGAATGGCCTGTCCGACGCCGCCGCAACTTCGGCAGCTCAACTGGTCCGTCCGACTCTGCCGCATTTTCGGCAGCTGCAACTGGCCCTGACCGACCAGCACCACGTCCCTGTGGTCGTCCTCGAGGTCGGTGTTGTTAACTATTGCAGCTGCCGAAGTTGTAATAAAAAAACCCTATTACGTATTGCTGCGCCTGTCTCCCGATCAATATACAACGTGACAGAATGTGTGAATGAATGAATTATTGGGATTGAATTAATTATTGTAAATGTGTGAATGAATGAATGATTGTGAATGAATGAATGAATGAATGAATAAATTAATGATTGTGAATTGATGAATTATTGTGAATGAATGAATGATTGTGAATGTGTGAATTAATGAATGAATGAATGATTGTGAATGTGTGAATGAATGAATGATTGTGAATGTGTGAATTAATGAATTATTGTGAATGAATGAATGAATTATTGTGAATGAATGAATGAATTATTGTGAATGAATGAATGAATGAATGATTGTGAATGAATGAATGACCGTCACATAGGTCTTGGTAATGTGTGAAAAAATCGAGTCTATCGATTTGCCGGACATTGCCTTAACTCATGTGTCTGTAGAACAGTCCTAACTACTTATTTGCTGAATTATTATCTGTTCCTCCATCAAGGATCGGTGAAATGCATCTGGTCTTTCCGTGTGGGTGGGTTTGTATTTATATTTATTATGGATCCCCTTTAGTTCCTGCCAAGGCAGCAGCTACTCTTCCTAAGGTTTAGCAAAATGAAAGCAGTTATATACAATTTAAAAAAACATTACCATGCATTTCACAACAGATTTCACAACGCATTAAGTGTGTTCCCTAAGGCCACTACTCTACTACCACATATCTACAATACAAAATCCATTACAATGTGTGTGTATAGTGCGTATGTTATCATGTGTATGTGTATGTCTGTGCCTGTGTGTGAGTGTGTCTCTTCACAGTCCCAGCTGTTCCTTAATGTGTAGGGTTTTTCTTTCTGATATTACTGCTTGCATGAGATACTTGATGTGGAATTGAGTTCCATGTAGTCATGGCTCCATGTAGTACTGTGTGCCTCCCATAGTCTTTTCTGGAATTGGGGACTGTGAAGAGATCCCTGGTGGCATGTCTTGTGGGGTATGCATGGGTGTCTAAGCTGTGTGCTAGTAGTTTAAACAGATAGCTCGGTGCATTCAAAATGTAAATACTTCTCACAAATACAAGTAGTGATGAAGTCAATCTCTACTTTGAGCCTGGAGAGATTGACATGCAGATTATTAATGTTAGCTCTACGTGTAAATTTAAGGGCCAGCTGTGCTGCCCTGCTCTAGGCCAATTGTAATTTCCCTAAGTCCCTCTTTGTGGCACCTGATCACATGACTGGACAGTAGTCCAAGTTGGCCAAATCTAGGGCCTGTAGGACCTGCTTTTTTGATAGTGTTGTTAAGGCAGAGCAGGGCTTTATTATGGACAAACCTCTCCCCATCTTAGCTACTGTTGCATCAATATGTTTTGACCATGACAGTTTACAATTCAGGATTACTCCAAGCAGTTTAGTCTTCTCAACTTTCACAATTTCCACATCATTCATTAGAATATTTAGTTGAGGTTTAGGGTTTAGCGAATGATTTGTCCCAAATACAATGCTTTAGTTTTAGAAATATTTCTTGCCAACCATTCTGAAACAGACTACAGCTCTTTGTTAAGTGTTGCAGTCATTTCAGTTGTTGTAGTAGCTGACGTATTGAGGCCTAGACAGCTGCCCTGGGGAATGCCTGATTCTACCCAAATTATGTTGGAGAGGCTTCCATTAAAGAACACCATTTGTGTTCTGTTAAACAGGTAACTCTCAATCCACAATTTAGTATGGGATAGAAAGCCATAACACATAAGTTTTTCCAGCAGCAGATTATAATCGATAGTGTCAAAAGCTGATCTGAACTCTAACAAAACAGCTCCCACAATCTTTTTATTATCAATGTCTCTCAGCCAATCATCAGTGTAAGTGCCACACAAGTTGAATGACCTTCCCTATAATGTCATGAGTGTGGCTATTTTGATGTCTTCACTTTTGTTCTACAATAGAAAAATAGTGAAAATAAAGAAAAACCCTTGAATGACTAATATTCCAAACTTTTAACCGGGGATGTAGGAGATGTTGTACCCACTGTGACTATTAAAACCTACCCAAACCAGAAACCGTGGATAAATGGCAGAATTCGCGCAAAACTGAAAGCGTGAACCACTAGATTTAACCATGGCAAAGTGACTGGGAATATAGTTGAGTACAAACAGTGTAGTTATTCCCTCAGTAAGGCAATCAAACAGGCAAAACATCAGTACAGAGACAAAGTGGAGTCACAATTCAACGGCTCAGACACAAGACATACAGTGGGGAGAACAAGTATTTGATACACTGCCGATTTTGCAGGTTTTCCCACTTACAAAGCATGTAGACGTCTGTAATTTTTATCATAGGTACTCTTCAACTGTGAGTGACGGAATCTAAAACAAAAATCCAGAAAATCACATTGTATGATTTTTAAGTAATTAATTAGCATTTTATTGCATGACATAAGTATTTGTTACATCAGAAAAGCAGAACTTAATATTTGGTACAGAAACCTTTGTTTGCAATTACAGAGATCATACGTTTCCTGTAGTTCTTGACCAGGTTTGCACACACTGCAGCAGGGATTTTGGCCCACTCCTCCATCCAGATCCTTCAGGTTTCGGGGCTGTCGCTGGGCAATACAGACTTTTAGCTCCCTCCAAAGATTTTCTATTGGGTTCAGGTCTGGAGACTGGCTAGGCCACTCCAGGACCTTGAGATGCTTCTTACGGAGCCACTCCTTAGTTGCCCTGGCTGTGTGTTTCGGGTCGTTGTCATGCCGGAAGACCCAGCCACGACCCATCTTCAATGCTCTTACTGAGGGAAGGAGGTTGTTGGCCAAGATCTCGCGATACATGGCCCCATCCATCCTCCTCTCAATACGGTGCAGTTGTCCTGTCCCTTTTGCAGAAAAGCATCCCCAAAGAATGATGTTTCCACCTCCATGCTTCACGGTTGGGATGGTGTTCTTGGGGTTGTACTCATCCTTCTTCTTCCTCCAAACACGGCGAGTGGAGTTTAGACCAAAAAGCTCTATTTTTGTCTCATCAGACCACATGACCTTCTCCCATTCCTCCTCTGGATCATCCAGATGGTCATTGGCAAACTCCAGACGGGCCTGGACATGCGTTGGCTTGAGCAGGGGGACCTTGCGTGCGCTGCAGGATTTTAATCCATGACGGCGCAGTGTGTTACTAATGGTTTTCTTTGAGACTGTGGTCCCAGCTCTCTTCAGGTCATTGACCAGGTCCTGCCGTGTAGTTCTGGGCTGATCCCTCACCTTCCTCATGATCATTGATGCCCCACGAGGTGAGATCTTGCATGGTGCCCCAGACCAAGGGAGATTGACCGTCATCTTGAACTTCTTCCATTTTCTAATAATTGCGCCAACAGTTGTTGCCTTCTCACCAAGCTGCTTGCCTATTGTCCTGTAGCCCATCCCAGCCTTGTGCAGGTCTACAATTTTATCCCTGATGTCCTTACACAGCTGTTTGATTGAGTGTGTGGAGTCCGTTTGATTGAGTGTGTGGACAGGTGTCTTTTATACAGGTAACGAGTTCAAACAGGTGCAGTTAATGCAGGTAATGAGTGGAGAAGAGGAGGGCTTCTTAAAGAAAAACTAACAGGTCTGTGAGAGACGGAATTCTTACTGGTTGGTAGGTGATCAAATACTTATGTCATGCAATAAAATGCAAATTAATTATTTAAAAATCATACAATGTGATTTGCTGGATTTTTGTTTTAGATTCCGTCTCTCACAGTTGAAGTGTACCTATGATAAAAATTACAGACCTCTACATGCTTTGTAAGTAGGAAAACCAGCAAAATCGGCAGTGTATCAAATACTTGTTCTCCCCACTGTATGTGGCAGGGTCTACAGACAATCATGGATTACAAAAGGAAAACCAGCCACATCTCAGACACCGACGTCTTGCTCCCGGACAAGCTAAACACCTTCTTCACCCGCTTTAATGATAACACAGTACCACCGACGCGGCCCACTACCAAGGACTGTGGGCTCTCCTTCTCCGTGGCCGACTTGAGTAAGACATTTAAGTGTGCTAACCCTCGCAAGGCTGCCGGCCCAGACGACATCCCTAGCCGCGTCCTCAGAGCATGCGCAGACCAGCTGGCTGGAGTGTTTATGGACATATTCAATTTCTTCCAATCCCAGTCTGCTATCCCCACTTGCTTCAAGATGTCCACCATTGTTCCTGTACCCAAGAAAGCAAAGGTAACTGAAATAAATGACTATCGCCAAGTAACACTCACTTCTGACATCATGAAGTGCTTTGAGAGGCTAGCTGAGGATCATATCACCTCTACCTTACTTGACACCCTAGACCCACTTCAATTTGCTTAACACCCCAATAGATCCACAGACGATGCAATTGCCATCGCACTGCACACTGCCCTATCCCATCTGGACAAGAAGAATACCTATGTAAGAATGCTGTTCATTGACTATAGCTCAGCATTCAACACTATAGTACCCTCCAAGCTCATCATTAAGCTCGGGGCTCTGGGTTTGAACAACATCTCCACTTCGCTGATCCTCAACACGGGGGCCCCACAAGGGTGAGTGCTCAGCCCCCTCCTGTACTCCATGTTCACCCATGACTGCGTGGCCACACACACCTCCAACTCAATCATCAATTTTGCAGACGGCACAACAGTAGTAGGCCTGATTACCAACAAGGACGAGATAGCCTACAGGGAGATGAGGGCCCTGGAAGAGTGGTGCCAGGAAAATAACCTCTTACTCAAAGTCAACAAAACAAAGGAGCTGATTGTGGACTTCAGGAAACAGCAGAGGGAGCACGCCCCTATCCACATCCACAAGACAGCAGTGGAGAAGGTGGAAAGCTTCAAGTTCTTCGGCGTACACATCACTGACAAATTGAAATGGTCCACCTACACAGACAGTGTGGTGAAGTAGGCGCAAAAGCGCCTCATCAACCTCAGGAGGCTGAAGAAATTTAGCTTTGTACCTAAAACCCTCACAAACTTTTACAGATGCACAACTGAGAGCATCCTGTCGGGCTGTATCACCACCTGGTACGGCAACTGCACCGCCTGCAACCATAGGACTCTCAAGAGGGTGGTGCGGTCTGCCCAACGCATCACTGAGGGCAAACTGCCTGCCCTCCAGGACACCTACAGCACCAGATGTCACAAGAAGGCCAAAAACATAATCAAGGACAACAACCACCCGAGCCACGGCATGTTCACCCCGCTATCATCCAGAAGGTGAGGTCAGTACAGGTGGGACTGAGAGACTGAAAAACAGCTTCTATCTCAAGGCCATTAGACTGTTAAATAGCCATCACTAGGCGGCTTCAACCCGGTTACGCAACATTGCACCTTAGAGGCTGCTGCCCTATATACATAGACTTGAAATCACTGGCACATAATATAATGGAACACTAGCCACTTTAATAATGTTTACATATTTTTGCTTTACTTATCTCATATGATTATACTGTATTCCATTCTATTCTACTGTATTTTAGTCTATGCCACTCCGACATTGCTCATTCTAATATTTATATATTTCTTTATTCCATGATTTTTCTTTTAGATTTGTGTGTATTGTGTGTATTGTTGTGAATTGTTAGATATTACTGCACTGTTGGAGCTAGAAACACAAGCATTTCGCTACACCCCCAATAACATCTGATAAATATGTGTATGTGACCAATAAAATTTGATTTGATTTGACCCTGCTGTTAACCCTAACCATGCTGTTAACCCTAATGCTACTGTTAACCCTAATCCTGCTGTTAACCCTAACCCTGCTGTTAACCCTAATCCTACTGTTAACCCTAATCCTGCTGTTAACCCTAATCCTCCTGTTAACCCTAACGCTACTGTTAACCCTAATCCTGCTGTTAACCCTAATCCTGCTGTTAACCCTAATCCTGCTGTTAACCCTAACCCTGCTGTTAACCCTAACCCTGCTGTTAACCCTAATCCTACTGTTAACCCTAATCCTGCTGTTGACTCTAACCCTGCTGTAAACCCTAATCCTACTGTTAACCCTAATCCTGCTGTTAACCCTAACCCTGCTGTTAACCCTAATCCTGTTGTTAACCCTAATCCTGCTGTTAACTCTAACCCTGCTGATAACCCTAACCCTGCTGTTAACCCTAATCCTACTGTTAACCCTAATCCTACTGTTAACCCTAATCCTGCTGTTGACTCTAACCCTGCTGTAAACCCTAATCCTACTGTTAACCCTAATCCTGCTGTTAACTTTAACCCTGCTGTTAACCCTATGCTGTTGCCACTGATTCCACTTGTTGAGATAGACTTGAGACAGATGGTCAACCCACACCCCACCACCACCACCATCTCTAGCAGAAGCTCCATATTCCCAGATGGTATTTATATTCCCAGATGGTCTTCATATTCCCTTCCAAGCTTGCACCATTCCACAACATCCTTTTTCCAATGATCTGCCAACTGAAAGATGTAAGGTGGTAGAACTGCTTGGGAGTCAAGCTTGTTCTTAACCTAACTCTACCCTTTCTCTAACAGTCTATTCCAGCCACCGATATGGAGATGATAGTACTGCTCAACGGAAGAGATGTGCTCTACCGTTCTTTTTGCAGTTTGTCTTCCAATGACTATCATAAATGCATAGCCCTAGTACCCTAGTAGTGAGAGTCTGATTTTTCCACATCATGATATTAGAGTTTACCCCATTCTCCAGCGGTAGTCCCTTCCCTATGACGCTCCCTGCATGCATCCCTCCTTCCCCACTACCTACCTTCCTACCTACATACTTCCCTCCCTCCCTCCCTCCCTCCCTCCCTCCCTCCCTCCCTCCCTCCATACCTCCCTCCATACCTACCTACCTACCTACCTACCTACCTACCTACCTACCTACCTACCTACCTACCTACCTACCTACCTACCTACCTACCTACCTACCTACCTACCTACCTACCTACCTACCTACCTACCTACCTACCTACCTACCAACCTCCCTCGCTCCCTACCTGCCTACCTCCCTTAATCCTAGTAAAACATAGACCTGGAACTGTTGGGGTGTTAGGACCTAGTTTAACAATTATGCATCCATCCGTGAGTAATTCTGGCCTCATTCACTCATTCACTCAAGACTTATGTATTCATTCAGGTCTGTATATACATATTCTTGTACAGTTGTTATATCATATCACGTGCAATATTGTAAGTCATTCTTGGACTTAACTAACGTAGTCACTCCGTGCTTGCACACGCTTTTTCTGTTCTGCCCACACATTTTCTATAGGATTGAGGGCTTTGTGATGGCCACTCCAATACCTTGATTTGTTGTCCTCAACTTTGGAAGTATGCTTGGGGTCATTGTCCATTTGGAAGACCTATTTGCGACCAAGCTTTAACTTCCTGACTGATGTCTTGACATGTTGCTTCATTATATCCACATGATTTTCCTTCCTCATGATGCCATCTATTTTGTGAAGTGCACCAGTCCCTCCTGCAGCAAAGCACCCCCACAACATGATGATGCCACCCTCGTGCTTCACCGTTGGGATGGTGTTCTGTGGAGATCTACAACTTGTTTTCTGAGGTCTTGGCTGATTTCTTTTGATTTTCCCATGCTGTCAAGCAAAGAGGCACTGAGTTTGAAGGTAGGCCTTGAAATACATCCACAGGTACACCTCCAATTGACTCAAATGATGTCAATTAGCCTATCAGAAGCTTCTAAAGCCATAACATAATTTTCTGGAATTTTCCAAGCTGTTTAAAGGCACAATCAACTTAGTGTATATAAACTTTTGAACCACTGAAATTGTGATATAGTGAATTATAAGTGAAATAATCTGTCTGTAAACAATTGTTGGAAGAATTACTTGTGTCATGCACAAAGTAGATGTCCTAACTGACTTGCCAAAACTATAGTTTGTTAACATGAAATCTGTGGAGTGGTTGAAAATTTTTTAAGTTTTAATGACTTCAACCTGAGTGTATGTAAACTTCCGACTTCAACTGTACATAGCATTCTATAGGCCCCAGTGCACTATAAAGGAAATAAGATGCACTTTGTGACAGAGCCCAGGTCTCAGTATGAACCTACACTCCCCTACGTATTTATTTGGACAGTGAAGCTAAATCTTTAAATGTATCTCTATACTCCAAGCATTTTGGATTTTAGATCAAATGTTTCATATGATGTGACAGTACAATGTCACCTTTTATGTTAGGCTTTTTCCCTACTTATCTGTTTTACCGTTTAGAAATGAAACCACTTGATGTACAGTATCTAGCAGGGCTGAATGCAAGACAGTACGGTAAAACATTAGCCCATCGTAATTATTCAAACAAAATGTCAAGAAAACTATGCCACTTTTTATCATTACCGCGTGTCAGAGGCATGAAAATTGAGCGAATATACCTGAAAACGGGTCTACACTTTTTGCAGATTTTTGTAACAGATGTCTCTTTCCAATCACCACTGTTTGGAGGCTGGAAATATGTTGTGAGTGGATCAACATGTGCGGGTAGCCTAGTAAAGGATCCCTATGAAGTGATTGTTTGACATGACTGTTTGATGCATTTTAAAAGCTAAATGACGAATCTTTACAACTATGCCCAGAGAGATCCTATTGATTTAATCGCAATTATTTCTGTAATTCTAGGATTAGGCCAAAAACAAAAACATCCCAGTACGGAGGTCCCATACCTGGAATAAATGTATTCCACTTTCACCCCTGGTACCTGGACAAATTCACTTACAGGGTATTAAAGTAGTAAAAAGTTTAGCATCTGTTCCCATATTTCTAGCACACAATGATGACATCATGCTTGTGACGCTTGTTGGATGCATTTGCAGTTTGTTTTAGTTGTGTTTCAGATTATGTTGTGCCCAATATAAATTACTGTTAAATAATGTGTCATTTTGGAGTCACTTTTATTGTAAATAAGAATAGAATATGTTTCTGAACAATATTAATGAATTAAATTAATGTGGATGCTACCAAGATTGTGAATAATGATGAGTGAGAAAGTTAGATGCATAAATATCATACCCCAGAAAAACGTTTGCATGTTTTTGGTGTATGATCTTTGTGCCTCTGTAACTTTCTCACTCATTATACCCCCTCAAATAAAAGGGTACGTTCTGTACAGTCGCCTCATATGAAACATTTGATCTCAAATCCAAAATGCTGGAGTATAGAGACAAGTTAAAAGATTTAGCTTCTCTGTCAAAATACATACAGTACGTAGGGGAGTCTATCTATTTATAGTGGATGTGATTGCTGGGTGCAGTAGGGGTCATATATCTGTTGAGACAGTATCATAAGTGTGATAAATCAATCAAATGTATATATAAACCGATTTAAATGATACGTTTATTTCATCTGTAGTTTTGCTCTTTAATTTCAATCAATCAATCACATATGTTTTATAAAGCCATTTTTAAATCAGCAGATGTCACAAAGTGCTATACAGAAACCTAAAACCCCAAACAGCAAGCAATGGAGATGCAGAAGCATGGTGGCTAGGAAAACTCCCTAGAAAGGCAGGAACCTAGGAAGACACCTAGAGAGGAACCAGGCTCTGAGGGGTGGCCAGTCCTCTTCTGACTGTGCCGGGTGGAGATTATAAGAGTACATGACCATTAATGCCAGATTGATCTTAAAAATTTTCAAACGTTCATGGATGACCAGCAGGGTCAAATAATAATCACAGTGATTGTAGAGGGTGCAACAGGTTGTCTTTTGATTTAAATATGCTTATTTAGCGACCACACATTGACCAATTCACTTACCTAACCACGCTATTACATAATTTCAAATGAAGCAAGAGGTGATTGTACCCATTCCTTGTTTTGTTCATATTGTTCATATTTTAAGGTGTGCTGTTAGATCTGTTAAATGCCTTTAAATACTTGACTTGACTTAATTGTATCAGTGAGGTAATGGTACTAAAAAGAAAGACTCCTGCTCTGAAAATACTAACATAAAGTGCACGTCCTCTCTTCAAGTGAGCGACGTTCTAACATAAAGTGCATATCCCTCTGTCCTAGTGAGAGCTCTTTTCATTCACAATGTCTAAACCACATTCTCCAGACCCTTGTTCCTTCACACAACTATGTAGGCCTAATTTCTCAAACTGAACCTCTTTTTTTTTACTGCAGTCTAAAACCTAAATTTCTCTGTGGTATAAAACCAGCCCTCATTTCCCCCTCCTTTCACCTCTATCCTTTCTATTAATCTCACATCTCACCCCTCTCTTCTAACTCCTCCCCTCTCATCTCACCCCTCTTCTAACTCCTCCCCTCTCATCTCACCCCTCTCTTCTAACTCCTCCCCTCTCATCTCACCCCTCTATTCTAACTCCTCCCCTCTCATCTCACCCCTCTATTCTAACTCCTCCCCTCTCATCTCACCCCTCTCTTCTAACTCCTCCCCTCTCATCTCACCCCTCTCTTCTAACTCCTCCCCTCTCTTCTCACCCCTCTCTTCTAACTCCTCCCCTCTCATCTCACCCCTCTCTTCTAACTCCTCCCCTCTCATCTCACCCCTCTCTCATTTTTCCTCTCTAATTTATTTTTGATGGAGCTGGCTCATAACCCACCTGGGATTAAAAACAGGGCAGACGCATGTAACATAACTGGGAACAGACTGGGGGATGCGACAACTAACAAACTTTGTTTCCGGTGCAACATTTATTTGTCACTGATCATTTGGACAAATCACAAATCACAATTTTGCCGGTGTTGGCATCTTTCGGAAGGGGATGGGATATTTGGCCCATAGCCTGTAACTCTCAAACAGAGGAGGATGGAGCTGCCACTCGTTCTAGTGTATTGTCTAACATGTCTGCCACGAGGACATAATGGAACATCTGAAGCAATTACGCAAGATTTTAGTAAGGAGTTTTCTAAATTAAAGAACAAGAAGACTGGATCGAAGATTCTTCTAAAAAAAATCACTAGATGTTTTAATTTTGAATTGAGCATTTTTTGTTAGCGATTGTTGCTGTAACATTGTGCAGTGTCACTGTGATTGTGTTGCAGCAGTATGCATACTGTGCTGGATGCTGCATTTTGCTGGCTTGGACTGTGGTGGAATCTGCACTGTGCTGTCTGTGCTGTGCTGGGTAGCTGATAACATTTTGACGGGGAGAGAGTGGAGATAGCCAGGTAGACATCTGTTGCACGGCTGTGTCATATATATACAGTATATATAAATCACAGAAAAATCACATGCACTGGGCTTTTAAGTTTCTATCATGTTGCGTTCAGTTCCAATGAGCCAGATTGGACAGACGAAGAAGAAGGGGAATCATTCGTCACAATGCATGAGGAGACATTTCTCAGCTCTCCTGTGCCTCCTGCCCGCCAATCACAACCCTCGGGGGACGCACCACCGGTACTTGTTGACGTCTGGACAGGTCTAAGTGGGATGTTGTCATGACGCCAAGCGACAGGTGCTTGAACGTGTCTATAATAGCAACATGAAGAGCAAGTTAACAGGAAACAATCAGTGTGGTAATGATGAAGAGACAGAGAACAAGACCCTCTCCAACCCACCCCACACTCCTCCTTCTCTCTCTTTGTCTCTCTCTCCCCTTCCACTCTCTTTCTATCTATATTTCTCTCTCTCCCTCCCCCTGCCCCTGCCCCTCCCTTCTCGCTCTCGCTCCCTCCTTCTCTCTACCCCTCTCTCTCCTTCCCCCTCTTCCTTTCTCTCTCTCTCTCTCTCTCCCTCCACCTCTCTCTCCCTCCCCCCTCTCTCTCCCTCGCCCTCCCTTCCTTTCTCTCTCTCTCTCTCTCCCTCCCCCACTCTCTCTCCCTCCCCCTCTCTTCCTTTCTCTCACTCACTATCCCTTTTACTCTCCTATCAACTGTGACGCAAGGAACCCAGACTGTCCAAATAAGCCTCTGGAGTAACACAGTGGGACCATAACGGAGAAAGAGAGAGGGAAATAGAACAAAACAAGAGAATAGCGGAGAGGGAACAGTCCCTGTAAAAAGATATAGCCTAAATAATGTGTTATATATCCACTCTTATTGTTGCACAGACGTATGTAACACAGTATCAAATCAAATCTCGAGCTAGCTTACCATTTGTATATGACATCCTATCTTACCTACAGCTTCCAGAGAAATACTGGCTTGCATGAGATCAATGGCTTTTTATTGGTGCTGAGTGGGTCTGAAGTGATTTATCCAACACACACACCGTTCCAGATTTAGATAAACTCCCAGATATAATTGTGCTGTTTAATAATTCCAAATAAGTCCAAAGTGAACATTCAGCACACGGCGACAACACACTGCGCTGCCTCCCAGACTCTGGGACACTTTAAGGCCTTCAGAGTGCTTTATTATTTTGTCTGCAAGCATTCTGGGATTTTCTTAAAGTTTAGCCCTTAAATGTGAATGGCTTTTTTAGTGTACATCCCAAACGGCACGCTATTCCATATAAAGTGTGCTACTTCTGACCATTGTGCACTATGTAGGGAAAAGGGTGTCCTTTGGGACGCACACTTAGTCTCCGGTGTCACTGTACTACTATTCTTGTTTTGTGAAATATCTTATTGTTATCGTCTCATTAGTTTCAATGGTGATGTGACATCACTTAATTTAGTCCCCCTGGCTGAACTAACAGTATGGATGGTGATGTGACATCACTTCATTTAGTCCCCCTGGCTGAACTAACAGTATGGATGGTGATGTGACATCACTTCATTTAGTCCCCCTGGCTGAACTAACAGTATGGATGGTGATGTGACATCACTTCATTTAGTCCCCCTGGCTGAACTAACAGTATGGATGGTGATGTGACATCACTTCATTTAGTCCCCCTGGCTGAACTAACAGTATGGATGGTGATGTGACATCACTTCATTTAGTCCCCCTGGCTGAACTAACAGTATGGATGGTGATGTGACATCACTTCATTTAGTCCCCCTGGCTGAACTAACAGTATGGATGGTGATGTGACATCACTTCATTTTGTCCCCCTGGCTGAACTAACAGTATGGATGGTGATGTGACATCACTTCATTTTGTCCCCCTGGCTGTATTTGCTAATGGTGATGCAGTATAATGCTGTTAAGTTCTTTTCTGCTTTGATGGTGATGGTGATGTGATATCATCATAGGGTGATGCCCTCCCACTGACAGAAATGTTCGGACATCCATCCTCTCTAGCCTGGTTAAAGCAGACTGAAACATAATGCATTGATGGTGAGTGTTGCATTCAGGCAGCTTGCCCAGGCTGTATCTTCTGTGTTCCAGTCAGCTTTAACCAGGCTATATCTTCTGTGTTCCAGTCAGCTTTAACCAGGCTATATCTTCTGTGTTCCAGTCAGCTTTAACCAGGCTATATATTCTGTGTTCCAGTCAGCTTTAACCAGGCTATATATTCTGTGTTCCAGTCAGCTTTAACCAGGCTATAGCTTCTGTGTTCCAGTCAGCTTTAACCAGGCTATAGCTTCTGTGTTCCAGTCAGCTTTAACCAGGCTATAGCTTCTGTGTTCCAGTCAGCTTTAACCAGGCTATATCTTCTGTGTTCCAGTCAGCTTTAACAAGGCTGGATCTTCTCAGTGTTTCAGGGTCAAAACCATTATTGTTGAGGAAGATGAAGATCTGATGGTTTCTATAGTTTGATTAGACTGTAGCCTGCCCTACTTACCTATCGCTGCGTCTGATATGGAGATTTCAAAGGAGCCTCATCAACACAGATAAGTGTGTGTGTGTTTGTGTGAATGCTTATGTGCCCATGCATGCGTGTGTGTGTGTGTGTGTGCCCGTGTATGCGTGCATGAGTGTGTGTGTGTGTGTGTGTATTTGTGCGATGGGAGACATCACAGAGCTATGAGCCCTGCCCACAGTCATCCTGGCCTCATTAGGGCTTGAGGATTGCTTCCACTCCAACCCCACTTCTGCTGCATGGGGACCACCAGGGACCACCAGCCCTGCGGCAGAACCTTGTATGGCATAGGCCCATAGGTTACTGTCAGTGAAACTGGGGAAGGGAGACTTACCACTTGTATACCTGTAAAGTACCCTACCTCTCCATTACACTACGACAATAGAACCTCACGTCCATCACCAGGCAGCCTTGTGGCAGCTAGGCCTTTTATCACACTGTAGGTTACTGTGATATAAATATATGACTATCATAGTTACTGTTATATAAATATATGAATATCATAGTTACTGTGATATAAATATGACTATCATAGTTACTATGATATAAATATATGACTCATAATTACTGTGATATAAATATATGAGGATCATAGTTAATGTGATATAAATATATGAGGATCATAGTTAATGTGATATAAATACATGACTGTCATAGTTACTGTGATATAAATATGACTATCATAGTTACTGTGATATAAACATATGAGGATCATAGTTACTGTGATATAAATATGACTATCATGGTCACTGTGATATTATCCAGAGCGACTTACAGTTAGTGAGCGGATTAATAGTTTTTCATACTGGTCCCCCATGGGATTTGAACCCACAACCCTGATGTTGCAAGCACCATGCTCTACCATCTGAGCTACACGGGACTATATATGACTATAGCATAGTTACTATCCACTTAATACTTTTGACCAGGGCCCACAGGGCACTATAGGGAATAGGCTGTAATTTGAGTCTGAGGCAGTGATTATCAAGTCTTGGAGTATGTGCCTTAATGTCAGTTTTACTGTAATAGACTGGAAAAGGGAGCCTCAGACACTTACTAATAAGTGCTGATGATGCATTAGTCAGAGTCATGGGTCAGGACGGCAACCACAACATCCAATAATCCCTCTTTTGCTCTGTAGGGACCAAGGTTATTATAGTTGAGCTCCAATGGAGTTGGACTGCAAATGACTCACGACTCCACAAGCCACACCTCCTTATTCTCTTAATTACATTGCTCATTTTTGTGCCTCATCACTGAGTGCATCAAAAATGGCACTCTATTACCTACATAGTGTATTACTATTGACCAGGGCCCATAGGGACTATATAGGGAATAGGGTGGTATTTGGGACACAGCCTCTGAGTGGCCTTTTTACCCAGTTTGTACTTAATACAGACCTCTCTGGTGCTAATCAGCACACAAAGGCAGCCATGTTGGCTAATTACAAGTCTCTGATTTGAATCCTTAATGACAGTAATCACACTGGCGTTTCTAGTCCAATCACAAACCCAAACCCTCCACTCTGGGTCACGTTTATTAGGCACTGAACGGAAGAAAATGGAATGAAACAGGGAGAGTACTACCTGGACTTGACCAATGAGAAATATTCCTTTTTGTTATCTGTTTTTATGTTGTGCAGTCATATTGACACGACTCTAGCAGGAAGGAAGGGTTTCCTCCTGTAAACAACAGCTACAGTCGAGATTATGGACACAAATGGATTGCTCCTGGGTTGATGCAAATATTAAAGCAATTATACAAGAGGTGGGTGTGAGTCATTGTGATTTTAGCATGGCTGTACTGCGATCATAGGTACAAGACGACAGCCGAGGACTCTTTCAAAATGTCAACAGCATGATTTACACCTTATAACCAAAGTACAAGTTCAGTCCAACCCCAATAGGTTTGGATACTACCTGATGTGTAATGTAACATAGGTGCCGCAGGAGAGGTGAGCCCCCACTCAGGGGTGCCTCAGGAGAGGTGAGCCCCCTTCCTCCCTTCCTCCCTTCAGCCCTTCCTCCCTTCCTCCCTTCAGCCCTTCCTCCCTTCACCCCTTCCTCCCTTCACCGTTTCCTCCCTTCCTTCACCCCTTCATCCCTGTACATTTTCAGATTTCTTTAACCTCTTAAATTTAAGGGCAACATTTAGATTTCCGCCGAAATAGACATACCCAAAAGTAACTGCCATTCATGTGTAATTTCATGATTCTGACATGCCAAAACTTGGTATATTGTGAAAGAAGACATCTGGAAGTCCTGTGTAGCTCAGATGGTAGAGCATGGTGCTTGCAACAGCAGGGTTGTGGGTTTGATTCCCACTGGAAGATTATGAGGAAATCATCAGAAGATAGGAGTTACAGAAGATCAAGCACACTCAAAATAACTGTGTTTTTTAATTATTTTTTTCATTGACAAGCTATAAGTGAATTACTGATGCCCAGAAGTGGAAACACATCAGATGGCTTCCACAATATATGAACAATATCAGAAAAAAGTTTTAGTAAGTGGTGTCAGTTTGGTCACGGGACGTGTTCCAAGTGTTCCTAAACCTCTCCAAAGTGGCATATATCTGTAAATTAGGTAATTCCAGTGCATATTGGCATTCCCTAAATGCTATTTGTTCAGTATTAAAGAACCATTTTGACCATATCAATCAAACATTGTGGTGGTGTTATGGGGAATCCAGGGTACATTCAAGTGTCCTTTCAACCTCTCCAAAGTGTCTGAATGTGGCAATTGCACTGTTTTTGCTCACTGGATGTGCCTTAAAGTTATTATTGACTATAAAAAATATTTTTTTTGTGTTTTTTCAACCTCTCCAAAGTGCTTGAACGTTTAGCCTCGGCATATCTAATGTATTGGTCCCAAATGAACTGTTTACAAAAACAATATAAAAGCAACAGATATATATATAAACACAAACGTGGTTACACACGGGGGGGGGCGTTGTGATGGTTGTGAGGTTGCTTTGGGCCTCCAATTCAGCCATTTCCAACACCAGCTGCTGGATTTACTGTAGCAATGTCCACAAATTGGTTTAAAAAAGTCTTATACCACTTCCTAGTCTTGTGGAGGACGGGGTAGTAGCGTATCATAACATCAGATAGGTCAACACCCCCCATGCTGGCATTGTAGTCCAGTTACAAGAGCCTACCAGACGAGCTAAATCACTTCTATACTCACGCATGCATGAGAGCATGCATGAGAGCATCAGCAGTTCCGGATGACTGTGATCACGCTCTCCGTAGCCTATGTGTGTAAGACCTTTAAACAGGTCAACATTCACAAGGCCACAGGGCCAGACGGAATACCAGGACGTGTACTCTGAGCATGCACTGACCAGCTGGCAAGTGTCTTCACTGACATTTTCAACCTGTCCCTGACTGAGTCTGTAATACCAACATGTTTCAAGCAGACCACCATAGTGTCTGTGCCCAAGAACACTAAGGTAACCTACAAAAATGAATACCGACCCGTAGCACTCATGTCTGTAGCCATGAAGTGCTTTGAAAGGCTGGTCATGACTCACATCAACACCATTATCCCAGAAACCCTGGACCCACTTGCATACCACCCCAACAGATCCACAGATGATGCAATCTATATTGCACTCCACACTGCCCTTTCCCACCTGGACAAAAGGAACACCTATGTGAGAATGCTATTCATTGACTACAGCTCAGCGTTCAACACCATAGTGCCCTCAAAGCTCATCACTAAGCTAAGGACCCTGGGACTAAACACATCCCTCTGCAACTGGATCCTGGACTTCCTGATGTCCCCAGGTGGTAAGGGTAGGTAACAACATCTGCCACGCTGATCCTCAACACAGGGGCACCTCAGGGGTGCGTGCTCAGTTCCCTCCTGTACTCCCTGTTCACCCATGACTGCATGGCCAGGCATGACTCCAACCCCATCATTAAGTTTGCAGACAACACAACAGTGGTAGGCCTGATCACCGACGATGACGAGTCAGCCTACAGGGAGGAGGTGAGGGCTCTGGGAGTGTGGTGCCAGAAAATTAACCGCTCACTCAACGTCAACAAATCAAAGGAGATGATCGTGGAGATGGTGGAAAGCTTCAAGTTCCTTAGCGTACACATAACTGACAATATGAAATGGACCGCACACACAGGCAGTTTGGTGAAGAAGGCGCAACAGAGCCTCTTCAGCCTCCTGAGGTTGAAGAGGCTCTGTTGCGCCTTCTTCACCAAACTGTCTGTGTGGGCGGTACTCTTCAACATAGGTACTCTTCAACTGTGAGTGACGGAATCTAAAACAAAAATCCAGAAAATCACATTGTATGATTTTTAAGTAATTAATTTGCATTTTATTGCATGACATAAGTATTTGATACATCAGAAAAGCAGAACTTAATATTTGGTACAGAAACCTTTGTTTGCAATTACAGAGATCATACGTTGCCTGTAGTTCTTGACCAGGTTTGCACACACTGCAGCAGGGATTTTGGCCCACTCCTCCATACAGACCTTCTCCAGATCCTTCAGGTTTCGGGGCTGTCGCTGGGCAATACGGACTTTCAGCTCCCTCCAAAGATTTTCTATTGGGTTCAGGTCTGGAGACTGGCTAGGCCACTTACGGAGATGCTTCTTACGGAGTCACTCCTTAGTTGCCCTGGCTGTGTGTTTTGGGTCGTTGTCATGCTGGAAGACCCAGCCACGACCCATCTTCAATGCTCTTACTGAGGGAAGGAGGTTGTTGGCCAAGATCCCGCGATACATGGCCCCATCCATCCTCCCCTCAATACGGTGCAGTCGTCCTGTCCCCTTTGCAGAAAAGCATCCCCAAAGAATGATGTTTCCACCTCCATGCTTCACGGTTGGGATGGTGTTCTTGGGGTTGTACTCATACTTCTTCTTCCTCGAAACACGGCGAGTGGAGTTTAGACCAAAAAGCTCTATTTTTTTCTCATCAGACCACATGACCTTCTCCCATTCCTCCTCTGGATCATCCAGATGGTCATTGGCAAACTTCAGACGGGCCTGGACATGCGCTGGCTTGAGCAGGGGGACCTTGCGTGCGCTGCAGGATTTTAATCCATGACGGCGTAGTGTGTTACTAATGGTTTTCTTTGAGACTGTGCAGGTCTACAATTGTATCCCTGATGTCCTTACACAGCTCTCTCGTCTTGGCCATTGTGGAGAGGTTGGAGTCTGTTTGATAGAGTGTGTGGACAGGTGTCTTTTATACAGGTAACGAGTTCAACAGGTGCAGTTAATACAGGTAATGAGTGGAGAACAGGAGGGCTTCTTAAAGAAAAACTAACAGGTCTGTGAGAGCCGGAATTCTTACTGGTTGGTAGGTGATCAAATACTTATGTCATGCAATAAAATGCAAATTAATTATTTAAAAATCATACAATGTGATTTTCTGGATTTTTGTCTCTCACAGTTGAAGTGTACCTATGATAAAAATTACAGACTTCTACATGCTTTGTAAGTAGGAAAACCTGCAAAATCGGCAGTGTATCAAATACTTGTTCTCCCCACTGTATGTATATTCATTCCTTACTTAGATGTGTCTGTATTGGGTAAATGTAGTGTAATTTGTTAGATATTACTGCGGTCGGAGCGTGAAACACCATCAATAACATCTGCTAAACACGTGTATGTTACCAATACGATTTGATTTGATTTGATTACTTTCTCTGTCTCATCCTTTCATCCCTCATCTCTGCGAGAGTGCATAAACCTTTTCCGGCAGACTTTTAAGCAAAGATCTAAAGAGTTTCCTGGCCTGCTGTTAAAAGCGGTGGTGAGACTGAGTGAGAATGTCCAGTCACACTGGGCTTTTAGTGCTGTCAGGATAATAAGCTCTATAGTAGTGTGTTTACACCGCCCTGTCCTGTCTTGGGGTAGTGCCCCTTCCTGTCTTGTATTGAAGTTGTATGAAACCCTTTCTGCTCTTTGGAACCAATACAAATCTAATTGTCTTGTATTGGTTTAGTACAGTACCTTAAGAATGTATTAAGACCCCTTGACTTTATCCACATTTTGTTACGTTACAGCCTTATTCTAAAATCTATTAAACAAAAACAAATCCTCAGTGTGAAGTGAAAACAGTTTAGATATATTTTTTTAATAAATAAAAAATAAAATGTGTATTTAGGCTCTAAATACTTTAGCCTTTGCTATGAGACTCCAAGTTGAGCTCAGGTGCATCCTTGAGATGTTTCTACAACTTGATTGGAGTCTGCCTGTGGTAAATTCAATTGACTGGACATTATCTAGAAAGGCACAACTGTCTATATAAGGTTCCACAGTTGACAGTGCATGTCAGAGCAAAAACCAAGCCATGAGGACGAAAGTAATTGTCCGGAAAGCTAAGAGACAGGATTGTGTCGAGGCACAGATCTGGGGAAGGGTACCAAAACATTTCTGCAGCATTGAAGGTCCCCAAGAACACAGTGATCTACATCATTCTTAAATGGAAGAAGTTTGGAACCAACAAGACTCTTCCTAGAGCTGGCTGCCCGGCCAAACTGAGCAATCGGGGGAGAGCAATCGGGGGAGAAGGGCCTTGGTCAGGGAGGTGACCAAGTACCCGATGGTCACTCTGACAGAGCTCTAGAGTTCCTCTGTGGAGATGGCAGAATCTTCCAGAAGGACAACCATCTCTGCAGCACTCCACCAATTAGGCCTTTATGGCCAGCCGGAAGCCACTCCTCAGTAAAAGGCACATGACAGCCCGCTTGGAGTCTGCCAAAAGGCACCTAAAGACTCTCAGACCATGATAAACAAGATTCTCTGGTCTGATGAAACCAATATTGAACTCTTTGGCCTGAATGCCAAGTGTCACGTCTGGAGGAAACCTGGCACCATCCCTATTGTGAAGCATGGTGGTGGCAGCATCATGCTGTGGGTATGTTTTTCAGCGGTAGGGACTGGGAGACTAGTCAGGATCGAGGGAATGATGAACGTAGCAAAGTACAGAGAGAACCTGCTCCAGAGCTCTAAGGACCTCAGACTGGGGTGAAGGTTCACCTTCCAACAGGACAACGACCCTAAGCACACAGCCAAGACAACGCAGGAGTGGCTTTGGGAGAAGTCTCTAAATGTCCTTGAGTGGCCCAGTCAGAACCCATTCAAGAAATGTGCTTC
This sequence comes from Thymallus thymallus, assembly GCA_023634145.1. Taxonomy (NCBI): domain Eukaryota; kingdom Metazoa; phylum Chordata; class Actinopteri; order Salmoniformes; family Salmonidae; genus Thymallus; species Thymallus thymallus. The sequence continues at coordinate 9,864,319 of CM042389.1, forward strand.
AAGAAAGTACTGAGTAAAGGGTCTGAATACTTACTCTATGTAAATGTGATATTAGCTAAATTTTTAAAAAGGGTTGTGCTTTGTCGTTATGGGGTATTGTGTGTAGATTGATTCAATTTTAGAATAAGGCTGTAACGTAACACAATTTAGAAAAAGTCAAGGTGTCTGAATACTTTCCAAAGGCACTGTATGTACCCCATGTAGGGGGTAGTGTGTCGAGGGTAGTGTGTAGCCCTCTCTGCTCTATTGATAATCTGTTGAGGTGTGGTTAAATATTTGGTGTGTAACACCACTGTACTGTAGAGGTGATCTGCAGTCCCCTCCTGTATTCTCCAGCTAGAGGCCTACAGTATTATTCTCCTGGCCATGGCCGAAGCCCAATCCCCCTGGTGTGCCTTCTAAATGAGTGTCTGCACATCTCATCTCGTCTGGCTTAATAAAGGTAATGATTACCTTAACAAGAGGTAATGAGCTTTGGGCTTCAGTGCTTGCTCCTCTCTGTGTGTGTGTGGAGCATTAGGTGATTGAAACAGTCTGTGTGGTTATGTGTGTGTGAGTGAGTGAGTGAGTGAGTGAGTGAGTGAGTGAGTGAGTGAGTGAGTGAGTGAGTGAGTGAGTGAGTGAGTGAGTGAGTGAGTGAGTGAGTGAGTGAGTGAGTGAGTGAGTGAGTGAGTGAGTGAGAGAGGGTGAGTGGGTTTGCTCCCAGCTTTTACCGTCAATGCTCTGTTCAGTATCACTTAGTACCTAATGTTCTCTCTTTTTCAATTAGCCTTGTTTTTAAGCCCAAAGAGTCATGGAAAAAACATTGAGAAATAGTCCCTCTTCCGATAGCTACATAATCACCAAAACACCATCTGTTCCTTTATCTATTTAAAGGAAATATACAGTTAACTTCCAAAATAAAGGAAACACCAACATAAAGCATCTTCCACGAAAAATTCCATAATTTGGTGTTTTATTGATGGTGGTGGAAAACGCTGTCTCAGGCGCAGCTCCAGAATCTCCCAAGTGTTCAATTGGGTTGAGATCTGGTGACTGAGACAAACAGGGTTGGGTAGATTACTTTCTAAATGTAATCCGTTACAAGTTACCTGTCCAAAACTGTAGTCAGTAACGTAACTTTTGGATTACCCAAACTCTTGCAACTGTATACTTTTAGATTACCTTCCCATTAAGAGGCATTAGAAGAAGACAAAAATGTATGTATGTAGGATAAATCAATGTTAAGGTTTACATAGCTGGCCATATATGGATGTTAAATTTTACTTTATGGATCGGTTATGTAGGCTTCTTCTAACCCATTGCTTTCTACTACATATAGTAATACGATTAAATTATATCTTTACATTAAAAACCAAGTCTATCAGAATTCCAGTCATTCCAATAAATGTTATACTCCTTGATCTTCAAGAATAGGACTTGGAAATATGGAAGTATAGATTAGCCAAATTGTTTTACTTGAGCATAACCCCAAAACTAAGGACTTATTAGTCAGCCCTACTCTGTTGTTTATGATTTTGTTGTCATGGAGGCTGGATTGGGCTCATTAAAAATGTAATGCTGCGCTCATGGAATTTGCATGCTTTGCCAAGAGTGTGCATAGCTGTCATCAAGGCAAAGGGTGGCTACTTTTAAGAATCTAATATATAAAATATGTTTGGTTACTACATGATTCCTTATGTGTTATTTCATATTTGTGATGTCTTCACTGTTATTCTACAATGTAGAAAATAGTAAAAATAAAGAAAAACCCTTAAATGAGTGGGTGTGTCCAAACCTTTGACTGGTACTGTAAATATAATTAATAAATCCAAAAATTGATGTAGCAACTACAGATTGCCCCTTTAAGTCTATCAGCAATAAAAGCCCCACTTTTATTCCATAGGCTGGGATCCGCACTATGCAGCTGTTGCAAGAGCGCATTTTCCACTGGCTGTCCACTGGTTTCAAAAACAGTGATTGATAGGCAGCTTAAACTTCTTGAATTCAACCATTATTGGGTTCAAATACACATTTAGATTTGTGAACAGCCATACACAACAACTACAATCGTAGCAGCAGTGAGATTCACATCAATGCGCTATGTAGATGAAAAATAAGTGATATCCATATCGCTGTCATCCTTACCTCGAAGTGTTTATTGAAGTTGGATAATCTTTGGATGCCGACAACAGTCGCACCACTGGAAGACAGCTTGGACTGTAGCCTACAGAAGCCTATTCTGGTCTCTGATTGGTGGTCAGACTCGCTCAGGTGGAACAAAATTAAATTGGCACCTTTTTTTTATGATTTGAATGTCATTGAGAAAACAGAGGAGTGTCAAATATCTTTTCTGAATTTAAAAAGTAATTCTCGAAGTAATCATCTAGTTTTTCAAAAGTATCTGTATTGTGATTACAGTATTTTTGCATGTAACGTAACAAATTCGTTAACGTTTTTTGTAATCCCTTACATGTAACGGATTACATGTAATCCATTACTCCCCACCCTGGAGACAAACACGCACAAACACACACATGAACACACACACACACACACACACACACACACCCTTTAAAGCACCCCATGCAGGCTTTTTATGCAAAAAAAATTTGAAAATATTTCCCTTTTACCATTGAAATGCTCAGTCTGATTGTGTGGGTGTGTTTATACAAATTTCTATATATTTACAGACACAGCCCTGATTGGCAGACAGGATCGTCTAGACCAGGGATGGGCAACCGGCAGTTCTAGTGGTGTTGGATAATTTCCAAGGTATATAATAATTTACATTTTATTATGCATATGCATTATTAGAACATATTTCCTTATACTGTATATAAGCTTGAAGCAGTGTCTGAGACAATAACCTTTTCTCAGTTCTGTGCAGACACTCCTGAGGCCTTGAACCACCCTGGTCTAGTTAACGGGGTGAAACTATGTATCATCTCCTTTGAGACCTGTGTGTGTGTGTGCTCCTTTGAGACCTGTGTGTGTGTCAATGCTAAAGATTGTTTTGAGCTGTGCCTGCAGAAACTTATCAGACGGAAGACAGCCCTGTGCATCTGCTCCCCTCAAACGGCCTTGATTTGATCAATTTGGCTCTTTGGGAGTATGAGCAGGTGCAGTCCTGAGAGCAAATCGTTTGTACTATAGCTAGGGTTTCGCCACTCAGTGCCAAAAGGGCGTAGACAACTCAGGACCAAAGGCTTTGAAACAATAGTGGAAGAAAGTCAGAAGGAGTGACTCATTTACATATGAGGGAAGGAACATGCATGTTAAATATTGTATAAGAGAAGTGTACTGAGGCTGTGAGAGGAGGATGCTCTGCAGACCACCTCAGACTATATCGCTTCTGTAAATAAAGTCTGTATTGCTTTTACAAACTCTGAACGTGCCTTACTTTAAAGAAAAGAAGGGAAAATTTTCCACACCAGTGCCAGCTATCTAAACTTGTTGAAAGCATGGTCGAATTACCAATCGGGGTGAGGCCCATTGATCATCAGTTATGTTCCTCCACGGCAAAATGAGTAGAACTGCAGGAAATTAACTGGAAAAAAAAAAAAAAATCCTGCTGTCACGAGGAGGGTCGCTAAAATGTTTTGCCATTCAAGACTCTAGTCTAGAGCCTGCCCCGCTTAGCCCTTCAAAATAGGAGGATACATTTACAATTAAAAGATGATTGGTCATTGGTCAGAATAGTCAGATCAGATTGTGATGTCTGGGCCAAAAACATCCCACCTGAACAGGCTGATATTTTTTACACAAAAAGGGCATTATCATCATTTTCACAATTTCAGAGTGTTATTTCAACCTCATGCTGTAGAAATATAATTTAAGAAATACATTTTTTGACTGCACCCTACTCCCTAGCCCAACACCCTACTCCCTAGCCCAACACTTTACTCTCTAGCCCAACACCCTACTGCCTAGCCCAACACCCTACACCCTAGACAAACCCCTACTCCCTAGCCAAACACCCTACTCTCTAGCCCAACACCCTACGCCCAACACCCTAGCCCAACACCCTACTCCCTAGCCCAACACCCTAGCCCAACACTCTACTCATTAGTCCAACACCCTACTCCCTAGCCCAACACCCTACTCCCTAGCCCAACACCCTACTCCCTAGCCCAACACCCTACTCCCTAGCCCAACACCCTACTCCCTAGCCCAACACCCTACTCCCTAGCCCAACACCTTACTCCCTAGGCACTTGTGTAGATCTGAGAGGATTGGATATAGATCCAAGCAATACAGTAATAGCTTCATCTTGACTTCTGATTGAGTGAAATACTATATTGTCTGGGTCATCAAACTATTTTGTCTGGGTCATCAAACTATTTTGTCTGGGTCATCATACTATATTGTCTGGGTCATCAAACTATTTTGTCTGGGTCATCATACTATATTGTCTGGGTCATCATACTATATTGTCTGGGTCATCATACTATATTTCTTCCACCTATCCAATTCTCTCGACATGAGTGTCTAGGGAGCAGGAACTAGGGCTTGATCTGGAATTCAGAAGTCTGGTCTTCCCTGGAAAATATTGTTCCTGGTAAAGTAAATAAGCATGCGTGAGTTTTCTCCCTGAACAGACTGGCGTCGTTTGGCTGGCTTGAGTAAGGTGCTTCACCAGCACACATTCTTCTATTTCTCTCACTCTCTCTCTTTCTCCTCTGCTACTCTCTGCTGCACTGTTAGGATTGCTACTCTCTGCTGCACTGTTAGGGCTTCTACTCTCTGCTCCACTGTTAGGACTGCTACTCTCTGTTGCATTGTTAGGACTGCTACTCTCTGCTGCATTGTTAGGACTGCTACTCTCTGCTGCATTGTTAGGACTGCTACTCCATACTGCATTGTTAGGACTGCTAATCTGCTGCATTGTTAGGGATGCTACTCTCTGTTGCATTGTTAGGACTGCTACTGTGCTGCATTGTTAGGTCTGCTACTCTCTGCTGCATTGTTAGGACTGCTACTGTGCTGCATTGTTAGGTCTGCTACTCTCTGCTGCATTGTTAGGACTGCTACTCTCTGCTGCACTGTTAGGGCTTCTACTTCTAAAGATAATACAGCATATTGGTGACTTAGGCTCGTCTGTCCAACCGAGCCTTAGGAGCTTAGGTGTTGTTTTTGATTCAGCTATGTCCTTGGAGCTCCACTCTAAACAATTAGTTAGAAACTGTTTCTTCCAACTGAGGAATATTTCCAAATTAAGATCATTTGTGACTAAGGGTGAGTTGGAGATGATCATTCATGCATTCATCTCCTCTCGTTTAGATTACTGTAACAGTCTTTTTACCTGTTTGAGTAAAAAGGAGCTTTATCGCCTCCAGGCTGTTCAGAACTCTGCTGCAAGGCTTTTAACTCACATTAAGAAAAGAGAACACATCACACCTGTTTTAGCAGCATTACACTGGTTACCAGTCCAGTATAGAATTCATTTTAAAATCCTGGTTCTTACCTTCAGAGCCTTGCATGGTCAAGTGCCTACTTACATCACTGACTTGATACAGCTTCACACTCCCACTCGGAGTCTCAGGTCATTAGATCAGAGGCTATTAGTTGTTCCTCGCACTCATTTTAAAACTAGAGGGGACCAATCATTCCAGGCAGTGGCTCCTAAGCTGTGGAATGCTTTGCCTCCCCTTCTGCGTTTTGCGAACTCTGTTGATTCTTTTAAAAAGCAACTGAAGACTTTGCTCTTCAAGCAGGCTTTTAGGTAGTCGAGGGGTTTTTATGGTTGTTTGTTATGTTTTCGATTTTTGTTTGGTGTTCTTGTGTTTCATGATTTGTTATAGTATTTCATTTTATTGTGAAGCACTTTGTGATCTTTATCTGTGAAATGTGCTATATAAATAAATTTTACTTTACTTTTACTCTCTGCTCCACTGTTAGGACTGCTACTCTCTGTTGCATTGTTAAGACTGCTACTCCTTGCTGCATTGTTAGGACTGCTACTCTCTGCTCCACTGTTAGGACTGCTAATCTGCTGCATTGTTAGGGATGCTACTCTCTGTTGCATTGTTAGGACTGCTACTGTGCTGCATTGTTAGGTCTGCTACTCTCTGCTGCATTGTTAGGACTGCTACTCCTGCTGCATTGTTAGGACTGCTACTCTCTGCTGCATTGTTAGGACTGCTAATCTGCTGCATTGTTAGGGATGCTACTCTCTGTTGCATTGTTAGGACTGCTACTGTGCTGCATTGTTAGGTCTGCTACTCTCTGCTGCATTGTTAGGACTGCTACTCTCTGCTGCACTGTTAGGACTGCTTCAATGCTGCATTGTTGGAAGAGCGAGAAAAACAAGCATGAGAGAGTGTTGTATTTTGTATTTGTGGGTGAATGCCTTCCTTGGACTACTGTCTGTCTTATGTGCCAAGCAATTCCTTTAATTGGTGGATATTATAAGAGCAGATGCACAGTACAGTGTCTGAGTGGTAACACTAGCTTTAGTTAATAACATGACATGACTTTACATAAGAGATGTCATAGGAAATACAAATAACTGATTTCTGGCTTGATGCTGTCATTTCAAATTCAAAAGTTTATGCTAGCTAGCTAAGAGCATTGCATTGAATCCCAGAGCAAAGAGAACATGGTATGTAATCCCTAAACGAATGGCTACATGCTACATTTAGATAACGTGTAAAAGTCTGAATTCTCAAAGGAACGTAGAGGTATCCGATTGTCAGTCCTGTTTGTCAGGCGAGAAGATCTCAAACCCGACAGCCTGTTTCCCCATTGATTACCCATCTCCTCTAAAGCCCTCCAAACCCTGCTGGGATCAGATTGAACATTTCTGTCCTCTAACACATATAGGAGATGAATAAGGTATTTGTTTGTTGTTTATCGATTAACTAATAATAATTGCATTATATTTTGTGTTATAGTCTCTGTTCTGTTATGTGAGTCAAGTCACACTATTGTCATATCCCTCTTGGCTTCACATTCTGACCACATAGTCAGGGTCTCTCACTCCCTCTCCATTTCTGGTGCAGATACTTATGTAGCTAGCTTTCACTGTGGCTGGTCTGGGAACCTTTTCTGGCTGTCATGTACATGTCTCTTCTGACCCACCGTTGCTGTATCTGGCTTCAGCATCTCATTCTGTCCATTCACTGTCATCTGTGGAACCTCTTCTGGCTCAGATTTGTAGCTAGCTCCCACTGTGGTCAGTCTCAACTCCTCTTCTGGCACTTTTCTCTGTCTCTCTCTCTCTCTTTCTGTGTGTATCTATTGCTCTCTTTAATTAAACAGGGATTTATTGGCATGTGAAACGTGTTGCAAGTGAAATAAACAAACAAAAGTGAGAAGACACAAAACATCAACAAAAAACTATTTGAAATGAATGGTAAACACTCAGAGGATTCAAAATGATAGTCATTTCAAATGTTATATTATCAGCTATGTACAGTGTTTAGCAATGTGCAAATAGTTGTAGTATGAATCAAAGAAATAAACAGATCAATCTTGGTGGTATTTACAATATTTTTTGTGCTCCTCTAGTTGCCCTTTTTCTCATGGCAATAGTCACAAATCTTGCTGCTGTGATTGCACAACAGATATGGGAGTTTATCAATGTTTGATTTGTTTTCAAATACTTTGTGGGTCTGAGTGATATGTGGGAAATATGTATCTCTAATGTGGTCATACATTTGGCAGGTTAGGAGGTGCAGCTCAGTTTCAACCTCACTTTGTGGGCAGTGTACAAATAGCCTGTTGTCATGACTTGAGGTTAACAGGTCATGTGATAGAGCCATCTCTGCCAAGCCCCCTCCCACCCCAAGGGGGGGGGGGGGGGTCGAGTGGATTGAGGTGGTGAAAGGGGGTTTTGACACTTTTTATGGCTGACAACGACCAGACCCTCTCTCCCTCTTCCCCCACAGGAGAAGAGGAAAAATTGCCCAAGCTTTATGACTCTTTGTTCCTAGACTATATGCTTGGAGCCAAAAACTATGCCCATGAAACAAGACATTGGGAACATGACTACTTCAAGTGGCAAAGAAGTGAAAAACAAATAGCTCATCCTAGCTTGCAATGACCTCATAACCCAACACGATGTACAGGTGTATGTGGAGGCCATAGGGGGGTCAAGGGTACATGCGAAACATTGCGACAGGTGTCCCACTGGCCTCACATGGAACAAGACGCGGCACAGTACGTGAGGGGGTGTTTAGTTTGCTGCCACTTTCAACCCTCCAAACCACTTGACAGTGCAAGGGTGTGTCTTATCCTTGGAGCTCGGCTGGTCGGCCCAGTCTCCAGGTCAACAAGGGGCAACAAGTATCTCCTCACAGTGACTTGCACATTCACAAAGTGGGTCGAGTGCCTGCCCGCAACCAATGACACAGCAGAAACCACGGCCGTGCTTTTGCTCAACCATGTTTTCAGTCGTTTCGGCCTGCCAGGAGAAACCGTTGACAGCGATAAAGGAACTCACTTTTCGGCAGAGGTAATGACCGAACTGTGGCGATTTCTGGGAGTCAAAGCTAAACTCCACATCGCGTAGCAACCAAGGAGCTCCGGCAGGGTAGAAAGGAGCAACCAATCAATCATCAGAATCTTGAGGAAATATGTGGCAGCCAATCACAAAGATTGGGACCTCAAACTCCCACTGGTACTAATGGCGATCAGAGCCACACGCAACCAGTCTACGGGAATATCACCATTCGAGATGATGACGGTCCGGCAAATGACGCTTCCACTGCATCTCCTGTACCAACCGGGAGATGTCGCCGCAGCCACTGCGTACACTGCCCATCAATACGTGACAGACTTGCAAACCCACCTCCATAATACCTTTGCGTACGCTCAAGGAAAGTTGGAAAGAAGTGCAGAAGGCGACAAGACCCATTATGACAAAAAGGACTCACTCCAAGAGTTGGAGGTTGGGATAAGGTGTGGTACTACAATACACCAAACCCGCGGGCAAAGTTCCTGCCCTACTGGACAGGGCCACACAAGATTGTGGTAAAGCTGTCAACTGTTGCTTATCAAATCAGAATCAGCAAAGGTCGACAGAGCACCACATTCAAGTGGGTCCACAGGAACCAAATCAAGTTGTACACTCCCCCCATGGGAATAGAAGGGGTGCAAGCCAGCACTGAATAGATAGACTCATAGCATATTAGCGGTACTAACATCTGTCCTTTCCTTCCCAGCCACAAGATATATGTTTAGTTGTTATTATTGATATTGTCCTGCGTTGTGCTGTTAAAAATAGGAAAATCAGCTACATTCATTGTCAAATTGTTTTCTTTCACAGAGAAAAAATAAATAAAAAGAACTGAAATAATCAAACAATATCTCTAATCATGCGTTTCTGTAGGATGGAGTTCCTCTGGCTGATCCTGACACACTGCACCCTGGTCAAAACCACTCCAGCAGATGTACTCACAAGCAGATCCCCTACGGGAATCGTTCTCTGTGATGATCCAGGACTCCTTATAACCAACTGCAGAGTACACACGCAGAGAGTGTACGTCCGCCTAGATGCATAGAATGTGCCCCCTGCGGCACATCTAAGTTGGGCCGGTGCTGACTGGACCACTCAGGCAGTTAAGCACGCCCAGCTAGACACTGCCCATATGTTGGACTAACTCCAAAAGTTCACAGTCACCCAGTCAGAACTAGCAGAACCTAGGCGAGAAAAACGATACTCAGTAGGTGCCGCCGTAGGGTCACTATTTGCTCTATGTAACACTGTATTGTCAGGCTCTGGCCATAGAGAAGCTTTGCTTCTCTATATTTCTATGGTCAGAGTCTGGCAGATCTATTATTTCTACGTCTGTGTGGTGTTGTGTGTGTGGGATCCCTAATTAGAGGCAGCTGCTATGCATTACCTCTAATTAGGGATCTTACTTATATGTCTGTGTTCCACTCCGTTGGCGTGGTTCATTGTTATGTTGTCTCGTGTTCGTGCTACGTGTGTTCCCTTTCATTATATATTGTATTTGTTATTTTGTATAGTTCGTCAGTTAGTTCAATAAACATGTCGAACTATCGATACGCTGCGCCTTGGTCTCTCTACACACCCGAACGTGACAGAATGAACCACCACCCGACCAAGCAGCGTAAAACTGGAGCTAAGGAGAAAAAAGGAGAGAAACGGCGTAATCGAGTAAACGGAGGTAACGGAGCCCGTAGGCAACCCCAAGAAAATTTCGGGGGGGGGCTATGGGGTTGGTCTGGCTACGAGGAGGACGAGCCAGTACCACTCTCCATGTGGAATACGGTGGAGAAGGAGGAAGAGGAATACCTGAAGGGGGTATATTGTGACATTATGGAGCTGTGTAGGCGTAATTGGGAAGAGTGTGAGAACGAGCGAAGGGAGCTGGAGTTAAAGGTGCCCACGGTGTGCATCCCCAGTCCGGGTCGTTTACTGTCTACATCCCGCGCCGAGTCTCCATTGTACATCCCCACTCCAGTATGTCCTATGCCGGTTTCACGTGTGAGAACTCCAGTGCCAGAACAATCCGTTCCATCGGTGCCCAGTCTGGGTCAGGCCGTCTGCTACACTCCAGTGTCAGAGCAGTCCGCTTCACCGGTGCCCAGTCTGGGTCCGGCCGTCTGCTACACTCCAGTGCGCCTCTCCAGTCCGGTACGTCATGTCCCTGCTCCTCGCACTCGCCCTGAGGTGCGTGTCACCAGTCCGGTGCCATCAGTGCCGACTCCATGCACCAGGCCTCCAGTGCGCCTCTCCAGTCCGGTACGTCATGTGCCTGTTCCCCGCACTAGCCCTGAGGTGCGTGTTATTAGTCCTGTGCCACATGTGCCGACTCCACGCACCAGGCTTCCAGTGCGCGTCTCCAGTCAGGTACGTCCCGTGCCGACTCCCCGCACTCGCCCTGAGGTGCGTGTTAGTAGTCCAGTGCCACCAGTGCCGACTCCACGCATCAGGCTTCCAGTGCGCCTCTCCAGTCCGGTACGTCCCGTGCCGACTCCCCGCACTCGACCTCCAGTGCGTGTGCCCAGCCAGGTTCCTCCAGTACCGGCTCCACGCACCAGGCCTCCAGTGCGCCTCTCCAGTCTGGTACGTCCCGTGCCGACTCCCCGCACTCGACCTCCAGTGCGTGTGCCCAGCCAGGTTCCTCCAGTACCGGCTCCACGCACCAGACCGTCGGTGCGCCTCATCAGCCCGGAGACTCCCGTGATAGTCGACGGCCCGGAGACTCCCGTGATGGTCGACAGCCCGGAGCCTCCCGTGATGGTCGACAGCCCGGAGCCTCCCGTGATGGTCGACAACCCGGAGCCTCCCGTGATGGTCGACAACCCGGAGCCTCCCGTGATGGTCGACAGCCCGGAGCCTCCCGTGATGGTCGACAGCCCGGAGCCTCCCGTGACGGTCGACAGCCCGGAGCCTCCCGTGACGGTCGACAGCCCGGAGCCTCCCGTGACGCTCGACAGCCCGGAGCCTCCCGTGACGCTCGACAGCCCGGAGCCTCCCGTGACGCTCAACAGCGACTATCACGGGAGTCTCCGGGCTGATGAGGCGCACCGACGGTCTGGTGCGTGGAGCCGGTACTGGAGGAACCTGGCTGGGCACACGCACACAGCCCGGAGCCTCCCGTGACGCTCGACAGCCCGGAGCCTCCCGTGACGCTCGACAGCCCGGAGCCTCCCGTGATAATTATATGGCCGGAGTCGCCTGCCACACCGGTGCTCAGTCCTGGCCCGGTTATTTGCCCCGCTCCATGGCCTGAACTTTTTTCCCCACCATTGTTGTTTTTAGGACCGGTGGGTTGCCCCTTTATATGGCCGGAGTCGCCTGCCACACCGGTGCTCAGTCCTGGCCCGGTTATTTGCCCCGCTCCATGGCCTGAGATTATTTCCCCACCATTGTTTTCAGGACCGGTGGGTTGCCCCTTTAAATGGCCTGAATCGCCAGCCACACTGGGGCCCAGTCCGGGCCCAGTAGAAGTAAGGAGGAGGACATCCACTTCGCCAGGGCCGGAACCGCCACCGGCGATGGTTTATGGTTGATGTTTTTCCCTCCCTGACCCTTCCCTCATGTTTATGTGTTTGTTTTTCTTGCGGTCGGGAGTCCGCGCCTTTGGGGGGGGGTACTGTCAGGCTCTGGCCATAGAGAAGCTTTGCTTCTCTATATTTCTATGGTCAGAGTCTGGCAGATCTATTATTTCTACGTCTGTGTGGTGTTGTGTGTGTGGGATCCCTAATTAGAGGCAGCTGCTATGCATTACCTCTAATTAGGGATCTTACTTATATGTCTGTGTTCCACTCCGTTGGCGTGGTTCATTGTTATGTTGTCTCGTGTTCGTGCTACGTGTGTTCCCTTTCATTATATATTGTATTTGTTATTTTGTATAGTTCGTCAGTTAGTTCAATAAACATGTCGAACTATCGATACGCTGCGCCTTGGTCTCTCTACACACCCGAACGTGACATGTATACTCTGTTAGTCAGGGTGCCATTGTAGTTAGTCAGTAGAATACATTTCTCTCCGTGATGCCCCAGGAATCCTAATGAGATAATTATTGCAGGATTAATTTAATCCAATAATTCGACTAGTAGTTAATTAATCAATAAATAACAGTCACCACTTTAATGATAGGCAACGTTACGACACTGTCTTCTCTCGAGAGCCAGGTCTGCCTATGGCGAGCTCTCTCAATAGCAAGGCTATGCTCACTGAGTCTGTACATAGTCAAGGATTTAATTTTGGGTCAGTCACAGTGGTCAGTTATTCTGTCACTGTGTACTTTCTGTTTAGGGCCAGATAGCATTCCGATTTGATCTGTTTTTTGGTTGGTTCTTTCCAGTGTGTTAAATTGTTATTTTTTTGCTTTCTCATTATTTGGTTGGGTCTAATTAGAGGGTAAAGCGCTGCATGCATTGTTTATGTTCAGAGAGGTCTCTGGAAACATTTATGGTTTTCAGGTTTGGTGTCCAGAGACCTCTCTGGAAATCTCTATGTTTCATTTTGGAATTGGTCCCCAATTAGAGGCAGCTGCGCCACATTGCCTCTAATTGGGGAGCCTATTTATGTTCAGCATTCCCACCTGTGTTTGTGGATTTTTGTGTGTGTTCCTTTTTATTTCACACCGGTTCTTGGTCGCTGTCTCTCCTTTGTTTGGTTTGTGGATTTACTTTACGGGAATAAAGGAATGTTTTTTCAACACAGCTCTACGCTTCTGGTCCTGTCTCATAGCGACCGTGACAATTGTACACAAACTATATTTTTGCAGAATTCTGCATGCAGAGTCTCACTTGTGTTTTTGTCCCACTTTGTGAATTCTTGGTTGGTGAGTGGTCCTCAGTCCCCACAACCATAGAGGGCAACTACAAAGGGAAGCACAGCCACGAGCTGCCCAGTGACACGAGCCTACCAGACAAGCTAAATGACTTCTATGCGCGCTTCGAGGCAAGCAACAATGAAGCATGCATGAGAGCACCAGCTGTACTGGACGACTGTGTGATCACGCTCTCCATAGTTGATGTGAGTAAGACCTTTCAACAGGTCAACATTCACAAGGCCGCAGGGCCAGACGGACAACCAGAACGTGCACTCCGAGCATGCGCTGACCAACTGCCAAGTGTCTTCACTGACATTCTCAACCTCCCTGACAGAGTCTGTAATACCAAAGTGTTTCAAGCAGACCACCATAGTCCCTGTGCCCAAGAACACTAAGGTAACCTGCCTAAATGACTACCGACCCGTAGCACTCACGTCTGTAGCCATGAAGTGCTTTGAAAGGCTGGTCATGACTCACATCAACACCATTATCCCAGAAACCCTGGACCCACTTAAATTTGCATACCGCCCCAACAGATCCACAGATGATGCAATCTCTATTGCACTCCACACTGCCCTTTCCCACCTGGACAAAAGGAATACCTACGTGAGAATGCTATTCATTGACTACAGCTCAGCGTTCAACACCATAGTGCCCTCAAAGCTCATCACTAAGCTAAGGACCCTGGGACTAAACACCTCCCTCTGCAACTGTATCCTGGACTTCCTGATGGGCCACCCCCAGGCGGTAAGGGTAGGCAACAACTGATCTGCCACGCTGATCCTCAACACAGGGGCCCCTCAGAGGTTTGTGCTCAGTCCCCTCCTGTACTCCCTGTTCACCCATGACTGCATGGCGAAGCACGACTCCAACACCATCATTAAGTTTGCTGACAACACAACTGTGGTAGGCCTGATCACCGACAACGATGAAACAGCCTATAGGGAGGAGGTCAGAGACCTGGCAGTGTGGTGCAGGATAACAACCTCTCCCTCAACATGATCAAGGAGATGATCGTGGTCTACAGGAAAAGGAGGGCAGAGCACGCCCCCATTCTCATCGACAGTGGTCTAAGGCACTGCATCGCAGTGCAAGCTGCATTACTACAGATGCGGGTTCGAGCCTCGTCTGTGTCGCAGCCGGCCGCGACCGGGAGACCCATGAGGCGACGCACAATTGGACCAGCGTCGTCCGGGTTAGGGGAGGGTTTGGCCGGCCGGGTTGTCCTTGTCCCATCGCGCTCTAGCATCTCCTGTGGCGGGCCGGGCGCATGCACGTTGACTCAGTCGCCAGGTGGACGGTGGTTCCTCCGACACATTGGTGCGGCTGGCTTCCGGGTTAAGCGTTCATTGTGTCAAGAAGCAGTGTGGGTTGTGTTTCGGAGGACGCACGGCTCTCAACCTTCGCCTCTCCCGAGTCCGTACGGGAGTTGTAGCGATGGGACAAGACTAACTACCAATTGGGAAGAAAATTGGGTAAAAAAAAAACATTTCTAAGTGACCCCATACTTTTGAACGGTAGTGTATATATATTTCAGTTGATTTTAGTAAATATTTTCTTGACACTTATTTTTCTTAGCTGCATTGTTTTTAAAGTGCATGTGACAAATACAATTTTATTTTATTCTATAACTGATTTAATTATTTTTAGGCAGATCATAATTGGATGTTGCGTTTTAGGTTCCTTTTGATGGCGTAGAAGGCCCTTCTTGCCTTGTCTCTTAAATTGTTCACAGTCTTGTGGAAGTTACATGTGGTGCTGATGTTTAGGCCGAGGTAGGTCTCTCACTCACTCACACACACACACACCACACACACACACACTCCCATTGTCTGAGCCAGTGATGACATGATAATGTGTCTGATCAGGGCAGAGAGAATCAAAGGACATCTAGTGGCGTAGGCACAGGGGTGGGCTGGAGCACCAAGGTGAGAGGCTGGAGACGAGCCAGGTCTGGAGTGTAGGATGAGGAGAAGGGGAAGGATGGGAGGTGAGGAGGAGGAGCAGTAATTTTATTCAGAACTGGCTCCTGGGTTAGACTTGAACTGACTGTGAAATTGTACTGACTGTGAAATTGTACAATAAGAAGGGCCATTTTAGTTTTCCTTTTTCAAAATAACCCCAGTTTATGCAGATTGAACACAACCTTGACTGCAGGTCCTGTTTAACATACAGGTAACTGCAAAAATAAAGGAAACACCAACATATTGCGGGCGTTGGTTGGGCCACCTCAAGCCTGAACAGCTTCAATGTGCCTTGGTAAAGATTCTACAAGTCTCTGGTACTATTGGAGGGATGCAACACCATTCTTCCACGAGAAAATTCCATCATTTGGTGTTTTGTTGGTGGTGGAAAACACTGTCTCAGGCATCACTCCAGAATCTCCCATAAGTGTTCAAATTGGGTTGAGATCTGGTGACTGAGAAACACACACACACCCTTTAAAACCCCAATGATCCTTTGAGACCCATCTTCCAAAGTCACAGATCTCTTTTAGCTATGCTAGCCAAAATAATGGGCAACTGGGCATTTTTGTACATGATGGGGTGTTAATTGCTTAACTGACCCTTGACTAAGCCCCGCCCCCATTGGTTACTGTTGCAACCTCGGGAATTCAATTCCCCATTCAACCACTGGCGAAATCCCATCACAATGATCTCAAACTGTGTTTCTAATACACATTGAAATTAAACACTGACTACCCCTTGCTAATCAGAACAGTCTTGCGTATGTTGTGGTGGACTGTCATTACAATTGAATTCACTGTCAGCATGCAGTCAAAGATATAACAACTTTTGGCGCTAACTAGCAAAGTGTCAATTAACTCAGAAAACCACACCAGTGTGGAAGCGCTTGCTTTCAATATACTTTGTATTTCTCATTTACTCAAGTGTTTCCATTATTTTGGGAGTTACCAGTACATTTGACAGAGCTCCTTTTCTCAAATTCAGACCGGGAGGTCATAAGAACTGTTGATATACATGATTCTCCAATAATCAGGGACTTATTCAGATCTGGGACAGAATTGACAATACAAAGGGACTTTTACATATTCTCTGCAGGGGCTATTTCAGAAATGCCATAATATGTTATAAAATGTTAATGTCAGGTTCTATGAATGCCTATGTACTGTGAAATTATGTGTGTACTGTAAACAGGTAAATGTGTATGTTTCTCCTTTAGCAAAATGTTTAAAAGAAATTAGATTCTTGAAAATAAAGTTATTGGAAATGTTCTTAATTCCAAGATAGCTAAACCCTTGTCTAAAACTCAGGGCAGTGAGAGAAAAAGCTCATGAAAGCAATTTACCATGTTTAATTCACTCACAAACCTCATCTGAAAGTTTCAGTATTGTCACGAGTGGGTATTGAGAGAGACCAAGGCGCGGCGCAATCATAGTTCGACATTTCTATTTATTAACATAAACTTTACTTGTCAGAACTATACAAAACAAATAACAACCACAAATGAGAACACACTTACTTTAAACGTGACCAGATGATAATGACCTACACCTAGGATGTGGGACCTACAAACATATGTAGGATCCCTAATTAGAGACAATGCACCGCAGCTGCCTCTAATTAGGGATCCAACACCAAAACCCCCACATAGAAAATAAATTATTCTCTATGGCCAGAGCCTGACAGTACCAACCCCCCCCCCAAAGGCGCGGACTCCCGAACGCCAACCAAAAACACAAATACCTGGGGGGAGGGTTTGGGAGGGAAGATTAGTTCTTCGGTGGCGGTGGCGGTTCCGGCCCCGGCGAAGTAGACTGCTTCCTGCCATGCTCTCTCCGGGCACCGGTTTGGTGAACGGCTCCGGCCATGGAGCGGGGCAAATATCCGGGCCCGGACTGGGCACCGGTGGGGTAGACGGCTCCGGCCATGGAACGGGGCAGACGGCCGGACCCGGACTGGGCACCGGTGGAGCGGACTGCTCAGGCACTGGAGCGGAGCAGACAGCTGGACCCGGACTGGGCATCGGTGGAGCGGACTGCTCTGGCACTGGAGCGGAGCAGACGGCCGGACCCGGACTGGGCACCGGTGGAGCGGACTGCTCTGGCATGGGAGTAGAGGCGACGACCGGACCCAGATTGGGGATGCTCACTTTGGGCCCCACTAACTCCAGCTCCCAACCTCGCCTGAACCACTCCCTTAACTCCCTCCATTCTCCTCCATTGCATTCCCCCACGCTCACCTCCTCATGGCACCTCGTTCCCCCCTTATCCTCCGTCCCCGGCACCTCGCTCATGGAGAGTGGTGCTGGCACTTCCTCCTCGCCACCAGACCACCCCCATATAGCCCCCCCAAAAAAGATTATTGGGGTTGCCTTCGGGCTCCTCTCTGTCCCAAGCCCAGTTGCGCTGCTTGGTCGCAGAAGGTGGGGCATTCTGTCACGAGTGGGTATTGAGAGAGACCAAGGCGCGGTGGTGAGGGACAGTGGGATTTGACATCCCACCAAACAAAAAAAACCCTGACACTGCAACTGATTAGACTACAATCACCCCATTAAAAGGTGGAAATCATCTTACCAATCACACCATTCATATGGAGAATGTGGTATCCCCCACGCCACGTGTGGTAAGATGTTTCCACCTTTTACTGCGGTGATTGTAGTCTAACTGGTAAATATAGTGCCTTGCAAAAGTATTCATCCCCATTTGGTATTTTGTTACATTACAACCTGTAATTTAAATGGATTTTTATTTGGATTCCATGTAATGGACATACACAAAATAGTCCAAATTTGTGAAGTGAAATGAAAAAAAATACTTGTTTCAAAAAATTCAAAAAAATGAATAACTGAAAAGTGGTGCATGAATATATATACACCCCCTTTGCTATGAAGCCCCTAAATAAGATCTGGTGCAACCAGTTACCTTCAGAAGTTACATAATTTTTTAAAATAAAGTTCACCTGTGTGCATTCTAAGTGTCACATTATCTGTCACATGACCTCAGTATATATACAACTGTTCTGAAATGAGTCTGCAAAGCCACTAAGCAAGGGGTACCACCTAGCAAGCGGCACCATGAAGACCAAGGAGCTCTCCAAACAGGTCAGGGACAAAGTTGTGGAGAAGTAAAGTTCAGGGTTAGGTTATAAAAAATATATCAGAAACTTTGAACATCCCACGGAGTACCATTAAATCCATTATTAAAAAAATTGAAAGAATATGGCACCACAACAAACCTGACAAGAGAGGGCCGTCCACCAAAACTCCAGGCAAGGAAGGCATTAATCAGAGGCAACAAAGAGACCAAAGATAACCCTGAAGGAGCTGCAAAGCTCCACAGTGGAGATTGGAGTATCTGTCCATAGGGCCACTTTAAGCCGTACACTCCACAGAGCTGGGCTTTACGGAAGAGTGGCCAAAAAAAAAGCCAGTGCTTAATGAAAAAAATAAGCAAACATGTTTGGTGTTTGCCAAAAGGCATGTGGGAGACTTCCCAAACATATGGAAGAAGGTACACTTGTCAGATGAGACTAAAATGTTGCTTATTGGCTATCAAGGAAAACACTAAGTCTGGCGCAAACCAACACCTCTCATTACCCTGAGAACACCATCCTGTGGGGATGTTTTTTCAACGGCAGGGACTGGGAAACTGGTCAGAATTGAAGGAATGATGGATGGCGCTAAATACAGGGAAATTCTTAAGGGAAACCTCTTTCAGTATTCCAGAGATTTGAGACTGGGATGGAGGTTCACCTTCCAGCAGGACAATGACCCTAAGCATACTGCTAAAGCAACACCAGCGGAACCCATCCAACTTGAAGGAGCTGGAGCAGTTTTGCTGGGGGGGGGGTGAATAGTTAGTGGTCTGGTTCCCATGTAGGGTCCCCTGAGAGAATCTGTAATCTTATCAAACACATTAATAACTTGTTTCTAAGGGCCTTTTACACTGGTGCACTTTAGCAATTTACAATATAGAAAACTGAATTGCAGTGTACAGTAGCTCATATGAGATACTAAGAACGTGAACGTGATTAATACATCTCCACATCTTATTTTCCTGGACTTTTCCAGTGTCCAGTCCAAATTACCTATTTTGAATGGGATGACCTGATGTGCCTTTTGTCATTTTTTACTATAGAAAATTACATTAGGCCTTCCGTATAGAACTGCATGAAAATGCAGTCAAACAATACAGTTTTGAAAATGTAATATGTTCTGGTTTATACCGGTGGTTGTTCATTTTATCTCAATTACACACTGGAGTTGATAGTTTACCCAGCTTTTTGTATCACTACATCACTGTAAACCACCCCACAGTGAACTCTGCTATGTGGGGGGACCAACCTACCCTAAACCAGTACACAGTGGGGACTCTGCTGTAGGAAACCCGGCCATCAAGCTACCAATGAGACCTGCAGTGGAGAGAAAAACACTGGACTCATGTACAGTACGTATCTGACTTTTTTTATTTTATTTAATTAGGCAAGTCAGTTAAGAACGAATTCTTATTTTCAGTGACGGCCTACACCGGCCAAACTCGGACGACAGGTTGTCTGTAGTGACGCCTCTAGCACTGAGATAGTGTCTTAGACCACTGCGCCACTTGGGAACCCTATAAGGAAGTGACTACAGGAAACCTGGCCGTCAAGCTACCTATCCCAATGGGAACTGCTGCATACTATCCTAGTTCAGCTTTTATTTGTTGATAACCTGACTGAGGTTTGCAGTATCCAACCTCTTAAGTTTTGGATCTGTTTTCCCAAAAGCAGCATTGTACATATTCTGGAATAGAATGGCTGAATCCACCTCAGTGTATTCCTTTGATTGTCTTCCAGGTTGGCACTAGTTAGCATTACCTGCGCTAATCCTGTATCTGTCTCGTAGCACTAAAGGAATCAGCAGATCTATGTGGTTTAATCAGATTAACGAACACGTAGGGTCAGGGGAGAAACCCTGCTAATTAGACTAGCCTAGCGCTGCTCTGATAGGGATTTCGATTGCGTCCTAAATGGCATCCTATTCCCTTATGTATTGCAGTACATTTGACCAGGGCCCAATAGGGTGTCATTTGGGACACAGCCTTAGGTCTTATGACATTCCGAGAATCTAAAGATCCAGCCAAAAACATAATACGATCTGCGGCGTTAAATCTTAAATAGCTTATGATAAGAAACCCGCCACACAACCCTATTAGTGACGGATTACCAGTATAGCAATAATTTCATCACACGTAACGGTTGCGGTGGCTTCAAAGGGTGCCTCATCCATCTTTCGGAGCGCCGTGTTAATGTTAGTCATTTAGGCTGTTCTGTTTAATGATGTGGCAACTGCCAAGGGCCTGCTTGTATAGGGGCTGTTCATCACCCTAAACTTTGGGTTGGCAGTGACTGACATTGGTTCTAAATGGGCCACTGTCTATTCCTCTGTCATTGGATCCCTCACTCCCTATTTTTCTCTGTTTCACTTAGTTGTTTGTCTTTCTCGCTCTACCTGACTGAATCGGTCTTTCTCTCTCTGTGGATCTGTCTCTTTCTCTCTCTCTCTCTCGCTCTCTCCATCCCTCAGTCGGGGATGAGGGCCCGGTGTGGTGTAAATTGAATGTTAATGTTTTTAAATTTGGCACTTGAGCGTTCAGTAAACATTGGGCTTAGATGAGGTAGCTAGATTTAACCCCTCTTCTGTCTTTTGCCGAACATGATTACTCTCACCTGCACACCATCTTGTTCCCTTAACTAAACGCTACCCTGGGGTTCTTAGAGACTTCTATGAGCATCTTTCGGTCAGCTCTTGGGCTGACTTTGGTGGGACGACCTGTCCTAGGTAGTTTGCCAGCGGTCTGGAATTTTCGCCGGACAGTGGAATGATTTGTAATCCCTCCCAGACTCATGGGCATCAATAATCTTTCTTCTTAGGGCCTCGGGTAGGTTGAATGATGTGTTACCACACACCCATATGGTTAAGACCAAACCAGACCAATTGTCTTATCTTTATGGAAGGCTGGACCCTTCTAAGTTTCTCTCAGTTTTCTACAGCTGATGATGATAGGAGACTGTCCGGTATCTTATTCTTGTTAAAATGGTGGCTTTACCTATTGATGGAGCTGTTTTCCTTTTAGAATAAACAGCTATTTCTTCAACTTCAACATCCAACAATTGTGTTTGAAATAAAGAAAACCCCTTCAAAACCAAACGACAGATGGCTATGTATAAAATATTTATTATTCTAAATAGTATTTTACATATCTTTACAAATACTCTCATTTGTGCTTACAATAATTACATGTGCAGTATGATTACAGGGAACATATGAATATCATGACATTACTGTCCTGATATTCATATATTAATGGTTGATCTTTTAGTAACACTTCACTCGAAGGGTATCTACATAACCCTTTCATAACACATGCAAACCCAATATACTGCATCCATAAGCAGTACCTTCACTAAATGCTTATGTCATTGTTATAAAACCCTCTCTCTCTCTCACCCTCTCTCTCTCTCTCTCGCTCTCTCTCTCACCCTGAGCTGACCACAAAAATAGTTTTATGTTGTTTAAACTGGTCTGAAGTAATCATGCTCACATGTTTTAAGGAGTGCAACAGAGAATCAAGTTGAAAGGTTGTTTTTTTTGGTTCATGAAGGGACTTGGAGTCTGGGCCTTTAAACAAGGTATTGGTACATGATTAGGTTTTACTGACTAGGCTCATGCATGGAAGTGTTGCATCCCAAATGGCACGCTATTCCTTATATAGTGGACTTCTTTTGACCAGGTGACCTGTTCAAAAGTAGTGCCCTATAAAGAGAATAGGTTGCCAATTGGGACACAGCCAAGGACTAGCTGAATAGCTGGTAGGCTCTTTCTCAATTGTCTAAAATGCCAGGTCTCTCATAGCTTCCTCTAGTTTATTGCACTGATCTGAAAGAACTGACCAGGTTAAAGCTAGCCTAATGACGAGCGTCCACCATACGGTTTTACCTGTCAAGTCTTTTCCAATCAATGTAGATAAAGGGGAGTAGCCTAGGAGGACTTGTTTTTGTTGTGCAATCGAGAGACAGAGCCCCCAGATTACCCAGCCTCGAATTGTGAGCCTATCCACCAGGGCTCTCTATCAATTGGTGTTCTAAACAACCCTTTTCCTCTGTGATGTCATCACAGCAAGAAAAAACAACACATAAGGATCACCCATTAATGCATCGCTATTCAGGTGGACACACTAAGCCAAGAATAAATACTTCTAAAAGCTTATCATCAAATATTGTACACATGCATCAATGCAGCTGGCACGAGAATGTACATCAATTTTCCATAGAAGTGTAGTAAATGCATTATTGATGTACATTTGATGAATAACCCCCTATGTGATTTCAGATGGAAACATGTTGAAGAATAAAGTTACATTACTAGCAATATGCACCAACCAAATGACATTGTTGTAGTTGCCCACGGCGGCCATTTTGGGAGCGTATCACATCACTTAACAAAAGCATGCTATAATATGTAGAAACATTTGAGCATTGTAATGCATAGAGTACAGCCTCATTTTTCTCATTAAAACAACACCCCCTTACTCAGGCATTGGCCCATTAAACATTACTATACCGTATGTCAAGCTAAGTGTGTTAAACATAAGCAAGCTATTCTCTCTTTATGTTCACTTATCCGTATCATAGAGACCATGAATCTAGGCCAAAGATAGGGTGTTTAGGTAAAGTGTGTGGATTTGTTTCCAATTTGCTAAAACATTATGAACACATTTACACCAATAGCAGTCATTCGGGTCAGCAGTAAGCAATCATAACTGTGTAGTTTACAGGGTTAACACTTTACTTAATGCCAACATAGATAATGTTGTTATAATGCATTAGAAGACTTGCAATAAGCATATGATCCTTACAATTTCTCATCTCATAGTGATCCTTAATACATAACAGCAGCTATTTTCAGAAAAAATATATAAATGCATAACATACCCTATAATAACTCATTTTGAAGGTTCATATATGCTTATGACAAGTCATAAAGCACTATACATGTTGGCTTTACATAGTGTGTTTCTGTTGACTCCAATTAATATCTGTCCAGGATCATAATTATACTATTCATAATTATTGCTAATATTTAACGACCCTCCACATTCCATGTTGTGTATGGTTGAAAGATAAACATAGTAACATTCATAAGTCGTAGTTTCCTTTAGATTCCAGCATGGACAAATCATCAAAGTCAGGACTTTTGAGAAAAAAAAACTAAGCTGGAGAGCTGCTTTTTGCATACAAGAACTGATCTACAAGCAAGCTCTTAGTGGAGTATAGGACAGTCCAACACAAACTACTGCACGACTTATTCACAGGTTGCCAGTGAAAGAACTCATTCATGACCCTTGAATCTCTATATATAAACACCCATGTTCTGTAAACATTGTATACTGTTATCGTAATGGTTTTGTTCAAAATTGATATCTGAAATAACTTGTTAAGACTAAATAAGACAAGAGGAATAGCCTAATTTAACACGATCACGATATGGGTTGGATTTAGTTCCTGCATTGTAATTGAAGACAGTTACAGCAGATATGTTTTTTTGCCCTTTACTACATAATTAAATAATTGAGTGCAGTGTTGCGGCTGTCTGTTTGTAGCCATCTGCGGGCTATGTAGCACAATGCAGCCGTTATGTACCCCAATGTATCGTTATGTAGCCCAATGGGAACACTGAACCATGGAGACCTCCCTTAAGACTGATAATGAACTACAAGTATATGTACTAAAGCTGGTTTAGTGAACCCCACTCACGGGATGGGTAACCTTGCCAGAGACCTGAAGACTCATGTTAGCTTCCTGAACTAAGGCCTAGGCTTAAATACAGGCTAATACGGTCTTGTGGCATGCAAGAGACCGGGCCCAAATGCCAGTTGGTCCCATATAGTAACGGGAGGAACTTTGGCAGCAGTTAACAGCAAGATCATCATCATCATCATCATCATCATCATCATACTGTATATTAAGATGACATTGCTAGGATGTGATTAGTTATCATGTTAAACTCACTGAAGGTGCCCACATCATTGAAGACGTGAGGCCTCAAAGTTCTGTATGCCTTTGATATTCAGCAATGGAGTTCAAAGCATGAGAATACAGTAGGCTAGCCTACAGCAAGCTGCAGGGCCAAACAGTACTGACATGAATGTATGTTTAACAATGCAGCAAGTCATGCAGCAAGCCATGCTTTGCAGTGAAGTGTCTAGAATTATTTTATTTTTTTGGTAGACCCAGTTACACAGAAAATGTATAACTTTTTCTATAAGTTTCACATGTAGTGTCTATTTTGAAATCGGTTAGATGAAAAGAAACGAAGAATAATGCTACCTCCTCCACATACAAGCAGAACAACATGGCGAGGTGGAGTGTTGTTAGTGCAACTGAAACAGTTCAGAGACATTCCCAGCACTGGAACCATCGGCCCAGAATACTGACCAAGCAGTCAACACAGGTGGTTGGTTGTTGGTTTCTTGGCTATGGATATCAGATCGAACAGAGAACTGCTAAGACATACGGTGTTGGTTGGTCAGTTTGAAAGGGGGTTGGAGTTTGATTTCTCTATAAAGACCATGCTGGTCTTCAATCGGTCAGTCAGGGTTCTCTGTGCACAGACCAGAAGAATGATTGGTTAAACGTGACGGTCCTGAGCTCTGACTGGTCAACACAGCCTCCTCCATCTGGTTTAAAGAAGACAATGACACAGAGAGTACAGTAAAAGTTGGAAAAACAAACCCAAAGTAATATATTCTGTGAACCACCTGTGTGTTTATGAATGCATTGATAGAATGCCAGGAGCAAGATCTATATTGAATGATTTACAGCAAGTACAAAGCTCAATATGCAGTACCACCTGTGCTGAATGCATGTAGCCGTTTAGCATTTATAAAGGCAACACCAAGGTACACGACATGACCAAAAGTAAGTGGACACATCTCATTTCAAAATCATGGGCATTAATATGGAGTTGGTCCCTCCTTTGCTGGTATTACAGCCTCCACTCTCTGGGAAGGCTTTCCACTAGATGTTGGAACATTGCTGCAGGGACTTGCTTCCATTCAGCCACAAGAGCATTAGTGAGGTCGGGCACTGATGTTGGGCGATTAGGCCTGGCTCACAATCTGTGTTCCAATTCATCCCAAAGGTGTTTGATGGGGTTGGGGTCAGGGCTCTGTGCAGGCCAGTTAAGTTCTTCCACATCGATCTCGACAAACCATTTCTGTATGGACCTCGCTTTGTGCACGGGGGCATTGTCATGCTGAAACAGGAAAGGGCCTTCCCCAAACTATTGCCACAAAGTTGGAAGCACAGAATTGTCTAGAATGTCATTGTATGCTGTAGGGTTAAGACTTACCTTCACTGGAACTAAGGGTCCAAGCCAGAACCATGAAAAACAGCACTTACAGATGACCAGGGCAGAAATGTTATGAACTGACTTGTTGGAAAGGTGGCATCCTATGACAGTGGCACATTGAAAGTCACTGAGCTCTTCAGTAAGGCCATTCTAATGCCAATGTTTGTCTATGGAGATTGCATGGCAGTGTGCTTGATTTTATACACCTGTCAGCAATGGGTGTGGCTGAAATAGCCAAATCCACTAATTTGAAGGGGTGTCCACATACTTTGTATATATAGTGTATACAGAAAGTATTGTAAAGTATTACAGTGTGATCAAATGACATTGTGAATACATACAGAATCTATTGTACACTTGTGGCTCAAAGAAAGCAAAATATGTATTCACCTCTTATAGATACTCTGAGAACCACTGTTAAAGATAGTGATCCCAATGGAGATCTACAAGGATAATGAAGGTGAACAATAAAACATTCATTGCTGCTCTGCTCATGCTACATAGACTGGTAAAAAAATAAAATAATAATAAATAAGTCTCAACCGAAATATACAGCCGATGTGCGCGAGCAGACTAGCAGAACACAAGCGTACAGGAGTATAAGTGTGAACCTGTGTCTTTGGGTCACAGAGAGGGTAGCCAAACCCATGGTGGTCTTAAGTTCACTGCACTGTGCCTTGAACCCTTTCACCGCGCTCTTCCCAGAAACTTCAAAGTGAACAGGGTCAAATCCAAGGTTCCATGGCCCACTGGGGTAAAAACACCAGGTCCTCTTTAAATGAACAGCATCGTAGCTTCATCATCTGCTGCTTTTCACAGGCATCACAAGGTGAGGGCTAATCAATGGCCTCAGCTGGGATACACCAACAACTTCCAGCATCTCGGACCCTATGACCAAACTGCCCAGCATTGGGACAATAAAGACTTTCTGAATCTGTTAACCGTCTTCACGCTCTCAATGTAAGTCCCTCTTTGCTTCTACGAAAATATGTCCTCCTTGTCCGAGTCTGGCGAGGTTGGTCTGGAGATCTCAAATAGAGGCTTGGTGGATCTGGGAGCTCTCCTTTGAGCCTTGAGGAGCTTCAGAGCCTCTGCTAGCTGGGTCTCCAGGCCGGCCATACGGGTGTTCAAGGCCTTCAAGTCCTCTTTGAGCTCCAGCTTGAGCTCCAGGAGGGAGGAGTGGAGAGTCTGCTCTGGGATGGTGTAGAAGGCATGCTGCTTGGTCACCTCAGGAGGCACCACAGGGCTGCGGTCCTGTGGTGTGTTGCATGTGGTTCGGGCACCGTCCCCCACGCTGTCAAGACGCAGATCGCTCTTGGTAATGCCGCTGTCGCACGAGCCGGTTTTCTTGAGCGAGGTCTGGGACACGTGGGCTGCCCCTGCCTTGGTCCGCTCGGGTAGCGTCTCCATGGACTCGGCTTTGGACACCTTGGAGATGAAGAATAGAATGTATTCATGCAAATGGCTGGAAAGCTATTGAATCATCACTTAAGCTATCAAATGCTTGGATTCATTCAGAGGCTGGGAATCCTGGTCTAAATATATTATATTTCTGGTCATACCTTGTTCCAGTTGGACTCCTTGGCCATGGAGTCCTTGAAGCGGCCCCAGCCTTTGACCTTGGCCGGCTCGGACAATCGGAGAGACGGGGCCTGGAGCTTGGCTTTGTCTGACGGGCCAGAGGTTGTGGATGCCAAGATGGAGATTGAAGGAATGGGCGTGGCTGGGCTTTCAGTGACGGTGACAACGCTGTTGGTGGCAATGATTTCATGGATGGGAATGGGCTCAACATACACAGTCTGGCCTCTCTCCAGGTCATCGGATGGGTCGGCCCGCTCCTGATGTACACGGGCCTCCTTCTGCTGCCGAAACCGCTGGAAGAGCCGACGGACCGGATGATCCGGCGGGAGGTTGAGGGGCGCCTCATTCTTTCGTCTCAGGCGCTCCTCCTCCTCTCGTTTCACATCACTGATCTTTCTGAACACAATCTGTAGAGAGACAACAGACTCTTGATTAGTTTAATTCAACTTGTTTTTGTTTGTACATACTGTACATACTGAGGAAAGAACAGTGATACTATGAACTCCAGCCTGTGTTATATAGCTCATGCTGTGTGGACTGTCTAACCACATTATGCTAAGCTAAACAGAGGTTGCTAAAACTAACCAAATAACCAGAATGTGCACAACAAAAATCGGGTCAATCAAATAAGTTTAGGTAAGTGAAAAAAACGTCAATGTGTATCTGCACCAAATTCAGCTCTGTTCGATGATGAGCTTTTCTGACAGTTAAGACTAGCACACAGGTAAGTATATATAGTAGGTAAGTAGACATAGAATGCAGTGGAGCTGAAGGCATAGAGTGGAAGTACAGAGCATTACTCATTTAAACCCATCAGACTGAAAACACAGCAAATAATGCCTTTTGCGGAGTCCTTCAAAGGAAATATAAATGTCTCCTTTTTTTCTCCTTAGAAACTCAAATCATTCTTTAGCAGAACCAAAACACAAAGCAGACATTCTGGGTTATTATGGGTGACATTTTGAAAAAGATTGTTGTATTTATGTTGATACAGTATTTTAAGCAGCAAATGTTGTCCCACAGAATGCATTACTTGAACCATTCATGCACAACAGATTTCAAGTGGATTATGATTTGTAGATTATATATTAACAGGGAAAAGCACACGCAAGATGTGCTTTTCAAAGTTATATGCTTAGTATTTTAATTTATTCAGAGCCAGCACAAAAACCCAACGTTTCGACAAGGTCTTTTTCAAGGGTGTGCTGTGTTAGCAAACTCCTGCCGTCTGTATTCATACAAGTTTGAGTGAACAACAGCTGACAACAATTGGTCATTTCAATTAGACAGTTGGTTAGTAATCAATTAGCTAGTCACAGTTGACAATATTTTTCTACAGACAATATTTACAAAAATGAAAATTATAAGTCAACACGATATAGATAGGGCCCATGTTTTTCAAAGAAATGCTCCCATGACTTGTGCAAAGGCAAAACAATATTATTAAAAATAGATCAACATGGCCAAAATATTGTACATAAAAAAAAGGTCAGAGATCGATTCTCATTAAAGGGATACTTCGGGATTTTGGCAATGAGGCCCTTTATCTACTTGAGTCAGATGAACAACATTTATGTCTCTGTGTTCAGTATGAAGGAAGTTAGAGGTAGTTTCGCGAGCCATTGCTAACTAGCGTTAGCACAATGACTGGAAGTCTATGGGAAAGAGAGAGCTAAAGAGGTAGAGAAAGATATAGAATCTCTGCAATGTTGAAAAAGATTAACTACAGGCAATCAGTATTTGAAAAGGAGAAAATGAGCTCCTCTTATGGATGTTCATTGCAAAAAATGTACTTATTGATTCACTGGGACACACACGACTGAAATATGAAATTACTGAAATAGATTAGCATGGCTATATAATAAAAAAGACTTAGCAGCACATTCTAGATTGCTTTTGAAAATTATTACACTTGACAGAAACCCTAAACCCTGCATTAGACATATGTAAAATGCATACATGCGTATAACAAGTTACACATCATTATACCTGCAGGCTTGTAGAAAAGTCTTACCCAAAAAGACCAATCTGCTGGTTTATCATTAATAGTTTGCTAAACTACTTCACAGCAGTGGTAACGCGTCATTCAGTGTTTTGCATTTTATTTTGGCATTAATACGTGTCACATATCAGTTTGCTAAATATATATAAAAAAATAAAAATAAATAGTTAATAAAGCTGCATACAAATATGGTCTCTTTTTTTGCTTTATTGAGTAAGACAGCTCCAAAATGCAGGTGTTTCAGCCTAGCTCAGTGCTTTCTGTGGTGGTGGGGCAAGTCAGCAGAAAATACGGAGCGTTGCGCCGTGATTGGCTTAGTGTTCTGTCACTCATGGGGACACTACGTCACCGCCAAGTCTAAGGGTAGACCTCGAAAATTCAAGCCCCTTGGGTGCTGCCATAGACTTACATTAGAAATACCCATCCAAGAAGGCTCAAGGTCAATGGCCACAGATAGAATGCCGTCAAATCACGTTATATCTACAGTAGCTTTTATTGGTCTGATCATGTCAACATCATACTTTCATAATACTTAGCTAGCAGTCATCATCATGAATCAAGTCGACAATTATATTGACTACATCAGTCCTAGCTCGGATTGCCTCTTATCCGCTAGTCGTTCCCTAATGACATAGTTTGTACACCTCAAATTGTCAGTAGACCACATTTGTTTAAGCAAGTCAACCATATCAGCTATGTTTTAAAAAAAGGCAGTAAATGAGGATTAATTAACTGTTTCGCTTCCAGACAAGGAACCACTGATAGCCAGGTGTAGCAGTGGTAAGGATTCACTCCATGGTGCTGAAAATAAAGCTCTGCTGTTGGGACAGCTTTATGTAGGCCCTAACAGTTTGTGGGCACCGTCTGTTACCGTTATAGTGCAATTAATGTGTTGTTTAGTGGCTTTGCTTGCATGCATCAAAAAAACTAAAATCACCACTGCTTCACAATATACATCCCAAACATTTTCTGCTACTATAATTCCTCTTATCAAGCAATGCGTTAAATATCACACCTCTCTACAGGATTCTAAGCCACCTCCAACCCCCAAGTGAAAATTTTGTGTCAGGAACATCCAAGTCAGAGAAGTGGCTTGGCATCTATTATTCAGTGAGCTGCTGAATTGCCAGCTGGCTGCTTCAGAGAACAAGAGCTTCACGTCAGTTGGGTATTTTTATTTTATGTAAGGATGCAAGCTTAATTTAGTTTAAACCAGTGACTCATTATGGGGGGGGTTAACATTTACATATCATTACATTTGAGTCATTTAGCAGACACTTATCCAGAGCGACTTACAAATTGGTGCATTCAACTTAGGATAGCCAGTGGGACAACCACATCTCCATCACAGTAAGTACATTTCTTTAAACAAGCAGCTGTGAGGAAAGTCAGTGCTAGCAGGGAAATAAGTCAGGTGTTAGTTAATCATGCCAAACACTGTAATGTTAACTCTTTCACTTAGTCACCCACATATACAGTGCCTTCAGAAAGTATTCACACCCTTGACTTTATCCACATTTTGTTGTGTTAAAGCCTGCATTTAAAATTGATTAAATTGAGATTTTGTGTCACTGGCCTCCACACAATACCCAATAATGCCAAAGTGGATTTGTTTTTAGAAATGTTTACAAATTAATAAAAAATGAAAAGCTGAGATGTCTTGTGTTCAACCCCGTTGTTATGGTAAGCATAAATACGTTCAGAGAAAAAAAAATAAAACTCAGTTGCCAGAGAGAAAAGAAGCCGCTCAGGGATTTCACAATCAGGCCAATGGTGAATTTAAAATAGTTAGAGTTTAATGACTGTGATAGGAGAAAACTGAGGATGGAACAACATTGTAGTTACTCCACAATAATAACCTAAATGACAAAGTGAAAAGAAGGAAGCCTGTACAGAATAAAATATTTTAAAAAAAATGCATCCTGTTCGCAATATGCAATACGGCACTAAATAAAAACTGCAAAAAAATTGGGAAAGACATTAACTTTATATCCTGAATACAAAGCATTATGTTTGGGGCAAATTCAATACAACACATTACAGAGTACCACTCCTCAAATTTTCAAGCATGATGGTGGCTGCATCATGTGATGGGTATGCTTGTCATCTGGAAGGACTACAGGGTTTTTTTTTGTTGATAAAAATAAATGGAATAGAGCTATGCATAGGCAAAATCCTACATGAAAACCTGGTTAATTCTGCTTTCCAACAGCCACTGGGAGACAAATGTACCTTTCAGCAGGACAATAACCTAAAACACACAGCCAAATATACACTGGAGATGCTTACCAAGTTGACATGTAATGTTCCTGAATGGCCAGCTTTTACTTAAATCTGCTTGAAAATCTATGGCAAGACATGAAAACCAGAGCTTGAAGAATTTTAAAAATAATAATGTGCAAGTATTGTACAATCAAGGTGGGCAAAAAGCTCTTAGAGACCCAGAAAGATGTTCCCTCCATTTCATATGATATGTTACAAAGGGTCTGGTGGCGTTGCACTGCTAGAATAGCGGTCGTACAGTATTATAAAAAATATACATATATTTTAAGGGAGAAGTAGGCATTGGTCTGAAGCCAAAAAATAAAGGAAATTCGCATGAACACCACAATGCCTACTTTACCCAGGCTCTACCAAGGTTTTACAGCACACAGCTTTGACCTACAACAGTAGCTATGTTGGTGTATTGTACTTCAAACAATGTGTATGCAGGTTGCTTAGGATTCAAACCTTCTCAAACAGCCTAATTCATACACTTAGAGGACGTGCTCCCACAATAATGTGATATGTTAGCTAGCTTGTTTTGTGAAAGAATGTGGTGTATATACAGTGGGGAGAACAAGTATTTGATACATTGCCGATTTTGCAGGTTTTCCTACTTACAAAGCATGTAGAGGTCTGTAATTTTTATCATAGGTACACTTCAACTGTGAGAGACGGAATCTAAAACAAAAATCCAGAAAATCACATTGTATGATTTTTAAATAATTAATTTGCATTTTATTGCATGACATAAGTATTTGATCACCTACCAACCAGTAAGAATTCCGTCTCTCACAGACCTGTTCGATTTTCTTTAAGAAGCCCTCCTGTTCTCCACTCATTACCTGTATTAACTGCACCTGTTTGAACTTGTTACCTGTATAAAAGACACCTGTCCACACACTCAATCAAACAGACTCCAACCTCTCCACAATGGCCAAGACCAGAGAGCTGTGTAAGGACATCAGGGATAAAATTGTAGACCTGCACAAGGCTGGGATGGGCTACAGGACAATAGGCAAGCAGCTTGGTGAGAAGGCAACAACTGTTGGCGCAATTATTAGAAAATGGAAGAAGTTCAAGATGACGGTCAATCTCCCTCGGTCTGGGGCACCATGCAAGATCTCACCTCGTGGGGCATCAATGATCATGAGGAAGGTGAGGGACCAGCCCAGAACTACACGGCAGGACCTGGTCAATGACCTGAAGAGAGCTGGGACCACAGTCTCAAAGAAAACCATTAGTAACACACTACGCCGTCATGGATTAAAATCCTGCAGCGCACGCAAGGTCCCCCTGCTCAAGCCAGCGCATGTCCAGGCCTGTCTGAAGTTTGCCAATGACCATCTGGCTGATCCAGAGGAGGAATGGGAGAAGGTCATGTGGTCTGATGAGACAAAAATAGAGCTTTTTGGTCTAAACTCCACTCGCCGTGTTTGGAGGAAGAAGAAGGATGAGTACAACCCCAAGAACACCATCCCAACCGTGAAGCATGGAGGTGGAAACATCATTCTTTGGGGATGCTTTTCTGCAAAGGGGACAGGACGACTGCACCGTATTGAGGGGAGGATGGATGGGGCCATGTATCGCGAGATCTTGGCCAACAACCTCCTTCCCTCAGTAAGAGCATTGAAGATGGGTAGTGGCTGGGTCTTCCAGCATGACAACGACCCGAAACACACAGCCAGGGCAACTAAGGAGTGGCTCCGTAAGAAGCATCTCAAGGTCCTGGAGTGGCCTAGCCAGTCTCCAGACCTGAACCCAATAGAAAATCTTTGGAGGGAGCTGAAAGTCTGTATTGCCCAGCGACAGCCCCGAAACCTGAAGGATCTGGAGAAGGTCTGTATGGAGGAGTGGGCCAAAATCCCTGCTGCAGTGTGTCCAAACCTGGTCAAGAACTACAGGAAACGTATGATCTCTGTAATTGCAAACAAAGGTTTCTGTACCAAATATTAAGTTCTGCTTTTCTGATGTATCAAATACTTATGTCATGCAATAAAATGCAAATGAATTACTTAAAAATCATACAATGTGATTTTCTGGATTTTTGTTTTAGATTCCGTCACTCACAGTTGAAGAGTACCTATGATAAAAATTACAGACTTCTACATGCTTTGTAAGTGGGAAAACCTGCAAAATTGGCAATGTATCAAATACTTGTTCTCCCACTGTATATATTCAACATTGAGTTGTGGCAAATCTCCACACCACCTGTTTGGGTATCGTTGGTTAGCTAAATGGTATTAGGATGTAAGCTATCTAACTAACTAATGTCATGACTGAAGCAATAGGTGTAAAAACCTTCAATAACCAAATATGGCTAGCTATCCAACGTTAGCTCACGTCTGTTATAACATTACGTTAGTTAGCTAGCTACAGTACAGCTGCTGGCTAGCTAGATAATCAAAACAAAACCACATCTGCTTATCAAATCGAAAACAGCTCACTATTAACAACCGACCCATTGTTTCATGTCGGACAATCATCTGTATACATTTACTGATTAACCTCAGCTTGAATACCAACATATAGCTATGTACAGTAGCCTAGGTTTGATCTCATCCACTTATGACTGCCTGGCAGCTTGGCTGGTGCAAGTTGCTGGGCCCAGTTTTAGAACATTTATTCAGAACTGTTGCCCCTACAAACGTATTGAGTCCGAAAGGTGGGATGTATGATATTGAGATGTATGGGAAACAAATAAAACATGTTCCTAATGCTAACAACAATTTCTTAGCGGTCATACAGTATCATACGTTTTGTTGCGTTTTTGGCTAACGTTAGGTAGAAAGTTAGCTTAACATAGTTAGTATGTTAGCTTAACATGGCTAATGTAACATAGCTAGCAGGTTAGCATTATGTGGTTCAGTCTAGGGTTAGCAAACATGCTAAGTAGTTTCAAATTGGTATGGTTGTGGTAAGCTAGAATTGCTAATTAGCTACGATGCTAAAGCTGTCCCGACCCGATTCAAACACGCAACCTTTGGGTTGCTAGACTTTTGCATTATAAACCTACCCATCCTCCCTACTTACTTCCGTTTCTGTCTAAAGTAATATTTGGTCTTAAGTAACCAGACCATTTGTAACATATCATACGTATTGGAGTTATCCAAAAAAAAGGGTATCATACGATTTATCAGATACAAATATAAACATCAACAATACTGGACGTACAGTATGGAAGCAAACTGTACCAGAGTTATCTAACCCTCTTCACTGTAGCTTTCTGCTTTGTTGGTTTTCTTTAATATCACCTCAAGGGAGAAACCAGTGTCTTGCTGTGTGCAGAGCAGTCAAGACATGTCTTGCTGTGTGCAGAGCAGTCAAGACATGTCTTGCTGTGTGCAGAGCAGTCAAGACAACAGTGTTGAGTACAATTAAAAATTGTTGCCTGATGTATTAGTGTTGCACTTTTATCTTTAGATAAAAGACAGAGGCAGGGTACACAGACAGGGTAACACACACACATGCAAGGACAGTGTTAGTGTGTGTATTTCTGCATGTGTGTTTTTGAACAGACGTGTGCTCAGTCAATAAGGAACTCCCATGGCGCTGTCTGAAAGTTCATAACTCGCCTTTGGCTCAAGCCTTACTTTCTCATGGGGACAGTTTGCCTTCTGCCTCATGAACCACTCAAACTAACGCAGACCAAATCCAGTCTGCATGGTGATATCTGCAAAACTGTAAGACAAAACAACAGCCAGCGTCATTTAAGTACCATTTTTTAAATCAGAATATAAAATGCTACCCAAATGCTACCCACAGATAAATATTTACAAATAATTCTTTATCTGTTAACTTATCATTGCTTTTTATAATTTACTTTCGCAATTTGAAACTGAAAGATACTCTGAAAAGTCTAATACTGCACCCCAAGTCATTTGAATGTGTAGCAGAAGACCCCTAAAGGCAAAGCAAGAGGTATCATTTTTATTCTCTTTGATAGATCAATGGGCATGGACGACTCACCACTTCATTGTATCCATGGTGATGCCAACAGGGTGTAACTTCTTCTAAGACTTGCCATCCGCATCTGGGTCCACTCAGCCATAACAAAACACAAAGTAGGTTGATGCTGTAGTGAATTTATGATGTCTTCAGAGGCTCATTAGACATATGATATGCTTTGATGTGTGACACTAATGTCTCCCTGTCTTTTCTCTGAATGCTGTTACAATGCAAATGAAGATACAAATGAAAAAACTGCATTAGATATTGTATTTATAATTTATCCAAGTGTTATAGCTGAGCTTGATCCCAACATTGGAGTCTCTTTCTCTCTTCTTCTCCCTCGTTTGGCCTAACAGAGCCATAGGAGTAGATTATCTCTTTCTCGCTCTCTCTCTCACTCACTCTGCCTGTGTGCAGTATTTTGTTTGTTTTATTCTCTAGCATGGCCTTTGGCTCTCTACCACTCATGCTGACAGCAGTACAGAGAGAGCAGGGCGCTCCCTACCCAGACCACAGTACCCATCAACCACCACTTCCACCCAGCACACCCACTGCCCATAGTATCACCACCTGACAAACACCATCTGAAGCCCTGTGGGAGGGAGCGCACGCACGCACACACAGAATAAGCCACTAAGTCCATCTCAACTCAATATAACACCCCCTGCCATTTTCATCTACCCTCATACAATCCACCCTGACATCTGAATAGCCACTCCCCTCACCAGAAACCCTCATACCATCAACCCTGATATCTGAATAGCCACTCCCCTCACCAGAAACCGTCATACCATCCACCCTAACATCTGAATGGCAACTCCCCTCACCAGAAACCCTCATACCATCCACCCTGATATCTGAATAGCCACTCCCCTCACCAGAAACCCTCATACCATCCACCCTAACATCTGAATGGCAACTCCCCTCACCAGAAACCCTCATACCATCCACCCTGATATCTGAATAGCCACTCCCCTCACCAGAAACCCTCATACCATCCACCCTGATATCTGAATAGCCACTCCCCTCACCAGAAACCCTCATACCATACACCCTAACATCTGAATGGCAACTCCCCTCACCAGAAACCCTCATACCATCCACCCTGACATCTGAATGACCACTCCCCTCACCAGAAACCATGCCCGCTCCATATGCTACACTCAAAAAGTTAAATCTAGAACCTAAAAAGGTTATTCAGCTGTCCCCATAGGAGAACCCTTTGAAGAACTCTACATGGAACCCAAAAGAGATCTACCTGGAACCAAAAAGTGTTCTACATGGAACTAAAAGTGGTTCTCCTATGGGGACAGCTGAATAACCCTTTTGGAACCATTTTTTATAAGAGTGTAGCACTCCAAGCCCGGGTAAAAGATGCTGAGGCGAGAGTAAAGCTGCTGAGTGTTCCTGCCTGGACCAGCATGGGATTAGCGCTAGCATTAGCGTGAGGGCAAGGGAAGGCAGTGGCGGAGTGTGTGCGTATTTGCGATCGACTAAACAACTGATCCTCTCAAACGTCCTCTGTATCTTACACAGGTTGCATCCCAAATTGAACCATATTCCCTATAGCTCTATGGGCCCTGGTCAAAAGTAGTGCACTATACTGGGAATAGTGTGCCATTTGGGACGTAATCACAGGCAGGATATTGCTCATGTATCCACTCACACAGAACTCTGCTTCTATGAAATTTCACACCAACTCTTTGTCTTAAAGCTGTCTTTACACTGTCATTAGGGTGACATGTTGTCTACATCATTTAAAGTGTGGTCCTTTGATTTCCCCAAAGGTAGAACAGAACAGAAATATGCCATTCACAAGAGCAGAATTCCAAACTAGGGTTAAATAAAAGGAGGAACCAGCGGGCAAAGCTGGTTGAATGACATCAATCCACATCAAGGAGAGATGAGTGTTTGACATTCTTTTTCATTTGAATTGATGTCATTACAACAAGTTACTAGAATGAGTTTTAATCCGATTGTTGATTATACCCTGATGAAGACAGCTTGGCTGTCCAAACATAGGTATTAAAGCATGGAGTGTACGGCTCTCCTGTTCTTTTTAAATCTGGTTGAATATTATTGCAACGCATATAGGCTGAAATCGGGTTGTAATGATGTTGATGCAGCCAGTTCTCTCCACTGGGGAAGATAGCTAGGTGACAATGTTGCAATCATACATTTCATCCACCACCCTAATCATGGAAGGGTGTACTTTTCATTACTTCGGCTAATTCGTTTTCCCTATAACTGTGCCAGTGGACCAAGATCGATGGTAACAAATTGCCCTTCTCCTCAGAATGGGGCATTTTGCTTCGGTTTCTCTTTCCCCCAAACACTGCTGCTGATTGTAATTGCTTCATGCATTGAACCTTTATTGAAGCTCTCCTCCTCCATAGCCTGCCACACACACACACACACACACACACACACACACACACACACACACAGAGAGAGAGAGAGACCCGTGCACACTAACACAGACAGGCACCCACACACTGGATTGTCATATTAAACTCATACTTCATTTTGCCACCCTGGTAGTTTACTTCAAGTGGAGCCTAACGCTCCTGTTCCCTCACACAGCTCCTTCCCAACTCTCTATAATTCAATATATTTCCCTGAATTGTATATACAGTACCTTCGGAAAGTATTCAGACTCCTATTTTCCACATTTTGTTACGTTACAGTCTTATTTAAAAATTGATTAAATTAGATTTTTTTTGGGGGGGTTTTTAGAAATGTTCGCAAATGTATTACAAATAATATTTACATAAGTACTCAGACCCTTTGCTATGAGATTCGAAATTGACCTCAGGTACATCCTGTTTCCATTGATCATCCTTGAGATGTTAAATTCAATTGATTGGACATGAATTGAAAAGGCACACACCTGTCTATATAAGGTCCCAGGGTTGACAGTGCATGTCAGTGCAGAAACCAAGCCATGATCGAAGGAATTGTTTGTAGAGCTCGAGACACGATTGTGTCGAGGCACAGATATGGGGAAGGGTACCAAAACATTTCTGCAGCATTGAAGATTCCCAAGAACACAGTGGCATCCATCATTCTTAAATGGAAGAAGTTTGGAACCACCGCTCGGCCAAACTGAGAAATCGGGGGAGAAGGGCCTTGGTCAGGGAGGTCACCAAGAACTCGATAGTCACTGACAGAGCTCTAGAGTTCCTCTGTCGAGATGGGAGACCTTCCAGAAGGTCAACCGACTCAGCAGCACTCCACCAATCAGGCATTTATGGTAGAGTTGCCAGATGGAAACCACTCTTCAGTAAAAGGCCCGATTGGAGTTTGCCAAAAGGTTCCCAAAGACTCTCAGACCATGAGAAACAAGATTATCTGATCTGATGAAACCAAGATTGAACTCTTTGGCAACATCCAGGCATGGTGGTGGCAGAATCATGCTATGGGTATGTTTTTCAGCGGCAGGGACTGGGAGACTAGTCAGGATCGAGGCAAAGATGAACATAGCAAAGTACAGAGTTCCTTGATGAAAACCTACTCCAGAGCTCTCAGGACCTCAGACTGGGGCGAAGGTTCACCTTCCAACAGGACAACGACCCTAATCACACAGCCAAGAAAACACAGGAGTGGCTTCAAGTCTCTGAATGTCCTTGAGTGGCCCAGCCAAAGCCCAGACTTAAACCTGATCAAAACATTGCTGGAGAAACCTGAAAATAGCTGTGCAGCAACGCTCCCCATCCAACCTGACAGAGCTTGAGAGGATCTGCAGAGAAAAACTGTAGAAACTCCCCAAATACAGATGTGCCAAGCTTGTAGCATCATACACAAGAAGACTCAAGGCTGTAACCTAACCAAATGTGCAAAAAGTCAAGGGATCTGAATACTATACAGTACCAGTAAAAAGTTTGGATACACCTACTCATTCAAGAGTTTTTCTTTATTTTTACTATTTTCTACATTGTATAATAATAGTGAAGACATAATGAAGTATGTGGGTGGAAATATTTTAGATTCTTCAAAGTAGCCACCCATTGCCTTGATGACAGCTTTGCATACTCTTGGCATTCTCTCAACCAGTTTCACCTGGAATGCTTTTCTAACAGTCTTGAAGGAGTTCCCTCATATGCTGAGCACTTGTTGGCTGCTTTTCCTTCACTCTGCGGTCCAACTCATCCCAAACCAATTGGGTTGAGGTCGGTTGACTGTGGAGGCCAGGTCATCTGACGCAGCACTCCATCACTGTCCTTCTTGTTCAAATATCCCTTATACAGCCTGGAGGTGTGTTGGGTCAATGTCCTGTTGAAAACCAAATGATAGTCCCACTAAGTGCAAACCAGATGGGATGGCGTATCGCTGCAGAATGCTGTGGTAGCCATGCTGGTTAAGTGTGCCTTCTAAATAAATCAAATGTGAAGTATTTATTTGGGCTGCAATTTCTGAGGCTGGTAACTCTAATGAACTTATCCTCTGCAGCAGAACTAACTCCTTTCCTGTGGCGGTCCTCATGAGAGCCAGTTTCATCATAGTGCTTGATGTTTTTTGCAACTGCACTTGAAGAAACGTTCAAAGTTCTTGAAATGTTCTGGATTGACTGACCTTTATGTCTTAAAGTAATGATGGACTGTCGTTTCTCTTTGCGTATTTGAGCTGTTCTTGCCATAATATTGATATTATACCACCCCTACCTTGTCACAACACAACTGATTGGCACAAACGCATTAAGAAGGAAAGAAATTCCTCAAATTAACATTTAACAAGGCACACCTGTTCATTGAAATGTATTCCAGGTTTCTACCTCATGAAGCTGGTTGAGAGAATGCCAAGTGTGCAAAGCTGTCATTAAGGCAAAGAATGGCTACTTTAAAATGATTTCATTTTAAAATTAATTATAAATTATATTTTCTCTTCACTATTATTCTATAATGTAGAAAATAGTCAAAATAAAGAAAACCCCTGGAATGAGTAGTTGTGTACAAACTTTTGACTGGTACTGTATATATGAAAACATTATTGCTTTCCTGTTCCTTGGCCAACTTAGATATGTATTATTTGAATTTCCATCTTAGTCTCGTTTTTTAGCAGGTCAGGATGACTGTGTGGTTTTTGAAAACAAACAGATCTTCTACTCACTCAAGCAAGGAGCAAGCCTAAATGTGAGCTATCGGTTTCCATGTGCAGATTGTGTTTCTCTACTGTTAAAGGAGACACTGAAAGGTACAGCAGGGATTCCGTCCCATTGCGGGACTTTAATCGAAAGCATAAAATAATAACATTTTGATCGAAGGTTAAAAATGACCATCTCTTCCAAGTTCCTCTATTAATGAATATCTGTGTCTTTATCTCCTTTAAATAATTCCTTCACTTTGGGTCAGAGAAATGTGCTATAAAAGCATGAATTATAATTCTCTAAAAGCAAAAACCTTCTCTTAAATGATCTCTCTTTCAGAAAGACTCAAAATAAAGACTTGTACAATAATAAGTGTAAGCTGATGTAATATAACGTATTTATAGTATTATGTAGAAATGCTAAAGGCTCTCATGCAACACTGTAATGTACTTTGTTATATTATGTAAAATGTGAAATATTCTCTCTCTGATTGTTAAGGTGCGTTTTATATGTCAGCCTGCGATTTTGGAACCCATTAATAACATTAGCTCTATCATTATAAAGAGTCTGACATTTTCAACTGATTTCACCTGACGATATAATAGAGCAATGTTATAGTATTATGATTTTTCTTGGTTCTATCACAATGATTACATCAGCCCCCATTCAACTGGTAAAGCTGAGGCGCGTTCAGCAGGACGCAACATTTTGGAACGTTCAGATAGAAGTATTCTATGTTGAACAAATATGCCTCTCTGGCATTATAAGGAATCATGTCAACTCTATTGGTGGCATTTCAATTCGTGGCCCAGGTTGTAATGATCACCGCGATAATGTCCTGAAGCATTGTAAATAAAATAAACCACTCATAATACAGGAAGTGTGTGTGCATACCGGAGTTACCGTCTCCCAACAAATGTTTTCTTATAAGAAGTTATGAATCATAATTAGTTACATATCTCGGAGGAATTGGATGCTGTTGCCAGTTGTCTCTCCAATCAATGACGCACAACAGGTTGGTGATGAATAGCCCTTATGCCAGAGGACAATGCTGAGCGTTCAACATATGCTCATCATCATCGCTCATACAGGTCACGCACACACCCATAACCACTGTGAATATGATATAATGACAGATTATTCATTATCATTATCCACTTTGATTTAAATGAATCTCGCTTCTTGGATTTCATGGTCGTCCCACAAACCTGGGTTGTATAAAAGACACTGGTGTGGCTCATGCAATTATAATTGTCACAACTAACATCTTTCAATGGTATTGGTGTTTTCCATTAGATTGCACAGACCTGGGGGAAAAAAATTATCCTTTGCTGACCCTTGCCAAATTCTGAAGTAGTTGAGCAATCTAAGATGATCAGTATTAATACCATTTTAACTTTTTCCTACTCTCACAAAGTAAGACATTCTACTCTATTAAAGTAATATCACATGAAGATACATCTATATTACTATAGTATAATTATATATGAAACATATTCATTTAAATTATGTGGGATATCGTCTCTCACTACCTCCCATTAACCAGCATGCACCATTCTGTCAATGCTCGTCCGTCCCTGCCGCGCCCATGGACAGGAAATGGTCTGGTAGAAAGACATATTTCTGATACGTCTGTACAACCCTAGCTCCTAGGTGAGATTGATGTTGTTAGGAGGGAGGAGGTCTGTCTCAATAAATCACCAGAGTTTAGTTAAGATCTATAAATCTGCCTGGAGACCAGCCATTAAACACACTGCTGCAGATGGCGGGAGACGGAGACTGTCACTACAACTCAAAATCAACATGTTCTCGCCACTCAAATCCTTTCACTCCAATCTACAGTAAGTCTCCGTTCCAGTCTTCCTCTGCTCCCCCTTGTGTTCTGTTCTCCCAATTATCTTCCTCTATAGTGCTTTGAGACTCTTTAAAAAGGCCCACTCCGTAATTCTGAGAAAAAAAAACATCAGCCTGCCCCTTGGTTTCTCATTCAACATCTACAGCAACTCCTCTCCCTTCCAGTCCTCCCTAGTTCCCCTTCTCTAATGCTCGGCCCGCACTCTTCCCTTCCGTACCTCCTTTTCTGACATCCTTTCGTTTCCTTGGGATCATGTCTAAAATTGTGGTGCTTCATATGGATGAGAGGACGTTCTGTTTACAAATGGTAGCTGACAAATGGCAGGCTTTTGTAAGCTCATTACACTGCCCTCAGAGAAAGCTCTGTTAAAACAAAGTTTACTGTCTCCATTGTTACAGGTCACAGAGGCAGTCAACTTTGTTTTACAGATCTCCTTGGTAGGGTAAGGTCCTTGGAAGGGTGAAGTGGTCGCTCTAGGGATGTTTAGTGGGCAGAAAGTACGAGATCAGCAGAGATCAGGGCATCAGGCTCAGCAGAGTTTGGTGCTGATGAGGCACGAATGGACAGACGGGTGAGGCGGAGGGGATGAGGGGGAAGAAGGGTGAGACTAAGTCTGGGCCTGAGGGGTAAGTTTAGCCTGCCAGTGTTCATCAGTGCTGCAGCATTTAGTGTAGACAGACACAATCCAATGCCCCATCCCCTCCTAGTGTGGATCAATAGCACAATACTGTTCATAGATTGAGACAACCATACAGATGGAAATACAAAATAGTTTTCTCTCTATGGAGACAACTGATAACTGCAGTCGGTCTGTTCTTTGTTTCTTTTTAGATCTGACTGATTTATAGGCCATGTTATACATTTTCTGTAGTGGCTGGCTTTTTAATTTATACTAAGGCTATTGAATTGAGTGCATAGATGCAACAAGCAGCACCAGGAAACCAAACTAAAGCCTTAAAGATTCACACTTCAATTCCCCAAGCATTAGGCTATAAACATACTGCTGCGAATTTCCAGTTTACTGCCTTGTGTTAAAGCAGATCACATACAT
Source organism: Thymallus thymallus (assembly GCA_023634145.1). Taxonomy (NCBI): domain Eukaryota; kingdom Metazoa; phylum Chordata; class Actinopteri; order Salmoniformes; family Salmonidae; genus Thymallus; species Thymallus thymallus. The sequence goes on from CM042389.1 coordinate 9,907,696, forward strand.
TCCTAAAAGTCTACTATACTCAATACATTGAAACAACAATTTGCATCCAGCATAGCTGTCAGGATAAGAGTTTTAATAAACCCACACTTTCACGCAAACACACACACACACTGGAGAAGGAGCACTATATAACATATGAATGACATCAGTAAGCAGAGGGAAGTCCCCCAACACTTCACTCAAAGTGATACGCTAAGCGCTAGCTGTGTGGAGGAAGTCTGTCGTAAACTAATACATTCTGGAACCCAAACGCTCCATGGTCATCAAAGCATTGGGTTTCACCAAAGTAGATGAGGTAAGCTCTAGAGACCTTGAGTTTTACAGTCTCAGCTAATCGCTAAAACAAACATGGCCCATGAACCACTTTCCCCCAATGGTGTTTGGCATCTCAGGGGCCAATAGGTTGTTATTAATGAACGTCACAATAGGCCACTATGGCGTAAACTGGTCATGGCGGCTTCAGCTGGAACATGGATCTGTGTTGTTGTCACTGGATATTAAACTGAGTGGTGTTGAGGTATGTTAGGTTAGGGAAAGGGAGATACTAGTCAGTTGTACAACTGAATGTATTCAACTGAAATGTGTCTTCTGCATTTAACCCAACATCTCTGAATCAGAGTTGCGGGGGGCTGCCTTAAATCGACATCCACGTCTTCGGCGCCCAGGGAACAGTGGGTTAACTGCCTTGTTCAGGGTCTGAACGACAGATTTCTTTCCTGTCAGCTCGGGGATTCGATCCAGCAACCTTTCGGTATGTTCGCAATGGATTTAGCTCACCTAGTGCTGCATGATGTGACCAATCAACAGGACATTCCACTCAATTTGCTCACTGATTGGATCCTGAGTGGGAACCAGGTGAATTGTGCAAAGTAACCTTTTCAAACCTCTGCTACATTGGTATGTAATCACTCACTCGTTCCACACACACACACACACTCACTCCCAAAAGGCCTGTAAACCTACCCTTAAAAGACATGGTAGCAATCATAATGACTTAAGCAAAGAAGAGACGGATGATCAAGAGATCTGCCAGATAACATCATGGACCTCCTCAAGTCAATACCAATCCTCATTACATCGCCACTCTAGGGACCTAATTGACCTTTAAGGGCATGACTTTTGACACAGATTAATTTTGGTGGAATTCTCAGGGGGCCATGTTACAGGGGTAGAGCCCACATTGGGGTTTCCTCTGGAACCGTGTCCTATTAAAGAGAGTTATAGCTGTGGAGTGCAAGAACAGATTGATTATCTCCTATCCCACCTGAGCTGTTCTGGAACGGAGCGAATGGAATGGCATCAAATAGGTGGTTTCCATGCCATTATTATGAGCCGTCCTCCCCTCAGCAGCCTCCACTGTCGCAGATAGCTGCAGCATCCCATTGTCAGTGTACGGTTGTCTTATCGGCATTGACTCACATGTGGGGGTCATTACGACAGAATCAAGGCTTATGCATGGTCGCACACACACACACAAACACGCATGCACTCTCACAGACACACACACTAATCTCAGTATGGTTTTACACTGATAGTGCAGAGATGGCCAGCTGAAGTACGTCCCGTTGACTGACGTGGTGTGGCAGTAGATGAAACGGGTTGAGTTTCCCCTACACAATGTAAAGTGTTTTGAGCATATGGGAAAATCACTATGTTTATCATCAACTATTGTTATTAATACTTAATAGTCTGCGTACTGCGTTCCCTATGAGTGAGTTTAAATGGACTAGCTCACAGCCTTCATTCAATAAATTGCACCTTTTCTCATTGGTTTTAGTATATTGAATGTGCAATACGTGCAGTTGTCTGTAATTAAACCCTGCGCACTAAGGACTGTATTTTAAGGGAATTACTATTATTACCCCAAATGATATACACACATTTAGCTATTAAAGTATCTCTTCCTGTCATTTACCTGTACAGTTTGTGTAACCATGCAAGTATTCAGTTATCTGTAAATATAACTGTATACCTAACTGTACAGCTAATTTAACCATGCAAAATTCTCACTTACCTGTTCATTTACCCAGTCTGTCTATTAAGTAAACTATTATTACCCTCGCTCATATCATACGCATTTTTAGCTACTGAAGTATTTCTCTGCCATCGACCTGTATAGTATAGTTAACCAACCACCCATACTATGCTGTGTCCTTTTTATAGCTTTTATTTTATTATTTTTTTGCACTCCAGATATCTTGTATTTCTATACTTTTTCATACTGCCGCTCTATGTATCATGTACCGTGTATCTGTCTTTTGTGTACTTTCGTTGTGGCATTTTGCACCTGCCCTGTGTTTTGTGTAGCTGCTTGACAATGAAATTTCCCCCCCGGGGATCAATAAAGTACCTATCTAAATCCCTTACCCTGTGATTTTAGTAAAAGGTCTGAAAACGTATGTAAATGTGATACTTCAGATTTTTAAATTCGCAAAAAAATTCTAAAAAACTGTTTTTGCTTTGCCATTATGGGGTATTGTGTGTAGATTGATGATGAAATGGAAAAACAATTTAATCAGTTTTAGAATAAGGCTGTAACCTAACAAAATGTGGAAAAAGTGGTATGAATACTTTCCGAAGGCAATGTACATGTCAACGTTTGACAGATACCAGACAGATTAGCCTAAATACTCTAGGTTAACTATTAGGTGCTGATATAGCTTACAAAGACAAAGCATTTCCTAGACATTTGCATCAATGTAGTTCAAGCATCTATCCAGCTCACGAGGCAAAAAAAGTGTTAAGTCAACATTTTCACGTTATTTCACCATACGTTATTGACGTGAACATGTATCAATGTGGCTTTTTGATTGCAACATCTAAAAGTTTTATGTGAACAATGTTTTAAATCACAGGCATGTAACATCCCAGCATGTAATGCTAACATTATCTTCCTATCAGAATGTTAAAAACATGTAGCAGTGGTAATTATACAATTTGAATATTTGTAAATAATCTGCCCACATTTCCAACTCTCCAAATGGTTCTTACAACCTTTCCATTTTTCTCCTCCTCCCTTTCCCTCGTTCCCGCTCCCCTAAATCAGTCATTGAATATTCAACGCAGTGGTGTATTGATTTAGCAATGCCAGGCTGAGGTCCAAGAGCTCCTTGATTGCCAGCATTTTGCAGCATTGAGTAAGCTATCTATCCCATGGTGCAGCACACAGCAGTGGTTAAGTGGTGTGCCAGTGTTCAGTTCGCACAGTAACATCAGCTGTTGTGGAGACTAAATTACTTTGTGTTACCTTGGATTGTAAACTGTCATAGTCAAAACATATTGATTCAATGGTTGTGAAGATGGGGAGAGGTCTGTCCGTGATAAAGATACATTTTTTTGACACCACACTCCACAAAGCAAGACCTGCAGTTTCTAGTTTTGTCTTATCTTGGTTATTGTCCAGTCACATGGTCAAGTGCTGCAAAGAAAGATGTAGTTAAGCTGCAGCTGGTCCAGAACTGAGCTGCACATCTTGCTCTTCATTGTAATCAGAGGGCTAATATAAATACTATGCATGCCAGTTTATCTTCGTTATGAGTTGAGCAGAGACTGACTGCATCACTTCTTATTTTTAAAAAGAAACATTGTGTTAAATTCCAAATGGTTTGCATAGTCACCTTACACACAGTTCTGACACACATTTACTGCACCAGCATGCCAACAGGGGTATTTTCCCCAAATCCAGAACAAATTCAAGAAAACATACAGTATTATATAGAGCTATGATTGCGTGGAACTCCCTACCATCTCATATTGCTCAAATAAACAGCAAACCTGGTTTCAAAAAACAGATAAGCAACATCTCACGGCACAACGCCTCTCCTCTATTTGACCTAGATATTGTATGTATTGATACTGTAGGTAGGCGTTTAAAATGTATGTAGTTCTGTCCTTGTTTATTAAATGTTCTGTATTACGCCATGTTTGATGTTTTGTGTGGACCCCAGGAAGAGTAGCTGCTGCTATCGCAACACCTAAATGGGATCTTAATAAAATACCAAATATCAAAACTCAAGAGAGATCACACATCACAGTGCAAAGGAGAACACATACAGACACACACACCTCTGATGCAGCCCTGGCATTTTATTTTTATTGAACCTTTATGTAAATCAGCAAGTCAGTTAAGAACAAATTCTTATTTACAACGGCGGCCTACCCCGGCCAAACCCTCCCCTAACCCGGAAGACGCTGGGCCAATTGTGTGCCGCCCAATGGGACTCCCGATCACGGATCCACTATCATACAATATATCTAAGAACTCAGAATCACCCCTTAATGATTCATTAATTCCATTTAGAAGGTGATCGGTACGCATTTAGTCTTTAACTGAAAATCAAAGAGTTCATGCTAATATAAAAGTGATATGTTCTTCAAAATGCCAAGTTGTAATCGGCTATTGACTTTTCTCTGATTGTTACAATAAAATGATATTAATAAAATCAAAAGCTTCGGCCAGGACTCATCAGATCAGCGGTTATTCTGGTTAGCCGAAAAACACAACTTATCATTTGTTTAGTTGGTGTCTTCGGTGGAACTACATTGGAGCTGTTAAATCAGAGGGCAGCTGCTCTTATGGTTTACTTTATTAGGATCCCTATTAGCTACTGCACATGCAGAAGTTACTCTTCCTGGGTTCCACATAAAAGTACAAATACATGACAAAGTACAAAACAGTTATAGACAAGAACAACATAAGATATTACATTAAATTCAAAATAAAATACAAATAAGAGTTATATATATTGGAAAGACACAGTTTCACGAAACCACACCTGTCCTTATACAGTGCATTCAGAAAGTATTCAGACCCCTTGACTTTTTCTAAATTTTGTTACGTTACAGCCTTATTCTAAAATGTATTAAATAAAAATAAATCCTCAATCTACACACAATACCCCAAAATGACAAAGGGAAAGCAGGTTTTTAGATGTTTTTTTGCAAATGTATTAAAAATAAAAAACAGAAATACCTTATTTGCAAAAGTATTCAGACCCTTTGCTATGAAACTGGAAAATGAGCTCAGGTGCATCCTGTTTCCATTGATCATCCTTGAGATGTTTCTACAACTTGATTGGAGTTCACCTGAGGTCAATTCAATTGATTGGACATGATTTGGAATGGCACACACCTGCCTATATTAGGTACCACAGTTGACAGTGAATGTCAGAGCAAAAACCAAACCATGAGGTCAAAGGTATTGTCCGTAGAGATCCGAGACAGGATTGTGTCGAGGGAAAGATCCGGGGAAGGGTACCAAAACATTTCTGCAGCATTGAAGGTCCCCAAGAACACAGTGGCCTCCATCATACTTAAATGGAAGAAGTTTGGAGCCACCAAGACTTTTCCTAGAGCTGGCCGCCCGGCCAAACTGAGCAATCGGGGGAGAAGGGCCTTGGTCAGGGAGGTGACCAAGAACTCGATGGTCACTCTGACACAGCTCCAGAGTTCCTCTGTGGAGATGGGAGAACCTTCCAGAAGGACAACCATCTCTGCAGCACTCCACCAATCAGGCCTTTATGGTAGAGTGGCCAGACTGAAGCCACTACTCAGTAAAAGGCACATGACAGCCCGCGAGTTTGCGAAAAGGCACCAAATTGTCAAGAAATATAATGGCCTTCCAAGTGTCTCGTGTTTTGAGAAACAAGATTCTCTGGTCTGATGAAACCAAGATTAAACTCTTTAGCCTGAATGCCAAGCGTCACGTCTGGAGGAAACCTGGCACCATCCCTACGGTGAAGCATGGTGGTGGCAGCATCATGCTGTGGGGATGTTTTTCAGCAGCAGAGACTGGGAGACTTGTCAGGATCGAGGGAAAGATAGAGATCCTTCATGAAAACCTGCTCCAGAGCGCTCAGGACTTCAGACTGGCTTTAAGGTTCACCTTCCGACCCTAAGCACACAGCCAAGACAACGCAGGAGTGGCTTTGGGACAAGTCTCTGAGTGGCCCAGCCAGAGCCCGGACTTAAACCCGATAGTCTCTGGAGAGATCTGAGAAGAATGAGAGAAACTCCCTAAATACAGGTGTGCCAAGCGTGTAGAGTCATACCAAAGAAGACTCAAGGCTGTAATCGCTGCCAAAGGTGCTTAAAAAAAAAGTACTGAGTAAAGGATCTGAATACTTATGTAAATGTGATATTTATGTATTTTTATAAATTTGGTAACATTTCTAAAAAACAATTTTTGCTTTGTCATTATGGGGTATTGTGTCTAGATTGATGAGGGGTAAAAAATATTTAATTGATTTTAGAATTAGGCTGTAACGTAATAATGTATGGAAAAGGGGATGTGAATACTTTCCGAATGCACTGTATCTCACCCACGTTAGAAGTTCAGAACAAGAAAGTGTAGGCTATATAGAAAATTACAATCAAATTGAAAATCATTAAAGGGAAATTTTAAAAAGTAAACTTCATATTCATCATCTCCAGAACCCCCCCAACATCAACATATGTGAAAATTGCACGTTTCTATATTTTGTAGTAAAAAAGATAGTGGAATGTAAGTGTTTCCAATGACATCCATCAACCAATTAGTAGACAATTCGTAGGCACTGCCAACTCATAATTGGTTAAAATCACATGATGCACACAGATGAGGTCATTGGAAAAACGTATATTCCTCTTTTTTTACTACAAAACATAAAATGGCCCATTTTATCATATGTTGATTTTGAGGTGGTGCTGGAGATTATGAAAATTCTGAAGGTTCCCTTTAAACAAAATAATAAGGATTTATATCAGCCTAATCAAAGTGTAGATGACATCACACATTCCAGTGTTCAAACTTGTAACATGGCTGCATGGGATTTCTACTAATGCGACTTGGTGCATCCAATGGCAATGTCCGCGATAGGCATAACACTGGGAGCCACTTGTGGATTTGACCACTAATGCATTTACTCTGACACCTCCTAAACAAAAAGCAATGATAAACTGTGTTTGTCGGTAACTGCAGGTTACCGCTGATCTGATTGAATCCTGGCCTTAGATGCCCTGGGCGGATGATCAGAAGGGAGAAGAGAGAAAAGAGAGAGAGAGAGAAAGACAGACATGAAAGATAGGCAGAGGAGACAAGGAAGATAAAAGAACAACAGAAATGAGAAAGGAAGAAGAGTTTGATAGGCAGGGAGGGAGGGAGGAAGAACCAGCCTGATCATTTAGATGAAACAGACTGGTGAGCAGCTATCAGGCTGGTTCTACGAGGCTGGAAGAAAAGTGGGTGCTCCAATAAGTTACACTGACCCTCTTCCGCAGGTTGTAGGTGAGCAGCAGGTTCCGTGAGAAGTGGTTAGAGAAGGCCGTGTAGAACTCCAGAACCTTCTGCAGGGCGTCCCGTTTGATGACGTGGAGGTCACAGTAAGTCAGGGCGCGCACGTTGGCACACGCCTGGGCTAAATTCACCTCCTTCCAGAACACATCCCCAAACACGTCCCCCTTACCTGCAGACAGAGAGAGAGCACAGATTAAGATATTACTTCTTAAATCTAACTGATTTTCCATCTGAAATGTACTTTTTAATTATTATTTGTAAGACTTTAGAAAGATTTCAGCAATGTTTTTTTACCTGCAGAGAGCGAGAGAAATCAGCTAAAATGTCTGGTTTACAACTGAGTATTTACCCATTTACTTCGGAGACCTAACAATGATTAGTTTATTCCAGTGTGACTGCCTGAGATGTGAAGACTTGCGTTTGTTCCCATAGTTAATGCCTAGGTTTTGGCTCAGCAGGATAAAGTGTTATGGCACGCAACAAATCCTGGTTCAAACCCTGTCAGTCACAGCCTGTTTGAATCCAACAACCTTACTGGCTGAAATGTAAAACTTGTTCATGTGAATCATATCAATGTTCAGTTAATTGACACAGACACTATATACATTTGTTCTGAGAGGATCCTATTGGTGATTCTGTAAAATGTGATTTAAATGGATGGGCAGACATACTTTCACAACAATACGTAAGTGTACAGCCTTCCATGAACTGAGAATAATTGAAATTATTGAACTACAATATTCAAAAGGGTTTTAATATCTGTGTTGAATGATTGAGAGTGATTGGGACAATGTTTGATGCTGTCACTGCAAAATATAACAAGATGATTTATATTACCTAATGATGTTCCTACTTGGAACTCACAAGATCTCATGCATTCATTTACACATTCACGTGCACGCGCCAGAACTGGGTTCAAATACTATTTCAGCTATTTCAATAGATGTGAAACAAGTATTCAGATAACCTTTATTTGAAAAAACAAGTAGTAGAATATTGGGATATACTCAAGAAACACATTAAAAAGTATTTAAATAACAAAATACTCAAATACACATCTATGTGAACCTAGGTCTACACACACACACACACACACACACGTCTTCTCCTAGTCAAACACATAAAAATATTCTATATTCATTTGGGATGAGATAAACAGGAAATCTCTCCCATCAGTCACTTTGCTAATCACCATACTGCAAAGAAATCCCAAAGAAGTTAATTGACTGAAAAACACAGTCATTATGGTGTATCGGATAATCTACGGTAAGATAATTATTTGTTGTTTGAGAAACACAAAGTCATCTACTTTTCTCCAGAGAAGCTCTGACTGGCACTCAGCACAGCACAAAGTAACAAAGTAGCACAGTAACGCTCAGAACAGTACAGATCAACACAACACAGCCCTGATCAACACAGCACAGCCCTGATCAACACAGCACAGCCCTGATCAACACAGCACAGCCCTGATCAACACAGCACAGCCCTGATCAACACAACACAGCCCTGATCAACACAACACAGCCCTGATCAACACAACACAGCCCTGATCAACACAACACAGCCCTGATCAACACAACACAGCCCAGATCAACACAACACAGCCCAGATCAACACAACACAGCCCAATACAGCCCAGATCAACACAACACAGCCCAGTACAGCCCTGAAGACCACAACACAGCCCAGTACAGCCCTGATCAACACAACACAGCCCAGTACAGCACAAGATAGAACAGAATACAAGATAGAACACAACCCAACAAAGAACAGAACAGCATAGTGACACACAGAACCACAATCTGCTACAATCTACTCCTCTAGACTACTAATATCACACACACAAACACACACAGTGTATGCATCCAGAAATGAGAGCTGTTTATATCAGTCTCTTTCTAATTAAAGCTAATATTTACATTTACAGTGTAGTCACTTAGCAGATGCTCTTCTCCAGAGAGACTTACACTTAGTGCATTCATCTTAAGATAGCTATGTGAGACAACCACATATCACAGTCATAGTAAGTAAAAGTATCCTCAATAAAGCAGCTTTACAGTACTTTGTTGAAAAGCTGGCAACATCCATCAAATACACAGCCAACATCCATCAAATACACGGCCAACATCCATCAAAAACACGGCCAACATCCATCAAAAACACGGCCAACATCCATCAAATACACGGCCAGCTGTTTATATCAGTCTCTTCCTAATTAAAGCGGACATCTGCCTCAGCTTAACAGTACGTTGTTGAAAAGCTGGCAACATCCATCAAATACACGGCCAACATCCATCAAATACACGGCCAACATCCATCAAATACACGGCCAACATCCATCAAATACACAGCCGACATTGAATTACAGAGCATACCTTGTTGGGTGTATGGCCCATACAAAACAGTATGATGGTAGTTTGAACCAACTCAGTGGCCTTGTGGTTAGAGTGTCTGCCCTGAGATTGGAAGGTAAAGTTATACTAAAGACTGTAAAAATGGGACCCAATATGTCTCTGCTTGACACTCAGCATTAAGGAGTTAGGTTGGGGGTAAGGCCTGCATTAGACCAGTGTCTTGTCCAGGGGGTTTACTTGTACATCAAGCAGCCTCACGCTACAGAAAAAGGAGATAGGCTCATGCTCCTATGAGTTGTTCCGGCTCACACATGCCAAGGCTCCTTACTTATAGTTTGTGGGTTGGCAGTAGTCAGTCCAAACAATGCACATTTACACAATCTAATTCACACTCAAATTGTGGAACTAACAAATCTGACATATCAGTTGTGATACAATGGATGGGTTTGTCAGCATAATTGGATTTAAGAAATGTCCCCCTCAGGGATCAATAAAGTACCTATCTATCTATCTAAAACAACAAGGCTTTCATGTTTTACGGCCTAAAACAAATCAAGGCAGAATTGGGGCAATGTGAATCAACTGCATGGGCATTAAAAAAAATGCAGAAGATCAGATTTGGTTGAACCTTGTTCTGTAGTTTCTGACAAACCAAGAGAGCGTGAGGTAAACAACTAGAGTTTATAGAATGTGCTACATATGCCTACATTCAGCAGCTGGTGCAGCAATGATTATGTATAGCAGCTGCCATTAGTTTAATGAGAATATGATTTACAGCGGTAGCCAGGACAAGGACACGTATAACAAGGTAAATAGGATTTCAAACCTCCCAACAAGCCAACCCACCAATTGCAGGTCAGCAACGCGAGAGAAAATAACCACAGCTACGGTATGTTAGTAGGCCCAGGGAGGACCATCCATCTAGTATGTTTTGATGTGTTGCATTTTTACTGTTTTTAATGATGTTGTGTGTATGTCTGTCTGGCAATGTTGGCGGTTTGCCAGCACCGTCAATGTTTGTCCATTAAGCAATGGAGCAGTAAAGATTTTCTGAATGTGAATGAATCAATTCTCTGAGGCAGATATTTTGGGGTAAACAGGGTTGGATACATACAACAGTCTACATATGCACTCACACACACCGACACACACCGTGGAGACCAACCAGACCATGATGCGAGAAAGGATCAAGAATCCATCACTCAGATTAATAAGAAGGTGTGATTTACAGCCACTCAACATTTAACGGTGTAGCCTTCACCCTCCAGTCCCGCATTAACACCCTGGTAATGTCTCTACAGGGACTGTTGTTGGGATTAGACTATAGCTCCTTTCACAGGAAGTACGGATGACCACCACATACTGATGTGTACCAGCTCAACTCAAGCACTAGTCCATAGACAGCAACTCACCCAAAATAGCAGCAAACCCTCCTATACAATAGACAGCAACAACGCACCCAAGATGGCCACCATGTAATCCTACATCGTCATACTGTATAATTAAGCAATAAGGCACAAGGGGGTGTGGCATATGGCCAATTTACCACAAACCCGAGGTGCCTTATTGCTATTATAAACTGGTTACCAACGGAATTAGAGAAGTACCCTTGGTATACGGTCTGATATACCAAGGCTGTCAGCAAATCAGCATTCAGGGATCGAACCACCCAGTTTATAATAAACAACTACTCACCCAAGATGGCCACCACCTCGTCATCTTGGATAACCTCCAGGGATCCTGACACCACGAAACAGAGGCTATCCACACTCTCCCCGGCATGGTAGATGAGGTCGCCAGGGGCACAGTGGATAGTCTGGAACTCCATGGCCAGGGCACGCAGGCACCCGTCACTGGCCAACCTGAACGCAGGGTGTTCTTTGAAGACTTTCCTGTTCAGGTGGACGCAGATATCTGCCCTCATGTCCTTAGGGCATATCTGCAATACCTGGGACAGAGCGAGAGAGAGACAGAGACAGAGAAAGACAGAGATTGGTTAAATAGCCAAATTGTATCACCTTCCAAACTCATTGTCTTTGGTGAACCAGTAGTTTCTGATGGGCAGCCATGACAGTGTTTAGATACATTACTTTAAAATCCTCTTCTCATTTTTCCCCCTTCTGACTTTTCCTTACATCTTCATCTTGAAATATTCTAAGGGTGTCGCATCAAGGCAACCAACCCAAAACAGATTGTTAATATTTATAATAATGACAACAACATTTAATCTTAGCTAGATTTGTAATATTGTATTGAGTAATGCACTTAAAATTACTTGTTTTTTTTCTTACCAAGATAAATGATTTTACCGCATTGACAGATAATTTGGCGTATTTTAACTTTAAAAAGGCTGGATACAAGGCAAGATAAAACCTGTAAGATAATTAATCATCCTATTGAAATTATCTTATTCCAGTTCTATCAAGCCAATGCGGTAAGATCATTTGTCTTCATTCAAAGAAAAAAAAAAAAAAAGGTAATTTTAAGATGAAAAATCTAGCTAAGATAACATTTTTTTTTGCAGTGCATCAACAACAACCACCATCACCATCATCATACAGTAATGGTGCTCATTGGGTAAAGTACAAGTTAGAGGAGCCCTTATGGAGCATAGAAAATACAACAGTAAATCAATGTTAACATCTTGTTCTTTAAATCAGCTTTTTCTGTCTTAAAGAAAACAGGAAGTATAGGTGTATAGAGTAACCCCAACAGTGTCTTAAGCGTAATGTTAGTTAAGTATGTGAACAGATCATACCAGCATCCTCTCTACAGGCCTGGCTGTGATGTTGTTGTCACAGCAACAGCCACAGTTAAACACCTGCATAATGCATTGGAATGTGCCAAAAAAAACAGTACTGAACTGCACATACTCACCCCAGCTAACAGGGGACCCCAACGGGACAACACACTGTGCTGCATTTACTAAATGTTTCACTTAGACACATTTCTTACATTGATCTTCCTCACTGTTTTTGATGTGCACTATGGTCATAATAGGTTTAAAATCGTGTCACATTCAGGCATTTAATTCATTGGAATCAAATATCACATTGCTAATCAGCCAACGCTTGTATCAGCTGTTATGACGAATTTAAAAAATGCTTTAATGTGACAGTTAAAGATCATAATCAATTAACTAAGCACATCAAAACACTGAGCCACAATACAAAAGGGGCAGCTAGCTGCGGAAGCTGGGGGGGTGGGGGGGGGGGGGACAGCATGCATGCAAGCCAAGGTAATGAATGTCAGGCTTACAGTTTGAGATACCTTTTCAGTATCTATTCCCCGGGACATGGACCAAGTGGAGGCGATGTAATCCATGACCCTCTCGCTCAGCCCCTTGGGCACCTGGTAGAGCTTGAGGAAGTCACGGACGCTGTTCAGCATCTCGTGGTAACGGTTGGTGTTGGCGTACATCTGCTGGAAGATGGTGGTGACGTTACCGAAGATGGTGGCGTAAAGAAGGGCTGGGAAAAAAAGAAAAGTAAATAAAAAAAGACAAGGAGGGAGAAATGTTTACAACATTTAGAGAAGATAACCCAGCAAACCAATATTGGTTCTGTGAAAGTTCCCAGAACATTCGTTAGGTCCCGGCAAATGTTCTCAGAACACCAAAATTGTCCAGTCATACTGTTTGTATAAAACATTCACCTGTTGCAAGAGCGCTCCTAGAACTAGGACTGAGTCACGTGACAGTTGAGTCACGGTAATCTCCTTTTATGCACATGCTTTAGTAGTACCCAACTTGCTAACAACTTGCTAAATATGAGGTCCTAATGGCCTGGTACTCAGGGCTCTATTGTCCCTCTAACCACCAACATCAAAGCAAAAGCAATTGAAATTCACATCAAACACTTATCAAAACAGTACGCCTATTCTACTTTTAAAACACCTCACTGTGACCAATTTGAAGAAAGAAGTTCAACAGCAGGTTGAAACAGTGTTAAACATAGTTGTGGATATTGTTTCTAATGTGATGATTATTCTAAACACTATATGCATATTAGAGCTTACGCATATGCTTATGAGAACCAAGCCAAAAAAAAAAATTATATATTTAAAATGATGATTGTGCCGTTATACACTACATAGTTTACCGCATATTACGCATTGCAGAAACACAGTATGCATAAACTGATTTAAGATGTAATCGGTACAAAATTGGTCTGACCTTTGAGTGTGGACTGTATAACGCATACTGGATGGACTGGTTACCTTATGCTACGCTCCAAAATGTATATCCATGAGTCTGGGAGAGAACGTATAGCCCTAGGCGATGCTGTTGGCTCATTGATTGTGTATGGCGGCTTACAGTCAGCCTACATTTAGTGAATTTGTATTTGATTTTGAATAGCCTAGTAATAGGGAATTTTTATATTTTCATAATGAATTGGGTGACATGACCTTTAACGATACAGAATAACTCACCACCATGCGTTTCCATCTCCTCCTCTCTCTCCTGTATTCCTTTCCAGAGCGGGCAGACAGGCTGTCAACAGTTTAGTGAAATATGTTTTGTTGCGAAAACAGGTTACTATGGATGTTCCCGAACAGATATCACTTGGTTTCCCAAATTAAGCAGTGGGTAGCTGCAGGAACAGGGTTAGAGACACACATAGTTTGGGCGTAATAGCACCTTTAGGGCAGCGAGAGGATGCTCCTCAAGTGGTTGATGCGAGGAGTGAAATAAGTGTTCTTATATTTATCAGCTGCTCATATTAAGCACATTTATTCGCTATAAAACCGAAGTAGCCTTCAAAACGGAATGGCGGGAAAGCGCGCCGCCTCCATTGGAGTACATACAGATTACTTATTTTTCCCCGGTTCCTGCCCATTTCATAATAGACCATGCTAAATCGAAAGACAAGATTCAAATGAGAATAGTCTGATGGGTAAAAATATGATCAGTTGATGAGAGTACAGCTGTGCAGCCTAAGGCAAGGAACAGAGTGCAGGCATTGTTTTGCTACTTTCTCAAATCATCAATAGCCCAGTCACCATGCAGCCTGAAGTCACACCATGCAGCCCATATATATATGTTTTGATTTCTAATTCATTCTAAGGTCTAATTCATTTTAAGGTTTGTATCATTCACAACTAAAGTTGCCAAATAACTCTAAATCTAGCATATAGGACGCGTTATGACCAAAACAGCCACTTCATATGCGCACTTGCTCAGTCATGGTAAACATATCCATTCCCTTTTATTCAGCTAAGTTCAATTATATTCTTCTTACTATAAAATCATATGCAATAAAATAATAGTATGGGACTCAAGCATATACTGTAAGCTAAATGACAAAGCCTACAGCCTATGGCATAAAGCACACACTGTAAAAAATTACAAGTTGACTGAACAAAAAAAAATAAGTTACCTGGTTGCCTTAATTTTGATGAATTTAAGCAAAGGATCTCAAGTTATTTCAACACACACTTCAGTTTGTCCAAATTAAAATAAGTTCAGATGTCTTCCCTGACTGATGATAAACCATTGAATCAACATAGAATATTTAGTCTAATGAAGTGATGTTTATGTTGAACCAACAAAGTAGTTTCAGTTCCCTCAGCTCAAATTAAAGTTTGTCAAACTTAAAACAATTAGTTCTGCAAACTAAATATTTCTGGTCTTATCAACTATCTATTTTAGTAGTTCCAACAAAGTTATTCAATGCATTTCAACTTAGCGTCTGGTTGAGTAAACTTAAAATCCTAAGGCAACCAGGTAACTTTTACAGAAAGTTGGCCCTACTAGCGATCTTAAATTTAGTCAACTTCCTTGACCGTTAACATTTGCAATGACAACAAAAGTGTTAACAGGATCAACTGAAAACTCTCTGAAACAAGATTTCACTATTAAAAGTGCTAATTTATTTTAACAATTGTCCTACAGACAATGATAAAATTGTAACATTATTTTGAGCTATATACATTTCCAAATATGCAAAACAACAAAGTGCTGTACATAAACTATGCATGGAATTTTTTGAAGATGCATTTACCAAAATATATCAAATCAACAATTTCCCAGAATAATTAATAAACAAAACATTTCCTTTGGACAATGTTTCTGAGTGTAGATTTGGTTTAAACTATAACAGAGTTGTGACACCACAACAGTGTCACTACTAC
The DNA here is from genome assembly GCA_023634145.1 of Thymallus thymallus. Lineage (NCBI taxonomy): Eukaryota > Metazoa > Chordata > Actinopteri > Salmoniformes > Salmonidae > Thymallus > Thymallus thymallus. Next base: position 9,923,455 of record CM042389.1, read on the forward strand.
CACCTTGGAATCAGAGGCCTGAAAGGTATCATACAACTTAATTACTAATGCCTATGGTCTTTAAACCACAAAAAGATGGGCGATATCTGAACAACAACGATACTATGTCCCTGTGACAGTGTTTCTGTGTAGATGGCTCATTGGTTTCAACTATAACAGTAGGCTGGCTGCCTTGTTGTGTTTCGCAACTTGCCTCTATAATGTGCCCTGAAGCAATTTGTTTCGTAGTCCAATAGCACGTGCAGAGCAGGTCCCCCCACCAACGTCCATCAGAACCTTCTGGAGGACCTCAAAGGTATATTTCAATCCCTTTGGATAATCAATATTTAGGCTGTAAAGTAGACCCATCAAAACACTGAAAGCAGTAGGTACATCACTTAGTTCATTCAAAACAATGTGCCCCTCCAGTATAACAGAAACATCCAGAACATTATTTGGTAACACAGCCTCTTCTCCGTCTTCTCTGACAATCAGAACTCCAACATCCACTCCTGTCACAAATCCCTCCATGGAATCAGAAGCCTGAAAGGTATCATATAACACTGAATTACTAAATCTGTCTAACATCAGTATTCAAAACTTGCCCTACATCCTGAAACACAATACATGGAGCGACAGTGGCTCAGTGGGTCGAATAAGGTTGTCTAGCAACCGGGAGGTTGGTGGTTCAATCCCCGGTTCCCACTGGCCAAGTGTCGAGGTATCCATGAGCAAGACACCTAACCCCAGCTGCTCCCGACGAGCTGGCTGGCGCCTTCCATGTCTGACACCGCCGTTGGTGTATGAAGGAGTGAATGTGAGGCACTGTAAAGTGCTTTGAGTGGCCATTGGTTAGAAAAGCACTATATAATGAAATTTCCCCCCCCCCCGGGGATCAATAAAGTACCTATCTATCTATATAAATGCAGTTCATTTACCATTTTATTTATGGGTAATATATAGGTCTCAAAACCACTTTAAAGCTTCCACAAAAAGGTGGGTGATATCAGAACAACATCACATTAACCTTTGGGAGTTGAAATCCGCTCCGCCTTCGACGGTTCGCATAGTTTACATCTCGTCGAATAAAAAACGTAATAGATATATCTATAGAAACGTCGTTTTTTTCCCCTGGTACTCTAGCCATTCTGCTACAGTTACACAGGCTGAGTAACGTGAGAGCAAAGTGGACCAGGATATCCAGCTGAAGGAATGAACATACGTTTTGGGGATTTCTCTCTAAAAATGTCAACTTCAAGAATAAGATATTTAACATTCTCAAAAATAATGTCAACTGTCTCAATTGTGTTTTCAACTCTGTTCTGTGCAGTTGAGATTCAGTGGTATATTCATTATAACATAAAGGAAGATCTAGGCGGATTTTATGAAAAATTAAATATATAGTCTCCCAAGGGTTAACACACAATGACATGTGTGACTATCAACTGTCCAACACACCTGGCAGAACTTGATGAAGTTGGAGGGGTCTGCTTTCATGAAGTGTGGCAGCCCAAGCAGCGCTGCAGCTCTTTTGTTCTGGTTGGAGTTCCGAGACAACATGAAACCACGTATTAACAAAAGCAGGACCAACTTCTACTTTCTTTGAAGACTCCTTGCACACGCAATACTATCAATATATTTGTTCCCTTACAGCAGGATTCATCAACTCTGGTCCTGAAGGGCCGAAACATTTCTGATCTTTGTTCTCCCTTTCTAATAAGGGACTGGTTTAGACCTGGGAAAGCAGGTGATTCCAATTATGTACTAGGTAAAGTGTTTCGGGACCGGAGTTGATGAACCTTGCCTTACAGTTTCTGATATAATGCAAGTTTGCTGTCCGAATGAGACCTTAAGAAATAATGCTTTGTAAAAAATAAAATAAAAAAAAGAATAACATACTATCAGATTAAAACTATGGTGTCGTTTTAAATAGGTATGACTTTTTCACTTACTACAGACGTTGAAGTTGTGTGACGCGACCACCTTGAGCTCTGTACAACTCAAGGAGTCTTGGCACATACCGGTCGAGCCCATCCAGCAAGGATTTGTGGAGGTCAGCTGACACAAGGCGCATAAATTCAGCTGCAATCTGAAGACAAACGCCATAAAATCAACATTTATCACAACAGAAAACAGTAATAATGAGGGTGTTACATGTGATAGTTTCCCAAATTGTATCTGGCAAACTTTTCAAGGACTCACCTGTCTTTGTGAAAACAATGCTGGCCATTTGCTTTTAACGTCAGACACCAGTGGCCCATTTTCAACCATTTCCTGTCTCCGCAGCGCAAATGTGCTTCTCATCAGTGAATCAATCCTTTTCAGGTCCAGCTTCTTCTTCTTTATCTCATCTTCCAAAGTTTTTCTCTCTTCTTCCAGTCTGTCGAGAGTTCTCCCTTGAGGAATATCTGGAAGGAAATTGATCTGACCGTTTAGCTTTTTCTGTTTCTTGGCTCCACTCCCTGCACCAGATGACCTTTTGCTGTTGATTCTTAGCTTCCAGCTAGGCGATATTTTTGACAAAGATTTCCCATCTTAAAACCGAGGATAAACTTCCAACAGTACCATCCCTCTGTGGACCCTGGCTCTCTTAAGCAAGGTTTTTTTATAAAGGGCTTTTGCAACTTGTTTCTGGGTTGGATATGCATTAAAGTCATACATTGCACGTCCAAGCTTGTCCAGAATGTCAGTCTTGACATCATTGGTAATGGTCAACAGTGAAACATTGTTTTCAAAGGCATAATTTCCTTTTCTGAGCTTCAACTCTATGTCATAAGAAAAGCTTGGTATAACAAATGATTCAGGCCAGTGCTTTGAATGACCACTGTCCTGTGAAGAAAAAAGTAAATGGGTCATTGTGGATTATCATATGAATGTTTGTACAACACTAGAACACTTACAAAAATAATGTAATATTGGGCGCCAAGATTACATTTTCTAATACTTAAATGGGGTTGAGCAAGGAATTCCAGAAGAAAGACTATTTTCTAAATACCTCCAGAAGGCCTATCCTTTCCTCCGTGAAGTAACCGGCAATGCGGCATTCTGCACACACACTGCAGAACTACATTTTCGTTCGCGCACGTTGGCAACAGTGATATAAAAGATCACATTAGGTATGCCAAACACAAGCCGCGGGAAGTGGCGCCGTTGCCAGCTAGCTACTTCAGCAGGGCTAACACAGGTGACACTGATCTGAAACCCGCGCATGTCCCTGAAGCTCATTTACGTGCGGTACACTTAAGTGTCCGGGTTTAGGAGTTTGAAAATCTGGTCACCCTATGCTAAGTTAGTTAATTCCATTGGGCGCGAGTCCCTAACTAGCTAATGCAGCATTAATACGACACTTTCAGTCAATTATGCTATGCCACTTAGCTAAACCTTTTAACTCAAAGTTAGCTGGCTAATATGAGATAGTTGACTAAATTAGCTTTGTTTTACATGTAGGTAATGTTCGCTACGTGCCATAGTGCTGTTACATATAATACATAAGACACAAACACAACATTCAGTAATGTTGTTGAAGCTGCCAGAATATGTAGTAGCTAGACAATTTTTTGCTAGCTAACTACTGTAGCTAACCAACAGCTAATCAAACATATTCAATATATTCTATTTGGTCAGTAAAGGATAGCAATATCCTTTACTGTAAACCCAGAAAATAAACTACCTAGCTAATGTGTTTACGATCAAACCAACAGGCTGACTGCAAACAAATGTAGTTTGCTAGTGATTGTTTCTTTAGCTAGCTAAATAGCCTGTTAGGTTATCTAACAAACTAGATCGACTACCAAAATAGATCGACAACCATAATAGATCTAGTCAATTATTTTACCAAAAAGCAACAACGCAAGCAGTTTTGAACTAGCAAACAAATGGATGTACTTGAAGTTATGATTATTTACTCACCTTACACAATCGACTAACACATATTCTGCAACTGACACACGGGGTGAGGTCTTGTGAAGACGTGCCATGCATGGGCTAAAGGGTTGACCCGAGGAGTTTTGCAGGGAGTAGTATACTGCGCATGTGCAAATGCTTTAGAACCTGTCATTTATTGTGCCAACTCAACATATTTAGTTGATTTCACTAATTTGGTATTAATGACAAGTTGACTGGACGAAAAACTTGACATTTCTTGTAGGCTGAATTTTTTGGCTAATTTTAGTAGACCTGACTCACAAAAACAAGTTGAAAGAACTAAAAGTCTAAATCTTTTTTTTACAGTGTAGGCTAACTCATTCTGTTCTTCTGAAATACATTTTCTTCATATTATGTTTCTTTAGACCTGACTAAAATGAATAATGGATTCACTGTGATGGTGTATATTCAATTGATTTATTATACATTTTAAATGTAGATGTTCCAAAGGTGGGCATCAGCTGCTTGTAAGCCTGGAGGCTTGGAGATGCTAAACTTGTTTATGTTAATTACATTCAATTACCGTGAGAACACCAGCCTTTTGAATGACAATAACCAGACAAAATGTCATGACCGCCACAGCTCTACCTAGAACACATTTAGCCTGTTCTTTAATGGTTCCCAGAATGTTTCATTAGGTTGTCTGGTGACAACATTGTGCAGACATCACAAAAGATATGTTCCCAAAACACAAAAATTGTCCAGTTGTGCAGATGTTTCTACAATGTTTCTTTGCTATGGGCGGCAACAATGTCATACTCTTTTTGACCAGACAGCATCAGATAGATGGGCTACACATACAGAGACAGAGAGGCCCTGATTCTCTCGCACGGATGCTTTATCCGGTGAGGTACATTCAGCCTCTTGCGAAATTAAGGAAAATAATTAAACTCAGAGAGACCAAAGATAAAGAAAAAAGCATAAAATAATTTGTAATTTGGGAAAGCCGATTTTCTCCACTGCATTTGACCTTGTTTTGGCGGTCCTCAGATCATTTCAAGAACATATAGAAAATGTTATATTTAAGTTTGTGTAGGCCGTCATTGTAAATAAGAATTTGTTCTTAATTGACTTGCCTGGTTAAATAAAATGGCTAAAAAAATCTTGAGGGAAAGATGAACGGAGCAAAGTACAGAGAGATCCTTGATGAAAACCTACTCCAACCTACTCCAACCTACTCAGGATTTCAGATTGAGGTTAAGGTTCACCTTCCAACAGGACAAACAACCTTAAGCACACAGCCAAGACAACGCAGGAGTGGCTTCGGGACAAGTTCTCTGAATGTCCTTGAGTGGTCCAGCCAGAGCCCGGACTTGAACCCGATCGAACATCTTTGGAGAGACCTGAAAATAGTTGTGCAGCGACGCTCCCCATCCAAACGGACAGAGCTTGAGAGGATCTGCAGAGAAGAATGGGAGAAACTCCCCAAATACAGGTGTGCCAAACTTGTAGCGTCATACCCAAGAAGACTCAAGGGTGTAATCTATGCCAAAGGTGCTTTAACAAAGTACTGAATACTTATGTAAATGTGATTTATTTTTAATTTTTTTAAATACAATTGCTAAAATTTCTAAATACCTGTTTTTACTTTGTCATCATGGGCTATTGTGTGTAAATTGATGAGGGGGATTTTTTATTTTTTTAAATCCTTTTTATAATAAGGCTGCAATGTAACAAAATGTGGAAAAAGACAAGGGGTCTGAATATTTTCCGAATGCACTGGGTCTCAAAGTAGGAATTATATCGGGTGCATTTTTTAAAAAGTCTAACAGTCCATTTTTACACAATGTATACATTTTTTTTTTTTTTACAGTTAGTCTAAATTCTGCATTTCTGACTATTGATAAATCTGAATGAAATAAAGACATCCTCTGTTTTAATAGATTATAGCTGAGCCTCAATTTCACTTTCTTTAAAAAAAAAAAAAAAAAAAAGGTTAAAGAATATCTGGGATCTTCAACCCTGTTCGGCACAATGTATTTTATGATTTTCTTTCTTCATCACATGTTGAAAGTCTTATGAAATATGATTTTAGTTGAATAGAGCTTCCTATAAAATAACTTGTAGTCTTGTGTATTCATATGCTTCTTAAAATTCAGGCTCAGAACCTTCAAACTAAATAAGAAACTATTTTATATTTTCTCAAATTCTATCAAAACATATACAAAAAATTGACATACATAACCATTCAAAAGTTTGGGGTCACTTAGAAATTACTTGTTTTTGAAAGAAAAGCAATTTTTTTGTCCATTAAAATAACATAAAATTGATCCGAAATACAGTGTAGACATTGACAATGTTGTAAATTACTATTGTTGCTGGAAACGGCAGATTTGTAATGGAATATCTACATAGGCGTACAGAGGCCCATTATCAGCAACCGGCACGTTGTGTTAGCTAATTCAAGTTTATAATTTTAAAAAGGCAAATTGATAATTAGAAAACCCTTTTGCAATTATGTAAACAGCTGAAAACTGTTGTGCTGATTAAAGAAGCAATAAAACTGGCTTTCTTTACACTAATTGAGTATCTGGAGCATCAGCATTTGTGGGTTCGATTACAGGCTCAAAATGGCCAGAAACAAAGCACTTTCTTCTGAAACTCATCAGTCTATTCTTGTAATGAAGGCTATTCTATGCGAGAAATTGCTAAGAAACTGAAGATCTCGTACAACGCTGTGTACCAGAACAGCACAAACTGTCTCTAACCAGAATAGAAAGAGGAGTGGGAGGCCCCTGAGCAAGAGGACAAGTACATTAGAGTGTTTAGTTTGAGAAACAGATGCCTCACAAGTCTCAACGTCAACAGTGAAGAGGCGACTCTGGGATGCTGGCCTTCTAGACAGAGTTGCAAAGAAAAAGCCATATCTCAGACTGGCCAATAAAAAGATTAAGATGGACACAGGAAGGTGTTTTGCGGGTACTATTTAATGAAGATTTGTGAGGTGTCGGTTACTCAAACTAGACACTAATGTACTTGTCCTCTTGCTCAGTTGTGCACCAGGGCCTCCCACTCCTCTTTCGATTCTGGTTAAAGCCAGTTTGCGCATTAAAAATCAGCCGTTTCCAGCTACAATAGTCATTTACAACATTAACAATGTCTACACTGTAGTTTTGATCAGTTTGATGTTATTTTAATGTAAAAAAAAAAAAGTTTTTCTTTCAAAAACAAGGACATTGATAAGTGACCCTAAACTTTTGAACGGTAGTGTACATAATACATGTACAAAATAAATTCAGGTTTTATGCAATAATCTTTTAGGTCCAGTGCAACTCAATATCAAATAATAAGTATCTTACTGTGATTGCTTTAAATTAAAATTGTCAACAGTATTACAAGTACACAGCATATGAAGAGGATGGGAACATTTGAATAACTCTGAAATTGTGTGCCGTGTCTCGATTGACCAAATTACACTGAAAAACAAAACACAAGGCCACAGCTGTTGTCTGGTGGTGCAGAGGGTTAATGATCTGGTTGCAGATCTGAAGATTACAGGTTTAAATCCCACATTTTCTTTAACCATGTTTCTTTAAAAAATACATTAAAAAACGGTGAAATTGAGGCCCAGATTTATAAATCCAGTCAGATTAACTGTAACATATGTAACGTTGTGTAAAAATGGACTGTTCAACTTTTTAAAAAACACAACCAATATAATTCCTACTTTGAAACGCTTGACATGGTCAAATTGCCACAAAATCTGGAGAGAAACTTAATGGTGATGTATTCCAATCTGCTTTACGACGCTACAAATTTGCATGCTGAGAATGTTGTGTTAAAATGAAAAAATGTGTGAACTCTGTAGGTCGCGCTGGATAAGGGTGTCTGCTAAATTACTAAAATATAACATTTTCTAAATGTTCTGAGGATCTCCAAGACAAGGTAAAATGTACATTGCGTAAACATCAATGGAAAATCATGTTAAAACCTTAAACAAATATGCTATGAATGTCATAAAAACATGCAGTACCAGTCAAATGTTTGGACACACCTACTCATTCAAGGGTTTTTCTTTATTTTTACTATTTTCTACATTGTAGAATAATAGTGAAGACATCAAAACTATGAAATAACACACATGGCATCATGTAGTAATCAAAATGTATTTTATATTTGAGATTCTTCAAAGTAGCCACCATTTGCCTTGATGACAGCCTTGCACACTCTTGGCATTCTTTCAACCAGCTTCACCTGGAATGATTTTCCAACAGTCTTGAAGGAGTTCCCACATCTGCAGAGCATCTGGCTGCTTTTCCTTCACTCTGCGGTCCAACTCATCCCAAACCATTTCTATTGGGTTGAGGTCGGGTGATTGTGGAGGCCAGGTCATCTGATGCAGCACTCCATCACTCTCCTTGGTCAAATAGCCCTTACACAGTCTGGAGGTGTGTTTTGGGTCAATGTCCTGTTGAAAAACAAATGATAGTCCCACTAAGCGCAAACCAGATGGGATGGAGTATCTCTGCAGAATGCTGTGGTAGCCATGCTGGTTAAGTGTGCCTTGAATTCTAAATAAATCACTTTTTGGTTACTACATGTTTCCATGCGTGTTATTTCATAGTTTTGATGTCTTCACTATTATTCTACAATGTAGAAAATAGCAAAAATAAAGAAAAACCCTGGAATGAGTAGGTGTTTCCAAACTTTTGACTAGTACTGTACTTATTTGGAAATTGTGGAACATTTAGCAACCTCCGTGAATATTCTTGCAACATTAAGGGAATTAACTATGCAACCTAACTTAACATTGTATGAATGTCATCACAACTGAGCATATTTTATGTTTTGGGAACCTCTTGTATTGTATCCACTGTTCCCACAACCTAATTAAATGTTCTGTGAACCTATAAAAAACAGACAAAATGTGTTCTGGGAACGTTCTTGTTTTTTGCAACCTGAAAGAAACATTGTAGAATCATCCGCACAACTGGACAGTTTTTGTGTTTTGGGAACATTTTTGTGATGTCCCCACAATGTTCTCATCAGACTGTTCCCACACCTAATGAAACATTCTGGGAACCTTTAAAGGACAGACAAAATGTGTTCTGGGAATGTTATTGCAACATCAGGCAAATGTTTTATACAAACATTGTACTGTACTGTATAACCATCAACACAAATGCTACCATCCTAATGTTAGAGAAAATGTTCTGTTAATGTTGTGAGAATGTTCGCGGTTTGCTGGTTAGAGTCCAAGAAAGTTAGCTTCACAGAAGAATATTACGCATTTAAGGGCAAAATATCATAGTTAACAGATGGCAGACTTCGACAATTGATCCAGTATTACAACAGCAACATGTTAAAATGTGTCAGCCCACTTAATTGGAATTAGCTGAAATGCATACTGTAAGTCAAGTCATCAAAGCTTGTTTATCTGTAAATGTATCAAATATCCACTAAAGGATCAGACAGAGGTTTCCTTCATCTTTGAAGACAAACATAGAAAAGAAGAGTCATGAACCAAAGTGACAGGGTGGCAGTTTTGTTTGTGTTTGTGTGTGTGTGTGTGTGTGTGTGTGTGTGTGTGTGTGTGTGAGTTGGTGTGTAGAGGAAACAGGGCTGAAGAGGTGGTGACAGAGACACAGAGCTCTTCTGACTGTGCCTGTCCATCAGTATCATTGTCTATGTTGCTGGACAAGCCTTTAGGTCACTACATGGATATCAAACGACTCCGTTTTACAACCTTTGGTAGTTCAACCTCTCCTTGCACAGTCTAAAGCATTGTTTTGTTATTATAATAGTATTTTAATTATTTATTTTATACACTCATTTTTGAACATCTTCATCAAGGGTGTCAATTTGGGACCCCACTCTAGCGCTACAGATTTATAATACAAAGAGCTTACTTTTTCAACAAGCTATTGTGCAGCTTTATCAGAGAAGCCTTTCTGTGGGCTGTCAGAAAGACTGTATGCGAAGTGTAACAAGGTTTAACAAGACTGTCTCTCTCTCTCACACACACAAACACAAACGTTCTATGCTTTAGAACCAATCTCTGCTTTCTGCTAAATAACAATACTTGTATGCCTAACTCATTGGTTCTACTCCAAGTGGAAATGGAGGGTTTGGTCAGTTTTCTGTGTAAAAATCTATTTGAATTTGAATGCTTATTCCTGCAGAAAGAAATAGCAATCCAAACCATGTAAAGTGTGAAGGGTGTCTCATTGAATAAGGCTGCCATAAGAAGAGCTGCAGAAATATATTTTCTTTACACCATGTAAATTAATGTCATGATTGCAGAAAGAACGTGAGTCAATTTAACAGTTTATTATAGCTGTGGAGAGAGCTATGAAACACATAGTAGTACAGTAATCTCTGGAGTTCTTCACACTGTTTGAGTGCAATACATACCGGTTACACACGTCATTTTCTGGAAGATGACAGTTTAGACATTGATGCTACTATTTTCCAAAACAAACACCACCTATAACATTCTGCAATGCCAACAGTATTTGACAAAGTACTCTGCTTGGGGCCCAGAGGGACCACACAACAAAATTATCACCTCAAATGGGTGCCATGTTGAAATGGAATTTCACATCATTGTAGGAGATAGCAGTTAACACAGTTTAAATTACATTTCTTTCCCCACTTTAGAGTGCAGCTACGCTGGTTTGTATTGATTTTACCTATCCGCCAAGTGTGTGTGTTTGTGTATGTGTGTGTGTTTGTGTGCATGTTTATGTGTGTGCATGTTTATGTGTGTGTGTGTGTATATGTGTGTGTGCGTGCTTGTGTGTGCGTTTATATGTGTGTATTATAGCATCAGTTTAATCACAGGGCGTAGTGATAAAGTGTTGTCACTATGATCTATGACAACAGACGTCACTTATCTCCTGACAGATACACTCCAGTCTACTGTGTTTCTACATAAACACTGATCTATAGGACACTGCAGATTGCAATCAGATATATAGTTAGATATACAATAAAATAAGATCTATATTACAAATTACACAGACAAAACACAGACATTGTATAGGGGAGAGTGGGGTAAGTTGAGCCAAAGGGGTAAGTTGAGCCAAAGGGGTAAGTTGAGTCGCCCTTGTTTCTAGGAAACCATACACAAAATGTATATTTTTACCAAATATTTAGGAAGAGGTCATCATTTCATGGAGTCCATGCAAGAAGAAAGCAGAGGGAAAGGTGGTAAGGTACGTTGTGCCAGGACCCCACTTTTTTTTTTGGACAAGCCATGTTTTCTAAATTGTAATGTTTACATAAATGCTGATTATTTCCAGGGATACACAACACCCCCCACCACACACACACACACAGGTCCCCATATCCCCACCCCCATATTACACTATTTGATAATCGTGAAAGATAACCACCATGTACAATAGCTCCTCCCTCTCTCCATGGGGTACACCGACACCAACACCCCTTCACTGGGACAGGGGGCGGGAGGGAGCAGTAGCTCATGAGTAAGGACCTGTCACCACTACATTATAAACCATTTTTCAAAGCAGCCCAGCCATATAAACTATATTGTTATTTCTTTAGCACAGGATCAAACACCTCATCTAACAGGAGATTTATGACTCAGAGAAAACAACTGTCAACCACAGAAGAGACTAAAAACACGTGACTGTACTCTTAACAATATCACCGACATTCACGAATTGAAAAGCCATGCAAAGGAACCTAACACTGAAATAAATGTGCCTAGAATTCAGTATGAAGAGGGTATTCCTAGTCTTACCCAATGTAGCTTTCCAAGGCAAAACCTATTGTAAAATCGTTTCCATTGCCATCCCTATCGTTCATTGCGCAAATATGAAATTGGCTCATATTGTCAAACAAAGTGTTGAGCCATTCTTATCGATAATGTCCCACAGCAACTTGAAAAATAGTTTGTCTGTCCGTTTCCTATAGAAGAGGATTTTAAGCAGGGCTCAAGGGGACTTCCCTAAATAAATAAAGGTAAAAAATGTATTGCATGCTGTCTGCAATGTGAAACATATGTGACAGAATATTATATCATCACGTTGTCACTGCTGCCTTTGAAGATGAAGATCAGATACGACTGTACAAAGGTGCATGTGACTCCAGTGATCCTCTCTACTGTAGACTAGAGCTCTCTCCATCATCTCTACTGTAGACTAGAGCGCTACCTCTCTACCGTAGACTACAGCCCTCTCTACCCTTCCTACTGTAGACTAGAGCTCTCTCCATCCTCTCTGTAGACCAAAGCTCTCTTTCTATCCTCTACTGTAGACTAGGGCTATCTCTCTCTATCCTCTCTGTAGACCAAAGCCCTCTCTCTATACTCTACTGTAGACTAGAACTATCTCTCTCTATCCTCTCTGTAGACCAAAGCTCTCTTTCTATCCTCTACTGTAGACTAGAACTATCTCTATCCTCTACTGTAGACTAGGGCTATCTCTCTCTATCCTCTACTGTAGACTAGAGCTCTCTCTCAATGATCTATTGTAGACTAGAGCTCTCTCACTATCCTCTCTGTAGACCAAAGCCCTCTCTCTATACTCTACTGTAGACTAGAACTATCTCTCTCTATCCTCTCTGTAGACCAAAGCTCTCTTTCTATCCTCTACTGTAGACTAGAACTATCTCTATCCTCTACTGTAGACTAGGGCTATCTCTCTCTATCCTCTACTGTAGACTAGAGCTCTCTCTCAATGATCTACTGTAGACTAGAGCTCTCTCTCTATCCTCAACTGTAGACTAGATCTCTCTCTCTCTATCCTCAACTGTAGACTGGAGCTCTCTCTCTATCCTCTACTGTAGACTAGAGCTCTTTCTCTATCCTCTACTGTAGACTAGAGCTCTCTCTCAATGATCTACTGTAGACTAGAGCTCTCTCTCTATACTCTACTGTAGACTAGATCTCTCTCTCTCTATCCTCAACTGTAGACTGGAGCTCTCTCTCTATCCTCTACTGTAGACTAGAGCTCTTTCTCTATCCTCTACTGTAGACTAGAGCTCTCTCTCTATCCTCTACTGTAGACTAGAGCTCTCTCTCTATCCTCTACTGTAGACTAGAGCTCTCTCTCTATCCTCTACTGTAGACTAGAGCTCTCTCTATCCTTTGCGGCAGGTAGCCTAGTGGTTAGAGTGTTGGGCACGTAACTGAAAGGTTGCAGGATTGAATCCCCGAGCTGACAAGGTAAAGATCTGTCGTTCTGCCCCTGAACAAGGCAGTTAACCCATTGTTCCTAGGCAGTCATTGTAAATAAGAATTTGTTCTTAACTGACTTGCCTAGTAAAATAAAGGTTAAATAAATAAATAACTAATAATAATAATAAAACTAGAGCTCTCTCTCTCTCTATCCTCTCTACTGTAGACTAGAGCGCTCTACTGTAGACTAGAGCTCTCTACTGTAGACTAGAGCTCTCTACTGTAGACTAGAGCTCTCTCTCTATCCTCTCTACTGTAGACTAGATCTCTCTATCCTCTCTACTGTAGACTAGAGCTCTCCCTCTCTCTATCCTCTCTACTGTAGACTAGAGCTCTCTCTCTCTATCCTTTACTGTAGACTAGATGTCTTTCTCTATTCTCTACTGTAGTTTAGAGGTCTCTCTATCCTCTACTGTAGACTAGAGCTCTCTCTCTCTATCCTCTCTACTGTAGACTAGAGCTCTCTCTCTATCCTCTCTACTGTAGACTAGAGCTCTCTCTCTCTATCCTCTCTACTGTAGACTAGAGATCTCTCTCTCTCTATCCTCTCTACTGTAGAATAGATGTCTCTCTATCCTCTCTACTGTAGAATATATGTCTCTCTCTATCCTCTACTGTAGTTTAGAGGTCTCTCTATCCTCTACTGTAGACTAGAGCTCCCTCTAACTTCACAGTGGACAGATACAGATGTAGGATCTTAGATTCCTTTTGCTACAGCAGGATAAATGTTAAACCTCAAATAGTTTCTCTCTCACCCGCTCTCACTCTCTCTCTCTGGGCAGGATGGAAGGTAACACCTGGAGCCATGTTACTAGGGGTGCTTGGACAGGATGGAAGGTAACACCTGGAGCCATGTTACTAGGGGTGCTTGGACAGGATGAAAGGTAACACCTGGAGCCATGTTACTAGGGGTGCTTGGACAGGATGGAAGGTAACACCTGAAACCATGTTACTAGGCTTGCTTGGACAGGATGGAAGGTAACACCTGGAGCCATGTTATTAGGGGTGCTTGGACACCTGGAGCTTGGTATGGCATGGGATCAAAGGAAGGCAGTGGAGAGAGACCTGTTCTGCTCTCTGTGTATGTTACTGTACCATTCTCTTGGCAGTGAGAACCTAATTAGTACTGCTGGATGGGGACTGAGATAGAGTGTGTGTGTGTGTGTGTGGGGGGGGGGTTGTATGTATACATCAGCAAATCAATATAATATGACAATATTAAGCTAATGTTCATATTCAGAAACTGCAACAAGCCACAAAAAGTTAATATACATTATACTGCACACATTTTACACAGCCTGCATAATATACTATACTATGCATGCATCCCCAGGAAGAACGGCTGCGGAAAAAGCTAATGGGGATCTAAATAAACCAATAAACAGAATCACTGACAGAGCAGTGGTGCTATAACAAGGTGAAACAGGGACAGAGGTATTAACACATACTGTACTTCAAAAGATATTAGGAGGCCTAGGATTGGTGACTCTTTACTGTAGGTGTCCTTATGAATGCATTCATAAAGCCTTTATAACAGCTACATAACACATAACAAAGATAGGACACCTACAGTAAATAGTCACCAATCCAAGGCATCCTAAAACTCCTAATCTTTTGAAGTATGTGTGTGTGTTTTAATACCTGAATCTCTCAATCAGGCACCACTGCTCTGTCAATTTATTTATTTTTTTAAATGGAATCAGCCAACAGCTGTCTTCCTTTGAAGACAGTTTACAGACAATTGTCAAAAACCCCATAATGCTCAGGGCCAACCGTTGTTATAGTGACAAGACAGCTGTACAATCCCCCTGTCAATGATCTGATCTTCGGCTGCTGCCAACAACTATTCACTGCAGTTGGTAAAAATAGAATTGTGCCGAGGTGGCCATTTTTATAGAAAATAAGGGAATAAGTCAGTCAGGGTTTAAACTGGATGGAATCATACATAATAGTAATTCTACTTGGATCATCACAATACACAAACCTTAACTCTAAGTGCATCTCCATTATTCAAGTCTACAGAATCCCTACTAGGACTTAATTTATGCCACAATGGTGCACAAAACAACCTTGGAGCTCAGCAGGTTATGAAATGGAAACAAGAAGAGAAACCAATTCAGAGTATTGAAATGCACCTGTGCAACCACTGTACCTCTCACTGTCTCTCTCTTTGTCGCTCACCATGGAAACGGAGGCTGAGGTGCAGGGAGTGCATCTGAACCCGCTGTTCTGTAGGTGCTGTAAAGTAGTTAGTGAAAGAGTCCCAAATGGTACCCTGTTCGCTACACAGTGTACTACCTTTGACCAGGGTCAAAAGTAGTGCACTACTGTAGGTAGGGAATAGGGTGCCATTTGGGACGCAGACAGGTCTGAGAGCAGCTGAGGCAGATGGTGCTGGAGGTAGTGAGTGATTGCAGGGGAGTGCTCAGCTCAATTGATCATGCCTAGTATATTTCTCCTGGTTCTCCAGATGCAGCTACCAATCAGCCATATATAGTAACACATAACTTGTCTACGGTCTGTGTCCTATACTGCATGTGTGGGTCAGTCTCTGGCGGTCTTTAGACGTAGCCTTGCAAAATGAAATGAAATGAAAGTAATAAAAAGGGATGCTTAAGTGACAATCATTCCCTACATTTTGCCATAACCACTGAGAGATATGATATTGGTGATCATGTGAGTTACAGTAACAGCAGCCATGTTGTTGGAGAGCGATTGAGAGCTACAGTAAGGAAGAAACATTTGAAAGACTAATTGTATCTCACCAGGTTAGATGATTCACCACCCTTGAATGAACGTTTAAAACAGCTCATGAGTGGCAAACACTTATTTGCATATAAATGCTCATGCCGTTGTGAAGCAAATATAATGATGTGAAATATTGTCAGAACATGGTTTTGGGGACAGAAGACTGTTTGCTGTGCTCCCGGTTTCCTGGCTGGATGGAGTGCAGGGCCATCGATTCTGTCAGTTTAAGGGGATATGAGCTAATGGGTTGGTCAAATAAATTCAAAACAGAGCCCTTTAAAGACCCAATACAGCCATTTTTATCTCAATATCAAATCATTTCTGTGTAACAATGAAGTACCTTTGTGTAATAGTTTTCCATTCAAAAGATTCTTTTAAACAAAAATAGCTCCAGTGTTATGTTTATCTAGAACCAATTGATTAAATTCTAACAACATTCCATCATGAGACTTGAGAGGGGATCATTTATTCATTCATAATGCTACCACAACAGGAAAAACCTAACATAAGGCCACAGAGGGCACCCTTAACCCTTAGATATACGTTTCCCAAACCTCTCATAGAGTTACCCCAGCAAGTCCCGAATGTATTCCAGAATCCGCAGCGGATTCAAATGGTCACCTAACCATCAAGCCCCTCAGTTAAATCAACTGCGCTACTTCTGGAATATATCAAATGTGGACTGCCTTAGATCATGACAAAAAACATGGAGTCCCATGTACTCACATCCGATCATCATCATGGCGACAGCAAAGATCTTCTCTCCGTCGGTGGTAGGGGCGATGTTTCCAAACCCTATACTGGTCAGAGAGGTCATGGTGAAGTATAGAGATGTGATGTAGACCGAGTCTTTGTTGGGGCCGCCCTCCCACTTCCCTGTCCCGCTAGCGTTGAAGCGGTATGGAGAGCCCACAGTCTCCCCCAGCATGTACAGCCAGCTGTCTGTCCGCAGGATGCCTGTCTCCTCGTCTATCACCTCATAGTCACCAATACTGTACCTGTTATAGACAGTCAAGATAAAAAGATATTCAGCCCCTCTTGGTAGAACAATGGAAGGGAAGGTGTAGGTTTATGTTTAGGGGTAGGGGTTAGGGTTAAGGGGAGGGATATGTTTAGGGGTAGGGGTTAGATTTAGGGTTAAAGGGTACCTCTACAACACAGGCCAGTTTGGTTCACTTTGCTTAGGGGAGTAAGACGAATATTAGAAAATAATGCATGTCAACGGTTTTTAAAGGTTACTCAGTGACTCCCAAGTTGTTTCTCTTTGCATTTTTGTTCTAATCCACAGCTAGCACATTGATTCAATTTGATCACTAATCCACAACTAATCTTCTTGATTAATAAAATTAGGTGTGGTAGAACCAAAGCATGCCACGGCTAGGGATCAGAGAGGGACGGATTAAGAAAAACTGAAGAAATATGCAATTAACAAATACAGTAGATTGTTATGGCCACTGTGATAGTTTATTGCATACATTAATATATGCTAAAAGTGTATTTTGAAGGGTACCTACATAATGACTTCATATCACATGAATAACTCCTATAACAGGCTTCGCCAACCTTCTCCTTGGGGACCACCAGAAGGTTCACATCTTTGTTGTCTAATCATCAAAGCTTGACTAGTTGAATCAGATGTACCAGTTTAGGGCTACAGCAAATATGTCTGGGTGGTGCTGGATGAGATGATTGGGAAGTACTGTCATAACACATTAAAGGTGGACTCAGCAATATGACGTAGATGCACAGCGTAAACAGCCTAGTGGGTCAATTTCCGCAAAACAACAGAGCTTTGAAGCACGAGACTAAACTCCTCCTCTGTTTTGGTCCCGTACGTAATGTTGTAACAGAGTGAAGCGAACCTGTGCACATGCGCAGGTACAGTACTTTGTGTGACTGTGTGAGAGAAAAGTCTTGCATCTCACTATCGCATTATCTGCAATGCTGCTCGTGGCAACGTCATTTCTACCTTTAATATACATACAGTAACAGAACGGCCATAACAGAACAGTACCAGATGCAGGCCAGCCAGTGGGCAGCCAAGCCGAAGACACACACCAACAGGACGAGGACAGCAGCTCCATACTCAATGTAGTGGTCCAGTTTACGGGCTACCCTGCCCAAACGCAGCAGCCGGACCACCTTCAGAGAACTGAACAGACTGCTGATCCCCTGAGTGAGAGAGAGAGAGAGAGAGAGAGAGAGAGAGAGAGAGAGAGAGAGAGAGAGAGAGAGAGAGAGAGAGAGAGAGAGAGAGCATTGAAAAGCAGCAAGAATGTTTCAGTTCTATGAAAACAGAAAGGTGGTCCAGTAGTTTAATAGGCATTACTTCAGGTACAAACATACACCAGGATTAACACAACTGCATCACATTTTGACCCAAACCAACTCAGTGAGTTTGATAATGAAAGGCCTACTTGAGTGACAGCTCGATGGTTCCAGTTCTTCGCGTTCCACAAATAAACACAGGCAGAAGGGGAGGATGGGCCATGCAAACAGAACAAAACAGGGAGATGAAGAAAAAAAAGAAAGAAAATAGTGAGCATGATCAAACAGAAGAAAAAAGACAAGAAGATAGTAAAAAATAAAACCGATTCAAAATGAACATTCCAAAATATTACAGTGAAGCAGCAAACAGCTATTTTTTTTAAAGGATTGTAGACCTGCAATTTCTGATAAGATGATTTGGCTGGAGAGAGAGCAGACTCGAGGCCATGGAGGTTGTCGAAGACAGAAATTGAAAACCGAATTCTACATACATTTACATTCAATATGCAAGAGGCAAGAGCATAGTAGAGGCAAAGGCATAGTACATCATGGATTGCATGGCAATTCAGTCTACAGTTTGGCGATCAGAGTAGCCTGGTATAATAACCCTGGGGGTTAAAAGACAAACAGCAAAGACAATTATTCCTCTGTCTCAAGATGACATAGTCATTCTGATTTACGTATACATACATCATTGCAGACATTGGTTGACATGAAACTTTCAGTTGAACAATGAGAACAGTGAAACATCTGCTACTTTGGGTACAGAGAGTGAAGTTCTACAGCGTGAGCTAGTTCAAGGTTGGATTGTCACGAGTTGAGGCCTCTGTGCTGTGTGATCTGGGGCACAGAACGATGGAAAGCACTTGTATAATTAGACCATTTTAAGTTATACATGTGCAATTATGCAGGTTACTCATGATATGATTGTAAGCTAAAATATATAAGGATGTGGCACCTTATTTGGTTTGTACCTCTTTCGATTGATTAGTCTCCACCCTATACGATTGCAACTCTACTCCGTCCGCAGATTACTGTGGCTTTTTAGCGGTGAAAAAAACACTTTGCTATTCCTAGTAATAAAATAATCATGGCCCCATGATTATTTGTAGTGGCAGTTCAGACCTGAAACAAATACTCTCATTCGCCACAGACTACCTCAGACTGTAAGCTAACGTTAGCAAATGTTTGTGGTTAACAGAAAACAAATACAACGGTAGCTAACATTCTAACTAAACATATCTTAGTAACGCTGTAGGTATAAAGCAACCTTTATCAAGTCGATATACTGTAGATGCTTCACAAATCCTTTATCAAGCCGATATACAGTGCATTCGGAAAGTATTCAGACCCCTTGACCTTTTCCAAATCTTTGCTACATTACAGCCTTATTCTAAAATGGATTAAATCATTTCCCCCCCCTCAATCTACACACGATACCCCATAATGACAAAGCAAAAACAGTTTAGACATTTTTGCAAATGTACAAGATCTTGTACCGCCCTCGGGACGGTTGAGCTAACGTGCGCTAATGTGATTAGCATGACGTTGTAAGTAACAAGAACATTTCCCAGGACATAGACATATCTTATATGGGCAGAAGGCTTAAATTCTTGTTAATCTAACTGCACTGTCCAATTTACAGTAGCTATTACAGTGAAATAATACCATGCTATTGTTTAAGGAGAGTGCACAGTTATGTACTTGAAAATGTATCAATAAACCAATTAAGCACATTTGGGCAGACTTGATACAACATTTTGAACAGTAACGCAAACGGTTCATTGGATCAGTCTAAAACCTTGCACATACACTGCTGCCGTCTAGTGGCCAGAATCTAAATTGAGCCTGGACTCCTAAGTAATAGGATGGCCTTTCTCTTGCATTTCAAAGATGGAGAAAAAAATAAAACCAGTTTTTTTCTGTATTCTTTTTTACCAGATCTAATGTGTTATATTCTCCTACATTAATATCAAATTTCCACAAACCTCAAAGTGTTTCCTTTCAAATGGTATCAAAACTATGCATATCCTGCTACCGGCAGTTAGATTTGGGTAAATAGGGAAAAAAAAGGGTCAGATCCTTAAGAGGTTAGAAATAAAAAACATAAATACCTTATTTACATAAGTATTCAGACCCTTTGCTATGAGACTCTGGCCAAACTGAGCAATCGGGAGAGAAGGGCCTTGGTCAGGGAGGTGACCAAGACCCCTAATGGTCACTGACGGAGCTCCAGAGTTCCTCTGTGGAGATGGGAGAACCTTCCTGAAGGACAACCATCCCTGCAGCACTCCACCAAATCAGTCCTTTATGGTAGAATGGCCAGACGGAAGCCACTCCTCAGTAAAAGACACATGACAGCCAGCTTGGAGTTTTCCAAAAGGCACCTAAAGAACTCCCAGCCATGAGAAACAAGATTCTCTGATTTGATGAAACCAAGATTGAACTCTTTGCCTCACGTCTGGAGTAAACCTGGCACCATCCCTACGGTGAAGCATGGTGTTAGCAGCATCATGCTGTGGGGATGTTTTACAGTGGCAGGGACTGGGAGACTAGTCAGGATTGAGGGAAAGATGAACGGAGCAAAGTACAGAGAGATCCTTGATGAAAACCTGCTCCAGAGCGCTCAGGACCTCAGACTGGGCCGAAGGTTCACCTTCCAACAGGACAACGACCCTAAGCACACAGCCAAGACAACGCAGGAGTGGCTTCAGGACAAGTCTCTGAATGTCCTTGAGTGGTCCAGCTAGAGCCCAGACGTAAACCTGATCAAACATCGCTGGAGAGACCTGAAAATAGCTGTGCAGCGACACTCCCCATCCAACCTGACAGAGCTTGAGAGGATCTGCAGAGAAGAATGGGAGAAACTCCCCAAATACTGTGCCAAACTTGTGATGTTGTTTTTTGTATTTATTTATACATTTTGTAATATTTCTAAACATCTGTTTTTACTTTTTAATCCTTTTTAGGATAAGGCTGTAACGTAACATATTTTTTGTGGTCTAAATTCTTTCCGAAATGCTCTGTAAACGCTTCACAAATCCTTTATCAAGCCAATAGACGCTTCACAAAATCCTTTATCAAGCCTATATAGATGCTACACAAATCCTTTATCAAGCCTATATAGATGCTACACAAATCCTTTATCAAGCCTATATAGATGCTACACAAATCCTTTATCAAGCCTATATATGTCACGGTGAGTGGTGAGGGAACGAGGCGCAGAGCGAGAGGACGTTGCAAACATGTTTTATTAAGCATATACAAAACAAGAAACGTAACGAACACCGTGGCGTGAGTACTTACTTAACCAAACAAGCACGAACAATGATCCACTCGCAGGTGGATGTGCGGTGCACATAAATAGAATCCCCAATTAGAGACAACTCAGGACAGCTGTCTCTAATTGGGAATCACCAACAACCCAAACCTGTGAGTGTCAGGACCTGACTGTGGCCATCCCACTCCCACTAGAGGGAGTCAGGGATCTGGCCTCAGTCAGGCCCTTACAATATAGATGCTTCACAAATCCTTTATCAAGCCAATATAGATTCTACACAAATCGTTCATGAGCAAATACACAACCAAAAGTACAAAAATTACTTTATCAAAACCTCAAACGATGTGAGGCCACATGAAACCCCAGTCATACAGAAATGTATATGTTGTTTTCCCTGTCCATAGCAGCTGGCTGGACAGAGCCTCGTCAGGCTGACAGTGAATGTCCTGGTGTCTGTCAGCTGTCAGCATTAACTGCGGCGCGAGCTGAGAAGCTGAAAGACTAGAGGCTGACAAATTGCTTTACCTGCAGATACATTAGACTTGGGTTCTCTCACAGCCCTGTTAGCATCAGCCCTGTTAGCACCAGCATGATAGGCACCACTTTAAGTCCTTCATCCACCAACAACTCACTAAGGGACACATCAGGACGCTACCACAGCATTTTGCACAGATGTAGACACACACGGAGGCACGCACACACACACAGTACTTGCTCCCAACTGGAGTCCAGTTTGGTTTGCCTAAAAGACAGTAGCAACCCTTTGTAGCCCTAGGCCACATGTTAAACTCATTCCACGGAGGGCCGAGTGTCTGAGGGTATTCGCTCCACCCTTGTGCTTGATTGATGAATTAAGGTCACTAATTAGTAAGGAACTCCTCTCACCTGGTTGTCTAGGTCTTAATTAAAAGGAAAAACCAATATACCCGCAGACACTCTGCCCTCTGTGGAATGAGTTTGACACCCGTCGTAGGACTATAGGAGCTACAGTGTGCATGTGCATGTAAGCGTGCATGTGTGTGTGTGTGTGTGTGTGTGAGAGAGAGAGAGAACGGTGTGCACATTGTGCACTGCATGCTAATAATGAAGGTGACCCGAGTAATCAATAGGCCTAATAGTGTAACGTTATCCATTGCAAAATCTGTTGATCCTTGAAATCTCCATGGTACAGTGCCCCAGAGATGCATTTAATGTTATAATTCACCAAACTAAAATGGTGCTTAAATAGCATTTACGTGCATTGACCCTCTACTACACTGTGTGCTTTCACATATCCAATAGCGTCAGGTGCCGTATTCACTGAGGGAGTGAATGTTATTTATAATAAGGGTTGCATGGAGAAAATATGACCTCTCAAATGACAATGCATGGCCATCCCTATAGCAAAATATATTTTACCTAAACCCTACCTGGACACTTAAAAAAAAAAAAAGCAATTGACACAATACCTTCACACAGAATAGGAACCTACTGCAAACTATCCATATTATCTTATTCATTCTGATCTAAATCTCAAAACTGTTCCTATATCAGCACTCCTACTCTGAGACTCGTTGAATAAGGACTCAGATCTGTCAAGAGAAATAGTTAGAGACCAGAATGGACCTGAACAACATTATAAAAAAACAATCTCATGTTTCATTGGATGTTACTATCCATTAAATAGACATGGCACTGTTTTTAACAATAATTGGCAGTGGGATTGATTGATTCTCTGTGAGAAACTTTAGAGGTGGCTTAAAATTGGGGGAAGAGAAATGGAGTGTATTGATTGTAGAGGGATCTATAGCATCTTAAATGACTCCTGGGTGACGGTTCAGCTTCCTGTTCGGTGAGAGCTCCATTTGACCAATTAGTATTAAGGTTAGACCTCACATGCACACACCACTACACATACACACACACTGACGCAACGACACACACATCTGAGATGCACTCTTTGTATATGTGTATATCATTCATTGGTTGGCCTATGTTCATACACCTTCTTCCTGGCTAACGCTAATAGTTTCACTGGCTAAAGGTTTCACTGGCTACATGTCTACACAGAGGGCTCATTTGAGCTAGTCCTGTAATGCAGGCTACGTGCGGTAACTGGCTATACAGATGGCTAGCTGCGCTATGCTAATATCTAATTTGATCCAGTCCTGTAGCTGCACGCATGGCTAGCGGCGCTGCTAACTTTACGGCTACATTTTGAAAGCTACGCTAATTGTAGTTCTATGGCTTTAGCTATGCGGCTGGCTAGCTACGCTAACGCTATGGTACGGCAGCTATCCCCTCCAACAGAGAGCTCATTTACATGATGACAGGAGAAATCCCGAATCTCCCGACGCATAATTATAGCAGACGTCAAACCAGGCAGACAAAAGTTGTTTTTAGAAGAGAGAAAAACTAAAGAAAGGGGAGAAAGAGAGAGAAAGGACAAAGATGTTTTGTTTTTGTTTTGTTTAGTCTCTCCCCGCTCCATTTTATGAGATCTTCTTCACAAGGTAGTACTGGAGGTTCTGGAGGGGACAATATGACTAATTACCCCCACAGTGACCCCGATCTGTTCTCCAACCCTTCCTCTGAAGAGAAATGAATGTCAGCCAGATCACTTCAAAGGCTAAGAGAGGATAAGAGAGTGACTGTGTGATGTGACGACTAATGAGGAATTTTGTTTTGGTATGCAGATGTTTTGCCATTAATCATTTGGACCAATCACAATTCGCAGGTGTTCATATCTAGAACATTTTTGAAAGGAGAGGGGGGACATTTGTCCCATAGACTTGCAACCAGAGGGGGGTGGAGCTACATTCTAGTATGTTTTCTAACACATCTTCCCCCAGAACTAAATCAAGCATTTGACGCAATTACGCAAGATTTTTAGGAACTCATAAATGTCTGGAACTCATACCCAAGGCACTCTGGGACTTACATTATATCAGAGTCATCTCCAAGTAATTATCTACAAGGTTGGTGTCAAAAAAATGAAAAAGTCCATTCACATTTTCCTCATTGAAAAGCAATTTCAGTTTACTTCATTCATTGACTGAATTGAAATGGAACCCAACCCTGTGCCTCAGACATGTTTACCTGAAAACAGGTTTTTTCAAATCTATTGATACCATCATCACCATGGGGTTGTGTGCCTAGGGACACACTACAGAGTTATCTGGTAAGGAGACTGACCCCAAGTAACCAAAAAATATGTTTGCGTTCGGTAAGCATGGCACTTTATATATTTAAAATGACAGCAATAATACACTGAGTGTACAAAACATTAGGAATACCTTCCTAATATTGAGCTGCACCCCCTTTTGCCCTCAGATCAGAACTGTCGAAAGCGTTCCACAGGGATGCTGGCCCATGTGGACTCCAATGCTTCCCACAGTTGGATGTCCTTTGTGTTATGGACCATTCTTGTCACACACAGGAAACAGTTGAGCGTGAAAAACCCAGCAGTGT
The DNA here is from genome assembly GCA_023634145.1 of Thymallus thymallus. Taxonomy (NCBI): domain Eukaryota; kingdom Metazoa; phylum Chordata; class Actinopteri; order Salmoniformes; family Salmonidae; genus Thymallus; species Thymallus thymallus. The sequence goes on from CM042389.1 coordinate 9,948,249, forward strand.
TGCAGTGATTGACTCAAACCGGTGCGCCTGGCACCTACAACCATACCCCGTTCAAAGGCACTTAAATCTTTTGGCTTGCCCATTCACCCTCTGAATGACACACATACACAATTGTCTCAAGGCTTAAAAATCCTACTTTAACCGGTCTCCTCCCCGTCATCTACACTGACTGAAGTGGATTTAACCAGTGACATCAAGAAGGGATCATAGCATTCCCCTGGATTTACCTGGTCAGTCTGTCATAGAAAGAGCATGTCATGTTTTGTAAACTCAGTGTATATTTCCTATTGCTGCATCAGTCTGAGTGATAATACCCCCTACAGAAAAAACACATGAATTTCACGTGAACATATGAAGTGTTCCAAAAACACATTTTTTTTACATGATCAGGTGATCATATATGAAGTTAATGTGATAACATGTAACAACACGTAAATCAACATGTGATAACATGATCACATGTAAAGTGTTCCAAAAACACATTTTTCTGCAAGGGACTTGCCTGAGACTCAATGCTTTAACACTCATGGATAAATGGGTTTAATTTCATAATTTAATAATGTGTGTGGAGGGTAGGAGGGACGGGGCTAATATGCTTCTCTCTGGAGGAGGTTTTCTTTCCGTTCAAAGACAATCCTCCTTTCCTTGCATTCCCTCCTTATCTCTTGGTGAGCAGCTTCTGGTCATAAACGTGGAGACTCAGAGAAGAGGCACTCAGAGAACCGCAAAAACCAGAGGGGTCTTTATTTACTGTGTGAATACAGTCACACACACAAACACACAACTGAAAATAGAATCTCAAACACACACACACAGAAGACGGTGTCAGATTAAAACCCACTCTAATATCTCAATATGGCTGCCATAAGACAAACAAACGCTGGCAGGTTTGTGGCCCTTCAAATGGAGCCTGCCTTCCAGTAATATTAAGTGATTAACAGGTTGAACTCATATATAGACACAGACTAACACACACACACACACACACACACACACACACACACAGACGTCCAGTAATCTAAGCAAATAGAACAGGCGGTGCTCTGGGTTGTCAAGAAGAGACTGAGAAAAGGCTGTATTAGGGTTTCTGGAGGGGTAAGGACATTAGGATTAGGACATTAGGACAGTAGTTAATTAGCTAAACATAACTTAAATGGTAAGGCAGGAAAGGAAAATATCTGACATTTCAATATTTCAATGGCAGCAATTCAAATGGATCACTGGGCTTAGACTGCTAGAGCAAGGGGCTGTCAGTTGCCACACCAGGGTTGTGGGTTAGAGCATGGGGCTGTCAGTTGCCACACCAGGGTTGTGGGTTAGAGCATGGTGCTGGCAGTGGCAACACCAGGGTTGTGGGTTAGAGCATGGTGTTGGCAGTGGCAACACCAGGGTTGTGGGTTGAAGCCCCATTGAATGTTTAGTATGTGTCGCTGTCTATGCGTCCTCCAGAGGCAGAGCACGAGAAATTCTACACAGAACCCTAGACCATACTGCAATTCAGCTTTTAGCTGCAACTGTCTACATGGCGTAAACAACATTTTACTAAACTATAAAAGCTGTAAAAGCTAAATTACCAATTATATTGTCAGACATGAATGACCTCGTCAACATTTTCGAAGACGTTGATGAGATCATAGAGCAGGCAGGAGAGCAGGTCGATGACGAATACCCCCCAATCTCACACACACACACACACACACACACACACACTACTGACCTCGTCCACATTCTCGAAGGCGTTGATGACGTCGTAAGGCAGGCAAGAGAGCAGGTCGATGACGAACCAGGTCTTCAGGTAGTTCATCCTGATGAGCTTGGGGTCGGAGATGACCTCTCCGGCCGGGCCCACGAAGGTAGTGTGGAAGTTGAGCACGATGTCCACCAGGAAGATGACGTCTACAATGCTGTCCACCACCAGCCACGTCACGTTGTTCTGCTTGGTCTAGAGGAGGAGAGGAGAGAAACTTTGTGATAGTACAGTCGTAGAGGAGAGAATCTGTGTTACAGCAAAGGAGATAATCTGTGTTACAGCAGAGGAGAGAATCTGTGTTACAGCAGAGGAGAGAATCTATTTTACATCCCCAAGATGAATACAATGTTATTATATTGTATCCCTGAGGGATACAGAGAAGAGACATATTTATATTATATATTACAAACCTGCATAGCTCTAGAATGTGCTGATAACATACTGTTTGATAAGGTTAAGAGTTTTGATAATGCACTATACTTTGTGCACTCATATTTTCCAACTAGCACCGACTTTGCTGATAACTTATTTATAGAGGAAAAATGTGCTTACTACGACTGTGACATGTGGTTGTCTCACATAGCTATATTAAGATGAATGCACTAACTGTAAGGCGGTCTGGATAAGAGCGTCTGCTAAATTACAAAATTAAATGGCAGCCATCTTGGTCAGGGATACATTATATTATATGGAATTCAATGTTTCAGACCTTGAAGGAGACGTTGTAAGGAACCATGATGGCAGTGTAGAAAGTCAGGATGAGGATGACCCAGTCCCAGGTGGTCTTGAAGGCGCAGTAGTGTAGGATGATGTGGGGCGGCGTCTTGGGCGTCTCCTGCTTGTACTGGGGGAGGATGTCTGAGCCCAGCTGGAGGACCTGCAGATTGTATATCTTTGATGAGTTTGATGAAATAAAATCAAAGAAGGGGGTAAAAACCGAGAGGTTACAGTTCACTTAAAGGTTGCTTACAGATTGTTACATCCATATATGGTGTGTTGAAGACAAGTGTGTGTGTGTGTGTGTGTGTATGAGTGTAAGCGTGTGTGTTATCATTTCAGTGCATCTCTGTAATCACAAAAGGACAGAGACAAATTAATACACAGCACAGGGGCACATGCCTCACCCTCAGCCAAATGGAATGGCAACAAGCTCACACACACATCTTCCCCCACCAACACGCATGCCCTAGTTTTATGAGAGTAGAGTTATAAACATTAACAGCAGACGTAAATATGAATGTACCTCAGCTAGGCGGGAGTGTTTGTGAACATTCTCTCCTTTGTGTACAGTAGGTTGCAGCTGCTGTAACACCCCTCGACTGCTGGTCAGAGCACGAGTTAGCCGGGCAAACTTTCCCCAACCTGAGGCAACAAAAAAAACAGGCAAGAAACTGGGTTTGGCCTTAATGAGAGTGTGCTAATAGTTTTACAAAACTACTTTACTTATTAACTAGTCATTATTAATAAAACAATGTATGTCGATAAAAAGCAACACCCTGATGAAGGCTTTAGACAAAACACATTTTTGTGTAATAACGTTATAATACTTTATTGTAAATGTGTTGGTCTTTTAGTATAAACACACACACACACACACACACACACACACACACACGCAGTTGAAGTTGGAAGTTTAAATACACCTTGGCCAAATACATTTAAACTCAGTTTTTCACAATTCCTGACATTTAATCTTAGTAAACATTTCCTGTCTTAGGTCAGTTAGGATCACCACTTTATTTTAAGAATGTGAAATGTCAGAATAATAGTAGAGAGAATTATTTATTTCATTTCATTTATTTTTTTTCATCACATTCCCAGTGGGTCAGAATTTTACATGCTACCAAATATTAATTGAGTGTATTGCCTTTAAATTGTTTAACTTGGGTCAAACGTTTCGGGTAGCCTTCCACAAGCTAAATCCAGAATTTTGGCCCATTCCTCCTGACAGAACTGGTGCAACTGCGTCAGGTTTGTAGGCCTCCTTGCTCGCACATGCTTTTTCAGTTCTGCCCACAAATGTTCTATAGGATTGAGGTCAGGGCTTTGTGATGACCACTCCAATACCTTGACTTTGTTGTCCTTAAGCCATTTTGCCACAACTTTGGAAGTATGCTTGGGGTCATTGTCCATTTGGAAGACCCATTTGCGACCAAGCTTTAACTTCCTGACTGATGTCTTGAGATGTTGCTTCAATATATCCACATAATTTTCCTTCCTCATAATGCCATTTATTTGTTGAAGTGCACCAGACCCTCCTGCAGCAAAGCACCCCCACAACATGATGCTGCCACCCCCATGCTTCACGGTTGGGATGGTGTTGTTCGGCTTGCAAGCCTCCCCCTTTTTCCTCCAAACATAACAATGGTCAGTATGGCCAAACAGTTCTATTTTTGTTTCATCAGACCAAAGGACATTTCTCCAAAAAGTACGATCTTTGTCCCCATGTGCAGTTGCAAACCGTAGTCTGGCTTTTTTATGGCGGTTTTGGAGCAGTGGCTTCTTCCTTGCTGAGTTGCTTTTCAGGTTATGTCGATATAGGACTCGTTTTACTGTGGATATAGATACTTTTGTACCTGTTTCTTCCAGCATCTTAACAAGGTCCTTTGCTGTTGTTCTGGGATTGATTTGCATTTTTCGCACCAAAGTACATTCATCTCTAGGACACAGAACACGTCTCCTTCCTGAGCGGTATGACGGCTGCGTGGTCCCATGGTGTTTATACTTGCATACTATTGTTTGTACAGATGAACGTGGTACCTACCTGGAAATTGCTCCCAAGGATGAACCAGACTTGTGGAGGTCATCAATTTCTTTTGCTGATTTCTTTTGATTTTCCCATGATTGCAAGCAAAGAGGCACTGAGTTTTTAAGGTATGCCTTGAAATACATCCACAGGTACACCTCCAATTGACTCAAACTATGTCAATTAGCCTATCTGAAGCCATTACATCATTTTCTGGAATTATCCAAGCTGTTTAACCCACTGGAATTGTGATAATTGACAATTTCTTGAAGAATTACTTGTGTCATGCACAAAGTAGATGTCCTAACAGACTTGCCAAAACTATAGTTTGTTAACATGAAAACTGTGGAGTGGTTGAAAAATGGGTTTTAATGACTTCAACCGAAGTGTATGTAAACTTCCGACATCAACTGTATGCATGTATGTATGTATGTATGTATGTATGTATGTATGTATGTATGTATGTATGTATGTATGTATGTATGTATGTATGTATGTATGTATGTATGTATGTATGTATGTATGTATGTATGTATGTATGTAAATAAAAGAAATTAAATACAGATTTGCATCATCGGGGACCAGTAAGGTGGGACCACATCCTCTGCTACCACTCAAAAACTCACTCACCTTTCGAAGTTTCATCTTCTATTGGCTGTTTAAAGGCTGTGATGTCACTGAAGGTGCACAGAAACAGGACCACTTTTTCCTGTTCGTTTCGTATAGGGGCTATCTTCACAAAGAACCACACCGGCGTTCCTGAGATCAGAAAACATACACTGGTGAATATACATAGCTTCATCTATAGCAGTATTTGTTTGATACAAAAATAAATAATACATAAAAAAAAAAATTATATATATATAAAATATCGGTCAAATGGGGAATACAACCATCAACAGTAACTTATTTGGGGAGTTATATTCACAAAGCATGTCAGTGTAGGATCAGGTCCTCACTGATTCATTCTGATCTAAAAGGCTAAACGGATCCTAGATCAGCACACCTACTCTGAGACGCTTTATGGATGCGGCCCCTGATCTACAGCGTCAGAAAAGATCTACAGGGTTCGTGCTGTTCCATGTGGCGTTGGAACATCATCGTACATATTCATAAGAAATAGCTGAATACATTTGCATGATGAGGCAGTTTTTTTTAGTTTTTTTATTAAAACTGGTACTTACTGTTCTTTTTATACATGAGTATTTCAAATGAATTCATCTCGTAGTTTTCAAACGTTAGCCGTACTTTCTCGCTAGTATCCTTGTCTGTGAGCTCCCCGTACATGAAGCTAGAAAACACAAAACAATGTGTGTTCATTTTATGACAAAAAGCATTAAAAAAACAAGTGCGTAGACATGTTAGTGGGTTAGTTAGAGCAAAACAGTAAAATGAGGTTGTTAGCCCATGAATGTTATGTGTAAATTTAGTCAATCCTTTGAAATGCCTTATTGAGGAGACAACAGGGTGTGTTAAGTGTACTTACCAATGTTTCTTATGATTGCACAAACAATGTCATAATCTGAAATCTTCTCTCTGTCCTTCTCACTTCTCTCTCATTCCCTAGCTCTAACTCTTAACTGTCTGTCTATTACTCTCTCTGTCTATTTCTCTTGCCTCTCCCTGGGAGTTTTCATTGCCTAAACGTTCTTCCCACCTTACAGATCTGTCCCTGTGGGCCAAATGAGACGGCAGTCAGTAAGCTTGTAGATGCTAACAGAGTGGACACAGTCAGGGGACTCTTCCGAGACACACACACACTTCCGTCCCTCGGCCTCACAGTGACTCAACATCTGCGAGTCAAATCCCAGATCCATCCCAGATTACACCAGTGTGTGCAGAGAGGTGTGGCCGACAGATAGATTGTCTTGTTTCTCACCTAAGGAAGTGTTTGTAGACACTGGCTAGTCCTCTGGACAGTTCACCTTTTAGATCTGTTCAAGCCCATCTGATTCAACTACTCAACGGCTTGATGATTAAACAACTAATGTGTTGGTTAATTAGTTAGACTCAGGTGTGCTAGAGATGGAATTGATCGTGTGAAACGCCTGGTGCTGCTGCCATAGGATGTAGAGTCAAATGAAAATGACCAGATCTGTATTAGATGGGTTCCACCACTAGCACACCTGATTCAACTAGTTAAGGAATACATACATACATACATACATACATACATACATACATACATACATACATACATACATACATACATACATACATACATACATACATACATACATACATACATACATACAAAACCATCAAGCACTATGATGAAACTGGCCGTCATGAGGACCGCCACAGGAAAGGAAGACCCAGAGTTATAAGTTCATTAGAGCTGCCATCCTCAGAAATTGCAGCCCAAATAAATGCTTCAGAGTTTAAGTAACAGACAAATCAACATCAACTGTTCAGAGGAGACTGTGTGATGGTGCTTAGAATTCAATGCACACTTAACCAGCATGGCTACCACAGCATCCGGCAACGATACACCATCCCATCTGGTTTGCGCTTGGTGGGACTATCATTTGTTTTTCAACAGGACAATGACCCAACACACCTCCAGACTGTGTAAGGGCTATTTGACCAAGAAGGACAGTGATGGAGTGCTGCATCAGATGACCTGGCCTCCACAATCACCTGACCTCAACCCAATTGAGATGGTTTGGGATGAGTTGGACCGCAGAGTGAAGGAAAAGCAGCCAACAAGTGCTCAGCATATGTGGGAACTCCTTCAAGACTTGGAAAAGCATTCCAGGTGAAGCTGGTTGAGAGAATGCCATGAGTGTGCAAAGCTGTCATCAAGGCAAAGGGTGGCTACTTTGAAGAATCTCAAATATAAAACATATTTTGATTTGTTTAACACTTTTGTTTTGTAATAACCAAATAGCACTTTTGGTTACTACATGATTCCATATGTGTTATTTCATAGTTTTGTTGTCTCCACTATTATTCTACAATGTAGAAAATAATAAAAATAAAGAAAAACCCTTGAATGAGTAGGTGTTCTAAATCTTTTGACTGGTACACACACACACACACACACACACACACACACACACACACAGGTTTAACACTCTGGTTTCACACCACTGATTGCAGTCATCCCGAGGTACGGTCTGTTCCAGCGTGTCTAAAAATAACTCTGGAGTTCAGTTAGCTTTGAATTGTGAATGACAGGGTCATTCTAATGAGACTATTTTGGGGGCTGCTCGAGAGGAGACTATTCACTTCTTTTGACATCACTCCTGATATGAACATATCTTGACACACCATCCGCCAGCAGTCTGGGTTGTGTTCATTAGGACACACTGTAGCAAAATGTTTTGCAACAGAATATTAAAACAAGTGTTTCTTATTGGACAATAGCTGCAAGGGTGCGACATCTCTCTAAGACTGTCGGCTTCATCTGACATCACTCCTGACAGGAACATGTCTCGACACATCACGTGCCGGCACTGGCACAGTTCGCTTCAGACTAAGGTTCTTCTCAGCTAGAATGGCCAGACAGTAAGGTTCCCGAAATGTTGTGTCTGATTTACACTATATGGCCGACCCAAACAATGCTGTGCTGGCTCAGATGTTTTCTTCTCACGTTGTCCTTCCCAACACAGTCTGAGCAACTATGGTGGTGCATAAACAGGCCCGCCCAGTACAGTTTGGCTTGGTTCAGCTGTTTGGCTCAGTAGTGTGAAAAGTGTCTTGGTGGCAAGTTATCCATTGTTTTTATATGGAAGATGTGCTTATTGTTCTCACAATTTTAGTTAGAACTTAAAGAACGGAGAATAGTACCTTAATAACCTCTTAAGGATCGGACCCTTTTTTTTAATTTTCGCCTAAAATTACATACCCAAATTTAACTAGCTCAGGGCCTGAAGCAAGGATATGCATATTATTGATACCATTTGAAAGGAAACACTTCAGTTTGTAGAAATGTGAAATTAATGTAGGAGAATATAACACATTAGATCTGGTAAATACAAAGAAAAAAACGTGTTTTTTTTGGGGGGGGGGGGGGGGTGTCACATCTGAAATGCAATAGAAAGGACATAATATTACTTGGGAGTCCAAGCGCAATTGAGATTTTGGCCACTAGATGGCAGCAGTGTATGTGCAAAGTTTTAGACATATCCAATGAACCACTGTAATAGCTACTGTAAACTGGACAATGCAGTTAGATTAACACATTTAAGCTTTCTGCCCATATAAGATATGTCTATGTCCTGGGAAATGTTCTTGTTATTTACAACGTCATGCTAATCACATTAGCGCAAGTTAGCTCAAGCATCCTGATCCTGTAGAGTTAAACAAGGAATATAATACCTTCATCCCAGCGATTATATAATGCGTAAGAAGAGATTTAAAAAACACCCATGCTTTTTCACACAATAACAACTAACCTGGCTTTGTCTGGAGCTGAGCAAGCAGAGCTTGCTGACACTGAACAGGTCACCTTCAGAGAGTCTGAATATGGGTTTGCTTGTTATTGCTGACTAGGATAAACAGTGGCTGTAGCTGTAAGGTATGGGCTTTGGTTTGGCAAGGAAACGTTATTCTCTTGTTTTACTCTATTTTTCTATTCAATGTAATTTTTCTGCATAATTTTATAATGCTGATGGCCTGAAGTAAAAGGATCTCAACGAAGCACAGAATCTGGTGATTTAATCTACAGTATCTGAAAATAATTCTGTGAAGAAGAAGAACAAGTACAAGAAGAACAAGAACACAAGAAGAATAAGAACAAGAACAATATCAAGAAGAAAAATAACTACAAGAAGTACAAGAACAAGTACAAGTACAATAACAAGTACAAGAAGAAGTACCAGTACAAAAATAAGTACAAGAACAAGAAGAAGTACAAGAACAAGAAGAAGTACAAGAACAAGAACAACTACAAGAACTACAAGAAGAAGAAGTACAAGAAAGCTAACTCTGGCACTATTGCACCTCAGTGTATTCTGAGATGTAGGTGATTATTGTTCAGTGTTGCTGTTAAATAAATTAGATACTGTATCTACAAAACAGATGGAAGGCAGTGTACTGTACCTGCATGTGCTGCTCTTCTGCATGACTTCTGCCCTGTGGTACCCTGACAGCTTGCAGAAGCCATCATTGCTATAGACGATGGGCCAGTCCACGATCTGAGCATTCCCAAGGACAAAATTGGTATCTGTCAAAGATGAGGGGGAACAGAGATGTAGGTAAGGCTCACTCGTTGGAGATTGCTCAAAGTTATCAACAACACATTACGTGGGGTGAGCAGGATTGGGATTAATTGCATTTCAGTACAGTCATGATGAGGAACTGAATTGAAATTGAATTCATAATTTTGAAAGAAAATCCAAATGCATGAAATTAATTTCAGTCAATTCCAAAAAAACTGAAGTGAAATGGTATTGACACCAACCCAGGGTCGACATCGACAGGCGACAGCACAGTCATATCGCACGATGGAAGCCACTACAGTACAGCGTGAAAACAGAGCAGAAGAACATACGAGTACTGTACTCAGTCTCAGACCATCCTTACCCTTAATGTTGAGTAAGTAAGCACTGCATGTGGGGAGGGTTAGTGTAAGTTAGGCTTGAAGGGGTATACATAAGACTGTTGTAATACCTACGTAAGCATGGCACAAGGCCTACGTAAGCATGGCACAATGCCTACGTAAGCATGGCACAATGCCTACGTAAGCATGGCACAATGCCTACATAAGCATGACATATGTGCAGATTGTGTTAAGAGAGAGGTCACTCCCAACACTGGAGACAACAGCAATTATTTCAAAACCACTTATTGTACCTATGAGAAAGTGGAGAAAATCCACGCAGGGTTTAAATCGAACAGTTTAGATTTGTTTTGAAATACATTTTTAAAGTGATACCATTTTTAGCACTTTCAAAATCCCACTCCAAGTGTTCCTGGTACAGTACATGTACAAGTGATGATTTCTCACAGAGAACATTACTTTTAACCTCTGTGAGAACTTAAACATCAAAAATACTACCAGGTCATTATAAAATAGGATAGTTGGTCATTTCTTTCCCTCATGTAAATGTAATACCCCTTCAGATATATGACTACGGAACTGCATAGAAACACCTGTCTGTCGCAGCCAACAGACTCACTGAAGCTTAGCTTACCACAGTACGCTTCTATGCTGACAATGGCGTTTCTATGCAGCTACATAGCACGTTTAATATCACATTTGTATGAATTATAGCTTTTGGGAAGGGACGAAAAGCAAGCTCTAAAAAGACAACAATACGAATCAATGTGATGGGGATCAAATTGGCTTTTGATCCATTCACAAATGATTGACATTGGCGCCACTCGGGCAGCTACAGAGAGAGGAAAGTCTGCACCTAAAGGTTCAACCATAGACTGTATTACATAACTGGAGTCAACAGGACTCATGCACAGGACTGGCTATATATATATACACACACACACACACACACACACACACTCCACAGACAGATGTGATTTAATTGCTCTGTTCCATCATCTTTTTATGGGAGAGAAGTGACAATTCTAAGGATATTTAAAATAAATGATTACAGAAAATCTTAGGGACAGTTTCCACCATATATAAAATCCAGATTTAACACGTTGCTGACTGCAGCACACAAAGGAAGATAGATAGAGTCCAAGCTGTACATAAACACCACTGTGCAGTAGTTACACCCCTGTCTTAATAAGAGTTGGGTATAATACCTATAAACACCACTGTGCAGTAGTTACACCCCTGTCTTAATAAGAGTTGGGTATAATACCTATAAACACCACTGTGCAGTAGTTACACACCTGTCTTAATAAGAGTTGGGTATAATACCTATAAACACCACTGTGCCGTAGTTACATCCCTGTCTTAATAAGAGTTGGGTATAATACCTATAAACACCACTGTGCCATAGTTACATCCCTGTCTTAATAAGAGTTGGGTATAATACCTATAAACACCACTGTGCCATAGTTACATCCCTGTCTTAATAAGAGTTGGGTATAATACCTATAAACACCACTGCACTGATCTCTGTTATTCTTCATGTTCAAAGGGAAACTTAACTTCCCTCCAACCCTCTGAAGTAACACACACACACACACACACACGTGCGCTCTCTCTCTCTCTACACACCATCACAAACTCCCTCTATAAAGTAGGTTAACGTCTCAGAATCCAGGGGAGAAAGTGGAAATAGGAGAATAATTATCCTAGCAGTGTATGTCGAGACTCAAGAGTTGCACTGACAAAGACTTCATACCATGCAGCTTTTAAAAGACATGCTACTGTCAACTCCCCCAGGTACTCTGGACCTTGTTCAAACCTGCCCAGCAACCATATAAAAGGCAAATTAGCATTACCATGAGAAATCCATGTTTACATGATAGTACCCAAATGAGTTTATATTTGTTCCATACTGTAAGCATCGTTCTAGTGACTAAACCAGTGCTGTCTTTTCTCATTTTTTAAACTGATGTGTTTGCAATTTGTATTGAATACTATATCTACTGTATTGCTCACTAGCACAATATAGGACAGTGTGTGTGTGTGTGTTCTGTCTCCTTGTCTTTAACTCTGGAGGTTTCTGGCCTGTCAGATCTGAGATTAGGGGACTGACAGACACAGGTACATGCCTGACAGACTACACGGATCTCTCTCTCTCTGTTGATTCCTCCCACTATTGCACAATATGGTTGTTCACATTGTTGTTATAAAATAGCACAATTGAATCTTCCAGTACATAGCCAACCTGGCATCCATTAAACTAAATCAATATGGAAGAGGTGCATGCTACAGCAGCATACTAAATATCAAAATGATGTTCCGTCTGTGGTGTCAAAAAGTCACACGTCATCAACATGGAATGGGAACAAAACACTAACTAAATGTGCTACTCGACAATAGAAAATACACAAACTACATACACTATCCTATCAAACTACACCAACATAAATGAAGATAAACAGTAACATAACTGACACAAACAACCACAGCGCTATGAAGTAGAACATTCCATGCCAACATTTGTTATTTTACAAGGTTTCTTAAAACAACAGTAGGATGCCATCACTGATGGGTAGCTAAGCATCAGTCATCTACGCCCCAACGAAGAAGAAGAAGGGTCCTAGGAATTGAATTAACAGACAAAGTTACTACCCGGCTAGCACAGAACGTTTCCGAAACTTTAGCTGGGTAGTGTCTGTGAACCCATAATTAGTAGAAGTTAATGATGTTAAATAAAAAGACATTAGGTGACAAAAAGAAGTAGGTATCTGCCCCCTAGGCCAGGATTTTAAGTCTATGTCAGAGACTTGGATTAATTTGCTTTGCAAATTAACAGCAATTGGTACAGAATAACAGACATAGTACAGTACATGGAGTTACTAGAGTGAGATTAAGGGAAAAACATGAGCAGCACTACAAAACATGGGTTGGGTTTATACCTGTCTGTCTATGTGATAATGTCCATACTGAAAAGTTGAAAAGAAAAAATGGTTACAGTAACAGTGACAAACGTATTTCAAACAAACTGTTATGTTTCATTTGAGTTGGGTTTTTTTATGCTTGTTGCACAACCAACATTTCACATGTCAACATATTGAGTTAGAGACGTTTTTTGAGCTCTTCAACTTAAAGGAGTAGTTGTGTGACTTTGCAAAATCAGAATGAACTAGCTACAAAACTTGGGTTATGGCCCTGTCTCAATGCATCATACTAATGCCTTTGTTCACTCCACCTCCTGAATTTCGATTAATGACTCCACTCCAATCCATGCCATGCGTCTCCTTCCACCCTGCACTGCTATGACTGGTGTGTGTGTGTGGAGTAGTTTGGTACATAATAGCGGCCTTGCATCACCCAGGGTCCTGTTCATTAGCGAATCAAACAGAAGAAAATTGACTTGTACACCTAGACTTGTACAAACTGTAATGCTGCCCTAATAAACACGAACCTGGATGGTGCTTCTACTCATTGGTTACCTCTATAAAATCACTCAACAGACAGTGAGACCCCAATAGACTACAGTTGGGTAACAACAGCTGACAACAGTATTTTCTGAAAGTGTTGAATTGACGAGGAGAAACTTTAATGGATTGAGGAATGTGCCTCTCAGTTAGTTTCTTTTGGTTTTACAGAAGGTCATTTTTTCAAAAACAAAGGTGTGGTTGATTGTCCAAGGAGGGACGCACATGAGTAAGAGGGGTGTCCACAAAATTGGGGTGTGACTCAAACATGTAGGCCTGGTGCAAGAGCACATGGGTAATGTAGTCTACCCTTCTGGCCCCGACTTGCTGCCTCATTGGATACGGATGCGTCCTTCTATCCCACCTACTAGTTTGTGTTTCTTCCATATGTTTGGTAGGCTCCCAATAACTATGTACTTTGTTCATATTTTGTTTTGTTATTTTGGCAGAATTGATTGCAGTTAAGCAAACTGTCAGTGAATATTTTGAAGTAAACAGTTAGTCCAATCAGCATCTGTAGATTAAGACAAAGTAGGCTAAATTAAAGATCTATTCTTCCTTTTTCATGGAATTGTGGTGGAAAATAACATTTACAATTATTTATATTGAATTAAGTCTTTTAATCAAAATATGTATCAGTGGAAAATTAGCGAGGTACCTTTGCTATTACATCGATTTTGTGATTTCACATCTAGCAAAAACATACACTATATATACACACAAGTATGTGGACACCCCTTCAAATTAGTGGATTTGGGCTATTTCAGCCACACCCGCTGCTGACAGGTGTATAAAATTGAGCACACAGCAATGTAATCTACATAGACAAACACTGGCAGTAGAATGACCCTACTGAAGATCTCAGTGACTTTCAACCTGGCACCGTCATAGGATGCCACCTTTCCAATAAGTCAGTTCATCAAATTTCTGCCCTGGGTTTGGTCGGATGCCAGGAGAACGCTACCTTCCCCAATGCATAGTGTCGACTGTAAAGTTTGGTGGAGGAGGAATAATGGTCTGGGGCTGTTTTTCATGGTTCAGGCCCCTTAGTTCCAGTGAAGAGTAATTAACGCTACAGCATACAATGACATTCTAGACGATTCTGTGTTTCCAACTTTGTGGCAACAGTTGGGGAAGGCCCTTTCCTCTTTCAGCATAATAATAACCCCATGTACAAATTGAGATCCATACAAAAATGGTTGGTTGATATCGGTGTGGATGAACTTGGCTGGCCTGCACAGAGCCCTGACCTCAACCCAATCAAACACCTTTGGGATGAATTTGAACGCCGACTGTGAGCCAGGCCTAATCGCCCAACATCAGTGCCGACCTCACTAATGCTCTTGTGGCTGAATGGAAGCAAGTCCCTGCAGCTATGTTGCAACATCTAGTGGAAAGCCTACCCAGAAGAGTGGAAGCTGTTATAGCAGGGGAGACCAAATCCATATTAATGCCCATGATTTTGTAATGAGATGTTCGATGAGCAGGTGTCCACATACTTTTGGTCATGTAGGGTATCTTCATGCGTAATCGATGCGTAATCCTGTGCGTAATGCGACCCAAACACCGAAGCTACTAGCTACTGTTGTGAAGAAAGAAAACATTATGGGGGGGCTGTTTATATAGGTTGGATTACATGTCGAGAACAACGACTATATCCATCCTCTCAAAGACACACTAATAAAGAGGATGGAACAGAGATACTTATTTTAGGTGTATTTCCTCAAAACGATATAAGCACATAGTATAGTTTAACCAGCCGACAGGCCAACAACTTTAACATGTGATTTAATAATTCATTATTCTAATGTATATATAAAATGTGATTTTTCAAGATTAATTTTACTTTATAGGCAGACTACCGAGAAATAGCATAAGGTTGCACATCAGATAAAATAAGAAGCGACTTTCTGGGGATGGGATGTGCCAAAGTCGTTCAAAAAAAAGATGTGCCTGACAAACAGCCTGGTAATTGTAGCCCATTTGATAAGTTCATAGACTAATATACAACTTTTACTAAGCATAGACGTTTGGAAAGGATATGGAAATTGATTCCTTTTGTGTTATGGTTATTCCGAAGAATCCAAGTCACGACGACGTTTAGGGAGAAAATGTCATATGGTTCTCGATCCTAGCCATTCGTATGCGTTTTTACGTGCCAAAGAGGGTAGGCTTCATCGATTATTTAAAACCCCAACAGAAAAGTTTAGGGCTACTCCATCATCAAGATAATTATTTTAGGCATAGCATATCTCATTGGAGCATGATCCTTACCGTTAGATCGTCTGACAATATTTTCTAAAAAAGTGTTTTGAGGGGCTACAAGTCCTCTCCTTCCTCCGGCCATCCTGGCTCGTCATTCAGTCGTCCGTGTGTGGAAGCGGTCGGTGGGGCTGGATGCTGTCCGCAAAACGATAACTCCAGACGTCTGTCTTCATGGTCCCTTTTATCCGTACGGAGTGAGTGAGCTTTAGATAAAGGGCTCGTCTATAGCTGCTTCTGCTATAAAGACTTCTCACAGTCACTAGCTGCGACTCCCTTGTTGAGCAAGCGTGTGCGTCAGGTCGAATGAAGCCCCTACAGCTCGTCGCGACTCACATTTAGGGAATTCTCCTCCGCGCTTCCTTGAGCGCAGCGGCGCGCCTGACTGGTGGTACACGGGCTTTTGTGGTTCTTCATTCAAACTCCGAGCGCCATCTGCCGGTGATATAAGGCAGTGGTTCTGAACTCTCTTCGGGGACCCCCAGCCGTTGCATGTATTTGATCTATTCCAGAGCTAGCGAACTTGTCAACTCGTTATCAAGCTCGACTAGTTAGTTGAGCCAATTCAGTGCTACACCAAAATTGTGAAACGTCTGCAGATCCCTGAGGAGATGTTTGAGAACCACTGATATGGTATTCCATCATGAAATAACCATATTATACATCCACTAAAAGAGGGTTTCGGTCCTGACACCCTCTTTTGGTTTATGACCTAGTACTACACAGCTGATTCAAATCTTGATGTTGGTGTTGTGAATCAGCTGTGTATGTGCTAGGGCAAAAAACTAAAACGTGCAACCAGGGGGGGACAGGACCGAGTTTGGGAAACCCTGCACTAAAACACTCTTGAGAGTGAAATTAGCCTTTTTTGTACAAGTTGTGGGCCTATTTGCATCCTAAACTGTTTAAACACATTGTGAAAGATCATCAGGCCACGTACGTCAGAGGTTCTCAAACCTCTCCTCGGGACACCAAGCCGTTCCATGTAGGCTACTTGAACTATTCCAGAGCTAGCACACCTGATTCAACTTGTCAACTAATCATCAAGACCTTTAATAGGTGAATCAGATGAGCTAGTGTAGCAGATGGGGAGCTAGAAACTCACTCCTCAGCCTGAAGTGTCTCCACTTGCGCTGCCGACTAAGACGCTTCAGGAGGGTGAACACGTTTGCGAGGCTGAGGTGCTGGGTTTGAGCTGAATCAGGAGGAAGTGTCATGCTAAGCAAGAAGCATGGCATCCTTTACACTAGATCAGGCCTACAACATAATTGTGAAACATCTGGGGAGCCAAAAGAGAGGTTTGAGACCCACTGATGTATGCACAAGACCGTAAGACATGTATTATGAAGCAAAGAACAGGTTGTTTTCAAATCAGAGTTTGCTTTATAAAGATATCATTTCCAACACTCCATATCTCATTTACATTACATACATTAAGTTAACATGCATGACCCCCACCCCACACAAAGTCAATACTTCCTCCTTATTAACTGGACCATGTCTTGGTTGTGTTGAGGTGACTAAGATGATCCGCAACATATTTATGTTCTGGAAACTTTTGAAACTTGGTCTCCTTAATTTTGAGCCAGTTCTGTGCTCGGCGCTCAGCAGCGTGTCCTCGCTCCTGCTCTGTGGTCATGTATGGTCGGGAGATCCAGTACTCATTCTCTGCCTCGCGTTCAAGGTGCACCAGCATGTTGCGTTTCATCTGCCAGGTGATGGCACGGGGCCGGCGGTACTTCCCGATCCACTGCTTCCCAGAGATGCCTTTCCTCAGCAAGGCCATAGTGAGGAACATTGTGAAGGATGGGGGTTCTTCTCAGCAAGTCCTGGATTTAAAGGCTACAGCATGATAGAAAGAGAAAAAAAATTATGATATTGGCTCCATCTTACAGGAGAGGCACATGGTAGTGTGGCAAAACAACAGAGGTAATTTCATCATTGGAATAAAATGTAATTAAAAATACATTTTTTATTAAGAAGTTACATTTTACAATTTAGTCATTTAGCAGACGCTCTTATCCAGGGCGACCTTTTTTCGTACTACTGCCACGCCCCGCGGGAATCGAACCCACAACCCTGATGAGCCACACGGGACCATATTACATTTGGCAAACTATAAAATTACTAGAGATATGGGTGTACTTATGGATTGTTGTCCTCCTTCCAAGACCCTGGAATATTTTTGAAATACAAGTGCCATACATCAACACCACATTATGGACAGGTCTGTTCCATTTTCAGACTAATTCAAGTAATCAGGGAATATAATTTCATGAGAGAAACCCCAAATCTCTTATCAAATCATTTACGCGACAAAAGTGTAGCTAGCTGTGTTCATTATCAAAGTACATGCTACTAGCTAGTTGGTAGCATTAGCCTAGCTAGCTACTAAACACGCGTTATTCAGGAATTGATTAGTCAATTATTCCTCGCTCCATTTCATTTGGATTACCTGTCAATAATCAGATAAATTGTTGTCCAAATCCAGTAATATTGATGTTGTCTTCGTGCAAAACGTGACCCCAATCTGTTTCAAAGACATTCCTTCTTCCGCGAATTCTACGGTATGAAGGAAGAATCAAACCATTTCACATGTAATGACTATTCCATTCCAGCGGGAGGCGCCATTATACAGACTTTGCTGCAAGACCACAGAAAGAGTAATCCAGTAGTTTCATTAGAGACCAGTGGTTTCAAACCTCTGGTTTCGTGCTTTTTTGTTATGATAAGTTAAGGCATTTGTACCAATCAAATGTCATGTTCTTCAAAATCCAATAGGCACTATTTAATGGCTTTAGAAGCTTCTCAAGTCTAATCTGCTAAAATAGTAAAGTATGGTAAATGCGAAGTAGGCATGTGTTGCAGTAGCCTAATCCTAACCTTACCCTATTTTCTGTGTTTACTTTCTGAATGAGCAAGCAACTCATGATTGATTGTAAAGCCATATTGACCTGATGGTACAAAGTTCATATTGAATAGATGGGAGTATAACAGAAAGTCTATTTAAGTGACTGCCACTTTAAACACTGCGAAGGAATTAGCATTAGGTCCTGATCAGTGTGATTGCAAAAAAAAGGGGGAACACAGAAAAAAGCTCCTGCCAAGTTCTGTAAAGAGAGTCCTGCTCGGTGAGATCCCTGTTTCTTTGACTCCCTCCTTTCCCTCTTTCCCCCTCTTCCCAGATCCCTCTCTTTCCCCCTCTTCCCAGATCCCTCTCTTTCCCCCTCTTCCCAGATCCCTCTCTTTTCCTCTTTGCCGCTCCCCTCTCCTCCCAGTTCGCCTCTTATACTGTGAATAGAGAAGGGATTGGGACGCATCTGGACAGCTGGAACTGAATCTGGAGTGACAACCTTTCACACTAAGGTAAGGAAAACCAAAATCATTCAACAAGATCACAGGCTGAAAGTTTTAGTCTTGTGACTTTCGATTATTCTAATAAGGTTTTCTGGATAATACAGTTTACATTGTGATAGGCTACTGTAGCAGCAGAGAATGGGGTACAATACTCTCTTAACAAGTTTTCATTCACCACTTTAGGATCTTTAATGCACATAGAGTACAGTAGGTCACTGCATAGAGCTCTGTTACAGTTACCTCATAATATGGTCTTAATGTTTTCTCACTTTGTCTGGCCATAGGCAGGGAAAGTGTCTGGCCATAGGCAGGGAAAATGTTTGGCCATAGGCAGGGAAAGTGAAGGGAAGACTGATTGTATGGTATATCTGCCTTCAATCATCATATCATAGTCACTTCCCTTTCACACGTCATGGTGCATTGTATCCTGTGACGTCTTATATCTAACTTGGGTTTTCCTGCTGTCTTCTGCAGATTTATGAGGGGTGTGCCTGCCTGGCTGGCGGCAGCAAAGTAAACAAACGGACAAATCTCCTGAACAATATGCAGCCTTGACAAAGTACTTTCACTCTCCTGGTTTTCACAGCTGTTGTGGTCTCCACCTGCACCCACCTCTGCTTCTAGTTGCTCTGACATCTCTGATTACCGCCAAGGAGAAAGACATACAGGCCGGGCCGGCCAGAAAGATGGAGGAATTCTCTACCAGCAACACAGACGGGACAGAGACGTGTGCCAAGAAGATAGATCATGGGACTGTGAGGCCCAGGAGCTCACATGCGGACCAGTGGAGAGTTAAGGTTCAACTCCACTCTGATGACACTGATGCACCATCACCACCGCAGAAACACTCCAGCGATGGCTGCCGTGCAGTGGAGTCTCTGGATGCTGGATCGAGGCAGAGAGAGTGTGTGACTGTGCCTGGCAGTAAGCCTTCGGGTTGCTGCTGTAACGCAAGCTGCAGGAATGGCCTTGGGCCTTGTGTACTGTGCTGCAGCCAGATCACAGACGTCTGCAAGGAACCTGGCAGTAACACTGCAGTCCAGAGAGCAGGGATCTCACCTCAGACATACACAGCTGATAAAACAGGATATGTTACACAGAGCATTGTAGGTACTGTAGTACATCAAGGTACAGATGTACAAAGGAGTGTCATGGAGTTGGAGTCGCATGAGTTGTCTCCTCTGTGTAATGCAAGGACACTACCAGGTGGGGGCAGTAACAAGAACTGGTTTCAGGAGTTGTGCTACTCTGGTACCTCTTTAGGTTATAATAGAGGCAAGGAGGCTGTAGGGGGCAAGGTGTCAGGCTCAGCATCCTCAATGTCCTCAGCGCCATCTTCCCCCAGAGTCACTATGGACAGCTTTGCTTTCTGTCTAGTGGAGGAGAGGGCATCGTCAACAGTTGCCGACACCAACTTTGCCCATGGACTCAGAGATGGGCACATCAGCCCAGGGGGCAAAGACAAAACTAAAATGTGCTCTACACTGGCACTCCTTCCCACCAGCCCTCCCAAAAGACCCACAGCTTTAAAGATGGCCTCAGACAACGGGTTAGGATTTGACTACGAGACTGAGGGTGACTTTTTATATGATAAGCAGGAGTGTTCAACGCTTATGGTCCGTAGGTTCTTGAGG
Organism: Thymallus thymallus; assembly: GCA_023634145.1. NCBI lineage: Eukaryota > Metazoa > Chordata > Actinopteri > Salmoniformes > Salmonidae > Thymallus > Thymallus thymallus. The sequence continues at coordinate 9,968,965 of CM042389.1, forward strand.
GATAACCACAGGGTGAAGAAGTCAGTGTGTACAGGAACCAGGGCTATCATCAGGACGTTACCCTCAGGGAGGATCGGTGAGGAGGCGTGGGATGCTGTCTACAGAAGGCTGCCCCTCCAGGTTTGGGATGAGGAGGACCACCAAACTTCTGAGGGATACAGCCGATTGAGTGGACACAGTTCAACCTCTCAGAGTCTACGTCTGCAAGTGTGTAAACCTCTCCTTGGAAAAACAGGAGACATGTTTTTTGAGGTAAGAGAATACACCCAGTTGGCTTTAATGGTTCCATTGAGCAAAACTGTGTCACTTTTAGTTTAAAACTACTTTGGAAAATCCCTAGACTACACTGGACTACACATACCACACACACACACACACACACTCACACACTCACACACACACACACTGCGTGTCTCAGGAAGGCGATGTGAGCCAAAACTCAGATTGACCTATTTTGGGATGAATCTTGTCCTGGAGGCATAGCTGAGTGATTTCCAGTAGATGGGCCAGTGGGAATGTAAAAATGGTCTACATTGTAAAAATAAACTAAAATTTTCTTTTTTGGTATTAATTTGAGGTTAGGGTTAGGCATAAGGTTAGCAGTTTGCTTAAGGTTAGGGGTAGGTTTCAAATCTGATTGCATGACTTTGTAGCTCTGCCAGTTACTACCAAGCAGAGCAACCTCCACTACACGAGTCATCTCAATAAATGCCAAACTGCAGCTGCAGTGGAAATGGGGGTTGGGACAATTTGAGAGCGGAGGGTTGGTTAAGTTAAGTAGAACACTAGAGGCCTGTATTATAGAGGGTGCGCGTCTCAAATTGCAACTTATTACCTATATAGTGCACTACTTAATACCCTTATGGTCAAAAGTAGTGCACTATAAAGGCAAAAGGGTGCTATTTGAGATGCTGGTAGAGGGTTTGTGCTTGCTGCTCTGCTCTAGTGGGTACACACCCATTGGAAAAAGTTAGGCTACACCATTACACCATAATCACTTGGCAGATGGTTACAATCTCAACCAATGAGAAGCAAATACAGTCAATGGAAAACAAAGCACTCACACACTTTTTAAGGTGTTGCCGAGTCAAAAACAACAAGCTTCAGAAGAAATGAAATGAATAACCTGCACGCTTAGCCTACTTATAGCTCCAACCTGTGATAATTATTTGGCAGGTAGACCCAGAGCAGGTAAAAACAGCCTATTGAAATAAGAACCTGAGGGGATGAGGGGGATAGTCTGTCTTCAGTCCTCTTTACACCTTCACTAGGAATCATGAGAGGATGATGATGTCTGTGTTGACTTTTAAGAAATGTATTTTCCCAGCAGGACCCCAATGGAAATAAGCCTTCGGGCTTCATTGTGTTTTTAACTTCAATAATTTGTAATATATGTAAAGTTGTTAAAACAGGACAGTGTGTATAGTGGTCCAACACAATAAAGAGTTAATGGTTCCATTCCTAAAAAGGTGAATGAGGAGTGGCACGAGCTCGGAGGGGTTATGATGCTTTAAACTGCCAATCTGGGATTCAAACAACAAAGTGGGCGCACTGCCACTTTTGGAGACACATTTTTTTTTTTTAAAGTATTTACCAATCACAGATTGCCCCTTTAGAAGTCAGTAAGCCTCGGAGAATGAACTGCAGACCTTCTCATTTAGTACTATTTCTGCAGCGGCAATACACTTCACCCTGCTAGTAATAATACAGGGGATTGGACTGCCACCTGGTGGTAGGCTATATATTTGTACTGCTCATGTAAACCCTTGGCACAGAGAAGTGGCCAATCTAATCTGGAGAACACTGATGTTTGCTCCAGTCCAAACAATAACACACCTGATTCAACTGTAATAAATACTTTATTATATGAATTAGGGTAAATTAATTGCTCTCCTCTTGAAAATAAATTCCATGGCCAATTCAACTGACAGCCGAAGACATGAAATTAATTAATTAATTAACTGTTGTTGTACCATAGGTATTTGTACTGAACCACCGTGATCTCAGCAGAAAAGTTGTTTCTGTAGAAAATAATACCAGAATCTGTTTCAGTAATCAGTGATCAGGGTTCAAAGAGGTAATTTCAAGGTTGACTGACCTCATTAGTGTGGGTCAGGGTTGAGGACAGTTCAGGGAATTTCAGGGAGGAAATTCAGTTCATGAAGGGAAAACATTGCCATTGAAAATAGCAGACTTGGTAATTGAATAAACAATTGTCATTGGTAACTGTGTGTGTGTAACAGATGTCACGCTGTTTGCTTAGCGAGTATCGCTTCCTTCTGATTGGCTCATACCAAGGCTCGAACCCAGGACCTCTGCCTTGCTAACACACGTGACCACCCTCCTAAAACGTCTTCCCATTCGCACCATGGAAAAGCTCGATTTTGGGGGACACTTCAGGCTGAGAAGTGATTTTCATGTGCGTGTGTGTCCTGTGTGTGTCCTGTGTGTCTTCTCTTGAGTGCACTCACTGCCGACCTAACATGATAGCATATGGCTTTGTTTACACAATAAAGAGATTTTCACACTTTACCCAAACTGCAGTGGTTAGAGTAGGAGATGAGCAACAGTGATGTGTTTTATATATAAAGGTCATGTTCTTCTCATAATAAATCCTCTCCCTAACCATATAAGGGGAGCTGCCTCTCTCTCACTCCCTCTTTATCTCTCTATCTCTCTCTCTCTCTCTAATTTTGCTCCCTCTCTCCTCTTAGGTTTCAGACATGCTCTTTCTCTTATGTCTCAAACATATCTCTCTCCTCTCTTCCTCTCTCTTGCAATTGCTACAAACTGGAACATACGGACATGACATGGCTATTGCGGATTTACTGGCGTTCTCTAGTGTTGTAGGATGTATTACATTAGGCATGATCTTCTAATGTAAGTCAAAATATATTTTCTCTGTCATTCAGGTGGTTTATTCAATGAAAGCAGTAGCACTAGTACTTAACTGGCATTTCTATTAAACCATGCATACTATCATCTATGTTTTTTCGTATCAGTGGTGATCGCTCAAGGTAGAGTATGATTGTGTTCCTGATGGTAAATGTGGGTCCTATTTGTCGGTCTTCAGACAGCTTGATTCTAATCAACTGGTCTGTAAAACCCTACAAGACAGGCATAGTGTTGCCTGTGACAGTATATCGTATAGTGTTACAAGGGTTCCATACATGATCTTGTGGCACAACTATCATTTCAGGAGGTTTCATCACATACATACAGTACAGTATATTACACGCATCAGTATTATAGTGCTTCAGTATTATAGTCTACTCCATGGATGGCTGAAGTGATACCAAAAAGATTCTATTGCAGCAAACTTACACAATTTGACCAAAACAATTAAGACATATTGAGACGTACAGGTCTCTTCTACAAATGTGCCCTGTATATACAACATAAATATACACATTACACCCAAACTATATATATATATACTGTATATACACATTAAAATACAAAAACACAGTCATGGTAAGCACAAATAAAACTCGGAAAATCACCCAGAAAAACAGTTACATTCCTCCACAAATAAGTCCCTAATCAACCCGAACAGCACCAGAATATCAAGATGAAATGTGTTAGGGTGTTCTCTCTCATCCCACTAGACTAGACATGTGGTTTCTGTTTACATTTAATTAATTTAATTAAATGTAAACATGTTTTTTACATTTAAACTTTACAAATGTTAAACTTTACAAATGTACAAAATCACATATAACATCAATAACCAAGGCTTCCTCTCCTCATCTCCTGCCTTCATCTGCTCTGATGTAAAACAAATGGGCTGGACCAGTCTGACTGCTATATACAAATACTAAGAAGGCTTCTTCTACCATATCGCACTCATCTTCCCCATGATCAGTACAGAATGATTTCCTAGGTCCCTCCCACTCACAAGGCAGGCAATATGCTTGACCTCATCTTTACTAGAGGCTGTTCGCCTTCTAATCTCACTGCAACCCTCCTCCAGGTCTCTGATCACTACTTTGTTTCCTTTTCTGTCTCCCTGTCCTCCAACCCTAGCCACCCAGATGGTCAAGTGCCATCGCAATCTTCACTCTCTCTCCCCCACTTCTCTCTCCTCTTCTATCCTATTATATCTCCCTCCTACTAAATCCTTCTCCCTCCTGTATCCTGATTCTGCCTCTTCGACCCTACTCTCCTCCATCTCCGCATCCTATGACTCACACTGTCCCCTTTCCTCCCGGCCGGCTCGGCTTTCCCCTCCTGCTCCGTGGCTGAGTGACTCATTGCGAGTTTATAGAACAGGGCTGCGGGAGATTTCACTCCCTCCTCTCTACCTTCTCTTTCTCTGTATCTGCTGCTAAAGCCACTTTCTATCACTCTACATTTCAAGATTCTTCCTCTAACTCTAGGAAACCCTTTTCCACCTTCTCCTCCCTCCCCCTCCCTCCCTCTCTTTCTGCGGACGACTTTCTCAACCACTTTGAAAAGAAGGTGGACGACATCCACTCCTCATTCACTCAGCCTATTGAGTTTGCTGGTCCCACTCACACAGATTTTCTCCCATTCCTCACGTCCCTCAACAACTCATCCCTGACCACTGTCTGCGTCCCCTCTGACTTCAAAATCGCTCCCCTCGTCAAGAAACCAAAACTACAGACCAGTATCCCTTTTTTATTTTCTTTCCAAAACACTTGAGTGTGCTGTCTCTGACCAAATCTCTCACGATCTCTCTCAGAACGATGTTCTTGACCCTAACCAGTCAGGATTCAAGACGGGTCACTCAACCGAGACTGCTCTTCTCTGTGTCACTGAGGCTCTCCGCTCTGCCAAAGCTGACTCTCTATCCTCTGTTCTCATCCTCCTAGATCTAACCACTGCCTTCGACACAGTGAACCATCAGATCCTCCTCTCTACCCTCTTAGGGCTGGGCGTCTCAGGCTCTGCACACTCTTGGATTGCAACCTAGCTGGCAGGCCGCTCCTAACAGGTGACGTGGTGAGGATCTGTCTGCACCACATAGTCTCACTACTCGTGTCCCCCTGGGCTTGGTTCTATGCCGTCTCCTCTTCTCGCTATACACCAAGTCACTCAGCTCTGTCATATCCTCACTTGGTCTCTCCTATCAGTGCTATGCGGATGACACTTCACTCTTTTCTCTATGCGTGCCTGGCAGATATCTCAGCTTGGATGTTGGTCCACCACCTCAAGCTCAAGCTCAAGCTCAACATCAACAAGACGGAATGTAAATGTAATGTCTGTAAGGAAGAAGATACCATGCTGTTTATGATATCCGCACATATCTTATGGAAGACTCTCTAAAATAATGAACATATCGTATGAAAGACTCTCTAAAATAATGAACATATCGTATGAAAGACTCTAAAATAATGAACATATCGTATGAAAGACTCTAAAATAATGAACATATCATATGGAAGACTCTAAAATAATGAACATATCGTATGGAAGACTCTCTGAAATAATTAACATATCATATGGAAGACTTTCTAAAATAATTAACATATCATATGGAAGACTTTCTAAAATAATTAACATACGTGTGTATGTGTGGTGTGTGCGTCCTTTCATTAGTGTGTTCATTCATGTTTTGGGGAGAATAAATAAATTAATGACTATGGGTTCCAAACCCTTTAAAGGAACCGAAAGAGGTTAAAGTGCGGTGATGATGATGTGAATATAATTTCGGAATATTTGACTCCAGGGAGTAAATATTTGGTTTAGCTAAAGCACATTGTCTGTTGGGCTCTGCCAGCTGGATCCATTTCCCTGTCTCCTCTCTCTCTACTCTCTCCCTACACTGGCCAACAGCAACAGAGGGGTGGTGGTGGGGTGGGGGCTGAATGTCCTGTGGTAGGGAGGGGTGGTGGTGGGGGCTGGATGTCCTGTGGTAGGGTGGTGGTCCTAGGGAGGGGTGGTGATGGGTGGGGGCTGGATGTCCTGTGGTAGGGTGGTGGTCCTAGGGAGGGGTGGTGGTGGGTGGGGGCTGGATGTCCTGGGGTAGGGTGGTGATGCTGGTGGTAGTTGGGGTGTTAGGACATAGTTTAACAATTAGGCATTCATTGTGAGTAACTCTCTGGTCTGTAATCACTCATTCACTCAGGATTTATTCATTCAGCACTCATTCATTCAGGACTGTATGTACATATTCATGTACAGTTGTTATATCATATCATGTGCAATATTGTAAGGGGGGTAGAAGTCATGTGGAGGGGTGTTGGTGGTACGGTGGTGAATGGGTTGCAGGGGTCCCAAAGTTCAAATCCTTATAAAACAAGAAATAGTATCAAAAAGACCATCTTCCCAGGTTCAGAGGGTTTACCAACAACCAACATGCCATAATGCTACAATGTGAGAGTCTAAATACCTTTTTGTCAGATACACAGATTAGACCGAGCATCTTTGTTTATATCACAAACCTCATTTTCACAGCACTGTTTCAATTCCCAGTCAAATGCATTAGGCAAACTCCAATGTATTGATATTAGACTGAGAATAACTGCCAAGTTGACTCTTAGAGGCACACAGACACTTCAAATAGGTTTATGTCAGGTGACAGACACTTCAGATAGGTTTATGTCAGGTGACAGACACTTCAGATAGGTTTATGTCAGGTGACAGACACTTCAGATAGGTTTATGTCAGGTGACAGACACTTCAGATAGGTTTATGTCAGGTGACAGACACTTCAGATAGGTTTATGTCAGGTGACAGACACTTCAGATAGGTTTATGTCAGGTGACAGACACTTCAGATAGGTTTATGTCAGGTGACAGACACTTCAGATAGGTTTATGTCAGGTGGAAAATGGAATACAAATCATTTACAAGAGGCTATGCCTGATTCTTTACATAACACACAGACTCAGACAGAGACACACACACACACACACACACACACACACACACACACACACACACACACACACACACACACACAAAGATCGTATTATAATAGCACCTTTTATGAGAAAGGCTACTGTATGTCTTGTACGTTTTTAATTCTCAAGGGGGCTTGTTGCATCTGAATTGGGGAGAACGGGCTCATATTAATGAATGGAACGGAATTAATGGAATGGTATCAAACACATGGTTACCATGTTTGATACCACTCCATTCACTCCATTTCAGCCAATATTATGAGCCGTCCTCCCCTGTAATGTGATTAGGTGATGAGATGCCTGGGTTGTGTTCAGTAGTGAGAAAAGGTTTTATAACTAAGTGACTTCCACCTGAACTTGTCCAATGAGAACACAGATAATTGTTTTCTGTTGCAAAACGTTTTGCTACAGTGTGCCTTGCTGAACGCGACCCTGTATCTTCCTCTGTCTTCCCAGGCATGCCATGCCCTAAGTTCTGAAGTAAGGGTGGCCAATTCAGGAGCTCTACTCCTGTTTTCCAGGAAGCTGCTGTTGTCTGCCGAGAGGAGGGATCTGTGTCGTAGGAGGGCCACATTGCCATGGCCGGGAAGAGGGGCATCTAGCTACCGAGCAACCCTACAGAGGACTGACATTTCTGCCTACATCTCAGGGACCCTCCTGGAAGTGGTTCTGTCCATCGGCAACACGGGAGACAACGACTTCTCTCCTCGCTGTATCACCACAAGTCCCTTGGGCTGGGCTGTCCTGAAAGGTCCCATAACCAATATGAATCTCATTAAATTCAAGTTGATGAAGTATTAAACCAAATCAACTTACATAATAAATCATATGAAATGTCTATTAATCAAACGTGATTAAAATACTACCTGTCTTATCAGAGAGTAGGATAGAGCTGTTACCATAGAGATCCTATTAAATTACTATTAGTATTCTAATTTGTAATTCTATGGCTATAACCATATTGCTTACACTTAAAGAATCACTTAAAGTATCTACCAGCAGGATCAATACAGGAGTCAGACCCCACCCCACCACCACCCCTCCCTAGGACCACAGGTTCTACCAGCAGGGTCAATACAGGAGTTTACTCCTTTCTGAACTCCCTCTTCACTTACCCTCTCCTCCCTCCTCCCTCCTCCCTCCTCCTTCAACTTCACCCCTCACACTCCCTCTCCCAATCCCCCCCCCCCCCCCCCCCCCAGGGCGCCGGCTGCACATCCCCATGTCAGGATCCAGCGTGGTGCCAGCAGCTCCACTGATGGAGGTCAACAAGGAGCTGTCTGACCTGCGACCACTGGTCAGTTTCCCGGAGGAGATGGCTTACGTCCTCATGGATCAGGAGCTGCAGCTCTACAGCCGGATCCTACCCCTGGACTACATCTGCTTTCTCACCCATGACCTAGGGGGCCCTGGCCAGTCACAGCCCCAGGGGCAGACACACGAACCTGGACAACCCCATCTTATGGCTGGATGCAGTCGGCCCCACAACACTGTAGAGGACCTAGTCACAAGATTCAACAAGGTGAAAGAGACATAACTAGCCAGCAATGTGTCTCAGCATGGGGAATACATTTTCCACCTATATGTCGAATAACTGTGCCTGAGACCTGAAGACTTGTGTTGGCTCTCAGAGCTAATAATTAGGCTTGAGCTCAGTGGGCTAACACAGTCCTGTTGCACAAAGGTGACTTTGGATTCAAACCGTTAGTCACACGTACAGTTACTGCATTTTCCTGTTTTCAGGTGAGCTCCTGGGTGACCTGGATGATTCTGACAGCAGGTTCTATGGAGGAGAAGAGAGAGGTGTTCTCACGTCTGGTCCACGTAGCCAGGTGCTGTTGGAACATGGGAAACTACAACACTGTCATGGAGTTCCTGGCTGGACTCAGGTACAAGCAGTGCTAGAACCAATACTTCAAGGGAACATTTGATTTGATTTGATGTCCATCTACCTCTGCTACACTATCATTTCCTGCTTAGTAAATAAACATCACACCATTTTTCTTTCACCCTCATTCTGTCTTTGTCTCCAACTTTGTCTCTTAAACGGTCAATTTTTGGCCTCGATTCTCACTTAGCAGCATCTCTCCATCCTACCCTTCAGGTCTCGCAAGGTGCTAAAGATGTGGCAGTTCATGGAGCAGTCGGACATCGAGACCATGCGTGCCCTGAAGGATGCCATGGCGCACCACGAGACGTCTGCAGAGTACAGGAAGGTGGTCTCGCGTGCTCTCCACATCCCGGGCTGCAGGGTAGTGCCCTTCTGTGGGGTCTTTCTGAAAGAGCTAGGGGAGGCCCTGGATGGAGCAGCTAGCCTGATCAACCTCAGACCACACCTCAGCTCACAGGACTCTGTGGAGGTGAGGAATTATGAATTTCTAACCTGGTCCCAGATCTGTTTGGGAGGTGTGACAATGACCATAGGAGTTGGCAAGACCGTACAAACAGATCTAGGATCAGGCTAGAAGAATGTTGACCAAGTACTTAGAAATTAGGGCCACATTTACTAAGTGTTGACATCACTCCACCTGTTTCCTACTGTTGTTTCCTATTCCTTCTTTGATATTCCTTTACACAACATTTAAATGATGTGTTCTATCCAAATATCAAGTGCAGGTTACCTTTTCATGACCATCCAGTCAGGCCAAAAGTGAATCTCCACATAACCCCACTCATCATAAATCTACTTTAGTAACCTTCCTTCTTTCCATAGTTTCAGTGGTGTGTATTCATGAATCCCTAAAAATGTACAAAGAACAAAAAACATAAAATAATTTGTTTCCTTCAGTTTCCTTCAATCGCAAGAGGCTGAATGTATCTCACTGGAGAAAGCATCCGAGCGAGCAAAACAGTGCCCCTTTGTTTCAGTATGTGTAGCCCATCTATCTGATGCTGTGTGGTCAAATAGAGTATGACATTGTTGCCTCCCGTAGCATTCAATGCACAGGAAGCCAGCAAGCAAGCATTTGGCCTCCCTTGATATTTTTTTAAATAAAATTATAGCCAAACAGCGTTGAGCTAAACTGAGTTGTCCTGGCGCACTAAAAAAAGTGTCAAGGGAAGAAAGTTTAGATTTGGCTTCACACCAATCACATCACATCTGAAGCCAAACGTCATAGACAGAAAAAAATGTAATTGTTGTGTCGTTGTCCTCCAGTGGCTAGCTAGTGATTTCCTAAATTAGTCATGGATGGAGATAGGGATTTGGACTTGTGGTTTTATAATTAATCATTTTATGGCGGCAGGTAGCCTAGCAGTTAGAACGTTGGGCCAGTACCCGAAAGGTCTCCGGTTCGAATACCCGAGCCGACAATATGGAAAACCTGTCTGTCCTTGAGCAAGGCACTTAACCCTAATTTGCTCCAGGGGCTGACGCTGTAGGTAGGTTGTCATTGTAAATAAGAATTTGTTCTTAACTGACTTGCCTAGTTAAATAAAGTTTAAATAAAACATTAAAATACAAATTCTTCGCACTGGCCAATGATTTTAAAGGCGATTCTGATCCAACCATAAATTCATACATTGTGTCCCAAGCCTGAGAGGATGAGACCAGGCCCAAATCTGCATTGTTGGTTAAGGGCTTGTAAGTAAGCATTTCACGGTAAGGTCTACACCTGTTGTATTCGAGGCATGTGACAAATAAAATTTGATTTCATTTTGATAGTTCAACATGTAGCTCACAGGAGGTTGGTGGCACCTTAATTGGGGAGGATGGGCTTGTGGTAATGACTGGAGCGGAATCAGTGGAATGGTATCAAATACATCAAACATCTGGTTTCCAGATACCAAAAACAATTTAGTCCAATCAACATAAGCTAATGATGTGGCTGTCCATGGTACTGATTTCTGTGTGTGTGCAAGTAGAAAAAACATGTTGACTCATCCTACTTGATGCCATTCCATTTGCACCGTTCCAGCCATTATTATGAGCCTCCTGTGTTGTAGCTAGATGTAGTATGCTAATGTTAACTAGCTGGCCTGGCACATCGTGGCCCATGAAACGAAGTTTGGCTAGAGAGCAAGAATGTTAGCCAGGTAGCCTAGGACAACAAAAACTAAAAGCGTGTACTGTTCAGGCAACATGAAAGAGGATGGCATTGACGTTTCTCTACAAGTAGGGTGAGTCAACATGTTTTTTCTACTTGCGCACACACACACACACACACACATACACATCGTTTTTGGTATCTTTTAGTTGTCACTGTGTTAGACTAAGCATAGGTGATTAGACGATGTTGAAGTGGAAATGGTGCTGGAATAGTGGAGGCAGCTCCTGTATTCTTTGCGACTTGGGGTAACTCTCTGTGGTTATCAATCAATAGCTGTTTAGTAGTCCGAAAATGTCGGAAACATTAACTTGCTTGACCATGCTGTAGGTCATGTAACTGTTTGTTACACACAATATGTTTTGTGGATCACCAGGCAGATGTTGCTCTCCAGTTTTGTGATGAAACAAAGGTGTGGTTGAATTATTTCTGCCACTGTGTCTTCTTCATGGTGTCAAGGCATATGAACTAACAGGTTGTAGAGCAAACAACACAATTATCACAACACATAGGTTGTAATATGGCTTTTTTTCTGGCTTGGCTTCCCTGGTGATTTTACCCACGCAACGCCACTGCATAGTTTGTCTCAGACTACAACGGACAGGACAACTTCCTGCAACGGGCGGGGCCAGATGGGCTCAACCAACCAGTGAAGGAAGCAACCGTCAACAACATCCTGCAGACCATCCGTAGCTGCAACCGCAGTATGGAGTCTGAGGATTGGGAGGAGTCTGGAGGGTCTGGTGATGGGAGCATCAATGGTTCACGTGAAAACTCCTTCAAGGATGGCTACCACTACCAGTAAGTGTCCACAGTAGACTTTAGGCTACTTTGTAGTGATTGTGCAGGATTTGGGCTAGAAAGTGTCAATAAAATCTGGAAACACTGATACCACAACACCTGCTATCTGATACAAGTCAGGTGAAGTTGGCTTCCCATTTCTTAATATACAGTTGAAGTTGGAAGTTTACATACACCTTAGCCAAATACATTTAAACTCAGTTTCACAATTACTGACATTTAATCCTAGTAAAAATTCCTTGTCTTAGGTCAGTTAAGATTACCACTTTATTTTAAGAATGTGAAATGTCAGAATAATAGTAGAGAGAATGATTTATTTCAACTTTTATTTCTTTAATCACATTCCCAATGGGTCAGAAGTTTACATACACTCAATTAGTATTTGGTAGCATTGCCTTTAAATGTTTCGGGTAGCCTTCCACAAGCTTCCCACAATAAGTTGGGTGAATTATGGCCCATTCCTCCTGACAGAACGTGTGTAACTGCGTCAGGTTTGTAGGCCTTGCTCTCACACACTTTTTCAGTTCTGCCCACAAATGTTCTATAGGATTGAGGTCAGGGCTTTGTGATGGCCACTCCAACAACTTGACTTTGTTGTCCTTAAGCCATTTTGCCACAACTTTGGAAGTATGCTTGGGGTCATTGTCCATTTGGAAGACCTCCATTTGGAAGCTTTAACTTCCTGACTGATGTCTTGAGATGTTGCTTCAATATATCCACGTAATTTTCCTTCCTCATGATGCCATCTATTTTATGAAGTGCACCAGTCTCTCCTGCAGCAAAGCAACCCCACAACATGATGCTGCCACCCCCATGCTTCACGGTTGGGATGGTGTTGTTCGGCTTGCAAGCCTCCCCCTTTTTCCTCCAAACATAACAATGGTCTTTATGGCCAAACATTTCTATTTTTGTTTCATCAGACCAGAGGACATTTCTCCAAAAAGTACGATCTTTGTCCCCATGTGCAGTTGCAAACCGTAGTCTGGCTTTTTTATGTCGGATTTGGAGCAGTGGCTTCTACCTTGCTGAGCGACCTTTCAGGTTATGTCGATATAGGACTCGTTTTACCGTGGCTATAGATACCTTTGTACCTGTTTCCTCCAGCATCTTCACAAGGTCCTTTGCTGTTGTTCTGGGATTGATTTCGCACCAAAGTACGTTCATCTCTAGGAGACAGAACGCATCTCCTTCCTGAGCAGTATGACGGCTGTGTGGTCCCATGGGGTTTACACTTGCGTACTATTGTTTGTACAGATGACTGTGGTACCTTCAGGCATTTGGAAATTGCTCCCAAGGATGATCCAGACTTGTGGAGGTCTTCAATTTCTTTTGCTAATTTCTTTTGATTTTCCCATGATGTCAAACAAAGAGGCACTGAGTTTGAAGGTAGGCCTTGAAATACATCCACAGGTACACCTCCAATTGACTCAAATGATGTCAATTAGCCTATCTGAAGCTTCTAAAGCCATTACATAATTTTCTGGACTTTTCCAAGCTTTTTAAATGCACAGTCAACTTAGTGTATGTAAACTTCTGACCCACTGGAATTGTGATATAGTGAATTATAAGTGAAATAATCTGTCTGTAAATAATTGTTGGAAGAATTACTTGTGTCATGCACAAAGTAGATGTCCTAACCGACTTGACAAAACTATAGTTTGTTAACATGAAATCTGTGGAGTGGTTGAAAAATGAGTTTTAAGGACTTCAACCTAAGTGTATGTAAACTTCCGACTTCAACTGTAATTGTCAAATTGCCATTTTCCTCTCCTGAAAACACTTGTCTCTGGTCAGGTTCACCGTGGGTGATCTCTCCGACTCTGCGGGTGACCTTTCTGACCTATCACAGGGCAAAGACCCAGACTTCCAGGGCACGGGTGAGAGGACTCAGAAGGCCTTTTCCCACGGTACGGAGCTCATCCCCTGGTACGTCCTCTCCCTCCACCCCCACGTGCACCACTTCCTCCAGCAGGGCGCTACTGTGATCCACTACGACCAGGACTCCCACCTCACCGCCCACTGCCTTCTCCAACTCCAACCCGACAATTGTGTCCTCACCTGGGCCAAGCTCCATAGTGGCGGTGGGGTCCTCCCTGGTTCTAGCCCTGGCCCTGACTCCTCCAAGCTCCGGAGCCCCACTGGGTCAGGGGCTGGTGGTCAATACTGTGGTAAGCCCATACTGAACGGCCTGGCAGATGGATTCCTGGATCTCTCTGTGGCTAAAGCTGTCTTCATGGGCCATCCAGGGGCTGACATTCAGGCGGTATGCCTGCAGAACAAGCTCTCGTGTGGGCTGAGCCTGGAGGAGTGTGGGGTGACTCTGCTCTATGGGCTCCATACAACAGACAACAGGTTATTACACTTTGTGGCCCCCAGAAACACAGCTAGGATGATGTACACTGGGCTGCAGGCCCTGTTAGCTGCTCACAGGAGGATGAGGAGGTTCCCTGACCAAAGGCTGCAGTGGCTCCGGAGGAAGTACGTCAACCTCTATCAGGTGAGGGACTGCAATGCGATGGAGTCAAGTTATTAAACTTTGGGTCAGACTCAAGTCCCAAGTCTTGTAGTGTCCCAATCCCAGCCCCTACTGGTACAGTGTGAATGGTGTCACCAGTCATGAACATCGTGACTCGAGTCTGAGCTCTGGAATCGAGCACCACAACTCTGAGTGAAGAGACGTGAGTGATTTACCATTTTGTACCAAGAAAATGTTCCTCTCTCTTCCAGGAGGATGGCAGGTACGAGGGTCCGACACTAGCCCAGGCCATCGAGCTGTTTGGGGGCAGGAGATGGAGTGTGGGTGCTGGTAGCATGGAGAGTTCTGGAGCTCAGAAGAACAGCCATCTCACTGTGACCGCCAATCAGAAGACGATTAACTCCAATAAAAAGAAAAAGAAGGTTGGGACTAGGGTAAGGAGACATATTTGAAGTAGAGATTTATTAAACTCCAAATGCCTGGCGCTGGGTTGGAGGAACATGTCAAGTCAGTTTCAATAAAATAACATTTGGTGTGTGTGCGTGCATGGTGACAGGGGGACAGTGGGGATGCCACAGATGATGAGATGGTGTCACAGAAGGTGAAGAGTGGTTGGGACAACGTGGAACAAGACCAGGAGGACAGCAGCTCATATGGTTTCCCTGGGCCTCTCTCCTCCTCCACCAGTAGATCCATGGCCATTAGCACCTCTTCCTCCTCCATCTCCTCTTCCTCAGCTTCCAATCACAAGGCTCAAACACGGTACGATTCTACAAACTGTGGTATATTCTTCAGTGTGTGTGCGTGTGCTTGTATATGCTTCATGTTTAATGTGTGTGTGCGGATGTTTGTGCTGAAATTCAGTATACATAACATCTCTTGTGTATTTTCATTGGCTTCTCGGTTCAGTAATAGGCCAAATCAGATACTAGCTAGCCGGGGTAAGAGCCAATCAAAGAGCGTCCAGAACCTCATGGTATCAGATGGCACCATGAGCTTCAATGAGTTTGTTGAGCTCTTCAAGTCCTTCAGGTAATCTCCTCTAACTCAACATGTATCTATCTATACTGTATTATTGTGTAATACATGAACTGTTGTTACAGCAGTGACATTCCTTGTGATTTTCACAGAGTTTTCTCAGTTTAGAAAAATACCACTATTTAATCAACGGCAGATTTTGTATTTCCAGATAGGGCTTTCAGTAGTGTGTTTGATTTGCACCAGCATGTCTTAGAAATGTGACATTATCTACAATTGAGTGTATTGGGGCCCACGTCTTTTTCTTCCCATGCTGTTGTGTAGTATCCGGAGTCGTAAGGACCTGAAGGATGTGTTTGATGCCCATTCTGTGTCCTGTGGTCAGTCTGCCTCAGAGCCTGCTCCTCTCTACACTCACCTCAGCATTGACGACAGAGTCACAGGAATACAGCCAGACCTTGGTGAGTTTCCAGGGTGAGTTTCCAGGGCGAGTTACATGCCCAGTTGGGGTCAATTCCATTTAGATTCTATAGGGATAATAAATCCTGGTCCCAGATCTGTATGTGCTATATGGCCGTGCTTGGTATGTCAAGGACCACTAGAGTTGGGAGAGAAGCACAAACAGATAAGGGTCCAGTCTAGGAATAACACTCTTCAAACTACAAACTTACAGGAAGCTCTCAGCCCTAGGCTAAGAGAGTCTGTGCAGTGTGAAAAGCCCTTAAAGGGGCAGTGCGGTTAAAAACGTGATATCCTTGTTTTTTTATATTTCTACACTGAGGTGGAACTAACACTCTGAAATTGACTTGAATGCCTTGAATTTCAGCCTGTTCAGGTGGGATGGAGTTTTTGGCCCAGATCATGAAATCATAATCTGATCTGATTATAATAGACCAATGACCATTCATTTGGGTAAGGCTCTAGACCATCCTATCAGGCAATCAGGGCTGTGTATGTAAATAAACTCAGCTACTCATATTTGCTTTGAAATCAAGTGTATAAGTCTTTATTTGTATTTCCCCCCATACCAGACCTTCTGACACGTAACGGCCTGGACCTTGGTCTTTCCACCCGGATCAAGAGACACATGTCAGACAATCAGAAGCATATTTCAGACGCCATAGCTGCAGCCAGCATCGTGACCAATGGTACTGGCGTGGAGAGTGCCTCGCTGGGAGCTCTGGGCATGACCATCATGCACCTCAACGACTTCCTGGTCAACTATCAGGGAGAGAACCACTCGCATGATGAAGTCCTTAGAATCATCCAGGTGTGTGACGATGAAGTGTGCGTGTGTGTGTTTGTGTGTGTGTGTGCATTTGTCCTTTGGCAGACAATCTTCCACTGAATTAATGTGTTGTGTGTTCCAGACATTTGAACCGTCTGCCACTCTGCGTCAGATTGGCTGGATGTCCTTTGAGGGATTTGCCCGGTCAGTATTTTTGTATGTGTTTGTGATCCTGCGGGAATTGAAGCCATGACCCTGCTCTTACCAAATGACCCAGGTTGGTTTTCCCCTGCTATAAGGTATCTGATGGACAAGGACAACTCTGCTTCCAACCTGGAAGAGTCTCCGCTGAATGTTGAAGAGCTCCATTACCCTCTGTCATACTACTACATCGCTACATCACACAACACCTACCTGACCGCACACCAACTCAGGGGAGAGTCATCTGTGGAACTGTACAGCCAGGTGACAATCAGAACATGGGTATTACCCTGACGGGGATAACACTCCATGTAATATTGTTTAGTCAAACTGATTGAGTGTACAGCAATAAAGCTGTTGTGGTGATAAACTGTCAGTGAAAATCCTTTATGTTGTGAATTTGGGGGTAGTCCTATCAGGATTTTAACCCGGGTCCTTGCGTCTGTCAGTCCAACACCTTTTATATCCAATTATATCAAGAGATCCAAACCTTCTCATCCAAGCCATAGAGGTATCTAGGTGTTGTGTCCAGGTGTTGTGTCCAGTTGAGGTATCCAGGTGTGGTGTCCAGGTGTTGTGTCCAGGTGTTGTGTCCAGGTGTCCAGATGTCCAGGTCACTACATTATTGTTTGGTTTGTTGTTTTCTCAGGTGCTCCTCCAAGGATGCAGGAGTGTTGAACTGGACTGTTGGGATGGAGATGATGGCATGCCAATAATCTACCATGGACACACCCTCACTACCCGCATACCTTTCAAGGTGAGTTGAGTTGAATTTAGTTTAACTGAGATGAGATGAGATGAGTTGAGTTGAATTGAGTTTAGTTGAGTTGAATTGAGTTTAATTTAAGTTATCTCCTGTTTCTGCAGGAGGTGGTGGAGGCAGTGAACCGTTCTGCTTTTGTAACCTCTGACCTACCTGTGATACTGTCCATAGAGAATCACTGCTCCCTGCCGCAGCAACGCAAGATGGCCGACATCTTCAAGGTGGGTAGGCCTACTTACTGTCCTGTCCAGTTCAGTGTTGAAGTGCTGAGATGGGCTCTTTCTGATGCTCGTTGGTGGTTCAGGTTAATCATAGAGTTAGTGAACCGCCACCCAGAACATATACTGTACCTTGCCTTTAATAAGCCAGTCACAATTGTACCTCGCCTTTAATAAGCCAGTCACAATTGATCCTTCTTCCCCTTGGAACAGATTAGAACTCTGATGGTGGGTTTGTGTTGTCCTTCAACAGACTGTGTTTGGGGATAAGCTAGTGACAAAGTTCCTGGTCGAGAGTGATTTCTCGGACGACCCGCTGCTGCCGTCACCATGGCAACTGAGGGGGAAAATCCTCCTCAAGAACAAGAAGCTGAAAGCTCACCAGACGCCGGTGGACATCCTCAAACAGAAGGCAAGGCCGCTGATAAGGAACACACTGACCAAAAGTTCTCTTAACAGTTGTTCATCCAGTCCTGTAACTATATAATGTGTTATATGTACCTAAAATGATGGTACACTGATACTGTCAGGTCCTGACTGAGGGCAGGCTTCTTGACTCCTCTATGGGTCACAGTCAGGACCTGACACAAGAGTTCCAGTGAACTCTATGTAGAGTTGCTGATCCCCAATTAGAGGCAGCTGCTTTGAGTTGTCACTAATTGGGGATTCTATTTATGTTCCATGTTTGTCCACCCAGAGTGTGGATCCTTTTGTGTGTTCTGTTTGAGAATACCAGTTCGTGATGCTGTCTTTTGTTTTTGCCACATATTATTTTCATCAAATAAAGATGATTTGCCCGCAACTCTCGCTCTGCACCCTGTTCCTTCTCCTCACAACATGACAGATACGTAATTAGAAGGAACTAAGATTGTGCTAAATGACTCTTCCTGACACAGGCTCAACAGTTAGCCCAGATGCATGCTCAGGCCAGTAGTGTGAGGCCTCCTCCCTTCCAAACCAATGAGGAACAGGAGGAAGAAGAGGATGAGGATGAAGACGACTATGAGTATGAATCACTATCTGATGGTACGATCACAACACCAATAGCATCCCAGTGTATGCCAGTTTGTAGCGGAGCCATTTCTGTCATAACACCCTCGTAATACCCTCAAACAGCGATATTGTTGATCATCTCAATAATTCTACTTATCCTGTGACCCCCTACTCACTCTACCCCTGGCTTTATCTCCTGCTTCTTATGTCCAAGAAGGTAATACAAAGAATCAGATGATTCACTTAAGATTTTCCAATTCCACAGCATGCTTGTTGTCCTGTTGCTGAATAGTTTTGTGCTCTGCTTGTGCAGTGCTCTAGTACACTGGTTGTGTGACTGTGTGTCCACTGCACGAGGGGGTTGTGACATTTCGAAAGCTTCTTATCTATTAAATGAGTACACCCACTGATACTCAATTGAATTACCAAGTGGGTCAAAAACAACAAGAGATTGCTTGAAAGCCAATAGTTTTTGGCCACGTTTGAATGTTACATAGTTATTTGTCACTGAACCTCAAATTAGATTATACTGCATGAGTGTGTGTTTTTGTTTAGACAATAATAGCAATAATAATGTATTTGGCTGGGAATGTCTACATTGTTACAGATAATATCCTGGAGGATAGGCCGGAGGGAAAGTCTTTGTCAGGGGAGAAGTTACAGACCAAACACATAGACGAAGTCCCCAAGAAGATGAAGAAATGCGAGAGAGCAACTCACAACAGAGAAGTGAGTTTGTCCTCCGTCCCCATTCAGCGGCAGAATCCAGTAGAAATAGAAAAGCATTTATCTTGTTTTGATTAATAACATCATGAGACATGGGTTGAAAATAAATATTCAGCATGGATATTGTTGGTTTGTCTATTTTTACACACACACTCTCTCTCACACACACGCACACACATACACACACTCTCACACGCAGGTATTTGGCAAGGAGCTGGAGGAAGAGTTCAAGCTGCCTCGTAGCAAGAAGGAAGGACGGCAGATAGCCCAGGAGCTCTCAGATCTGGTGATCTACTGCCAAGCTGTCAAATTCCCAGGTCTTTCCTTACATTACATCATCTTCTATAAACAAACTATACAATGCCTTGTAAATAGCATTGTGTTCCAGTCTCACATTCATGATAGTAGGTTAATGTAATATTCCGGAAACAGTTGTCTGACTTTTGAGATCTCCTTGTAAAGTTATGAGTCTGTGTGTCCCAGGTCTATCCACCCCCACTTCATCTGAGTCTCCCAGGGAGAGAAATGAGAGACAGGAAGTTCTTTCTCCTAGAGGAAAGGGAAGGAGGTCCATCTTTAGGAAACATCCAGGGAAAGGTGTTCCAGGGGACCCATCGACAGTGATGCTCGCTCCAGGGAGAGGTAGGCTACTCTTCTCTGCCCCATGCCTATCTATCAACACTCAGTTCTAACTCAATGGCTAAGGGTCTGCTACTTCTTCTTAGACAGGCTGGACATCTTTTGGATATATTTGAAAGTTAATAAGATAAGCCCTTTGTGTTCAGTGTGTCACACACACATACATATACACACACACACACACACACACACACACACACACACACACACACACACACACACACATACTTCTTACACACACTCCTCTTAAAACCCTTTCCTTCTAAATCTGAAGGAGCAGCATCAGAGGGCCCCCGTCCCAACTGGGAAGAACCACCCACCTCCCCTCCTTACACCTGTAACGCCTCCCTTAGCTCCCTCATCCACACCCCAAAGTGCTACCACGTATCCTCAGTCAATGAGAACGCTGCCAAGCGCCTGTGTCGCCGCTACTCCCGGAAGCTGATCCAACACACCAGCGCTCAGCTCCTGCGGACCTACCCAGCAGCCACACGTATCGACTCCACCAACCCCAGTCCCCTACTCTTCTGGCTGCATGGAATACAGCTGGTCGCTCTCAACTACCAGACCGATGGTGAGCTAGACACTAGGAGTAGTCAACTAAGTCAAGTTTGCTTCATTATTGCCAAAAGTGGGAGAAAGTGTCAAATTAATTTGGCTAGCTTCAAATGAGGAATCAATGTTTGGCCTATTGCCAGAATGAGTTGGCCCTGTATGCATTCAGTCAAAAGTACGACGGGACAAGGCGTTCAGCGAATTCAATATAACAGAAGTTGATTCAAAGAAGTAAATTGAAATTGGAGCACAACATACTTCTTGAAAATTGCTTTGTCTGTCTGAAAGACTAGTTGTTGGAGCACAATCTTCTTTTAGAGTCTCTCTGAAAGTTAACATATCTCTCTCTCTCTCACTCTCTCTCTCTCTCTCTCTCTCTCTCTCTGACAGACCTGCCCCTGCAGCTGAATGCCACCATGTTTGAGCCTAACAGGGGTTGTGGATACGTCCTGAAGCCCCCGGTCCTGTGGGACCCCAGCTGCCCACTCTACGGACACTTCTGCCCCCTGGACAGAGACCCAGAGGGCATGAGCCCCGCCCTGTTCTCTCTCACTGTGAGTACATAGCAGATGTAATGGATTGGATGTATACGTGTGTACAACAAGTAGCTAGTGATCCACACACACACACTTCTCTATTTCCATTCCTTCCAGATCATCTCTGGTCAGAATCTATGCCCAGGGACTACAGCAGGCAGTCCATGCATCGAGGTAGACATCCTGGGTGTGCAGGCTGACGGGTGTCACTTCCGCACCAAACCCATCCACCGTAACCCCCTGAACCCCATATGGAACCAGAGCTTCCACTTCCCCCTGCTCATGGCTGACCTGGCCTTCCTTCGCTTTACTGTGGTGGAGCACAACAGCTCCCAGACCACTGCTCAGAGAATCATATCCCTCAGAGCTCTCCGGACAGGTAGACACACACACTCTTGAAAAAACACAAACAAAGACACACACACTAGACACTTTCTTCTGTGACTTATCTTCCACACACAGGCACACACACAAACACAGAGTGTGTTTTCTATTACAAGACCCAAGCCTGAGACATTTCAAACATGAACACCTGCTCTGAGTGTGTCTATAGGTGTACATTCTTTCCTAAAATTAAAGCTAGAATCCTTAGTTGCTAAATCCATTTTTGGACTTGCAAATACCCATTGATTTTTGAAGAATATAACTTATAAATGCCTCATGAGCTTAGTTCAACTATCGTATCCGAAAATATAAGCTTGTTTTATTCCAATGTTTGTAAACAATGTAAATACAAACACAGTATAGCGTCAAAACATGTTTAAAACTATCATTTTGATATCATGGATGGTCAGTCCTTGCCTCCATAGGCTTGTCTGTGAATTTGAGATTGGTTACATTTCTCCAGGCCCATCCCTCAGCTTTTTACCAAAACAGAGGCGGGGTGCGCTTTGTTATTGTTTTAGTTCAGGACTCTAGCTTGAACACTTCTGAAATGTCTCTGAATGAGCACTAAATGGTCCCGTGTGGCTCAGTTGGTAGAGCATGGCACTTGCTGAGGTTGTGAGTTGGATTCCAACGGTGGACTTGTACGAATGAAAATGTATGCACTCACTGCTGTAAGTTGCTCTGGATAAGAGCATATGCTAAATGAATAAAATGTCAATGCAAACTGAATGGGCATGTTCCAAGTGAATGGCCACGCATGGGGTATGTAAATGACCCGGACCTATTTGTCTTCACTAAAGGCTTAGAGCTCAGAATAATGTCATACTGCGGTAGGTAGGTGTCAGTCATGAGTATAGTAGTTTAGGGTTCAATGTGCAATAAATGTAACTGCCATTTTCAAAATAAACTGAAAATAATTAATTATATATACAGTGGGGAGAACAAGTATTTGATACACTGCCGATTTTGCAGGTTTTCCTACTTACAAAGCATGTAGAGGTCTGTAATTTTTATCATAGGTACACTTCAACTGTGAGAGACGGAATCTAAAACAAAAATCCAGAAAAACACAATGCATGATTTTTAAATAATTAATTTGCATTTTATTGCATGACATAAGTATTTGATCACCTACCAACCAGTAAGAATTCCGGCTCTCACAGACCTGTTAGTTTTTCTTTAAGAAGCCCTCCTGTTCTCCACTCATTACCTGTATTAACTGCACCTGTTTGAACTCGTTACCTGTATAAAAGACACCTGTCCACACACTCAATCAAACAGACTCCAACCTCTCCACAATGGCCAAGACCAGAGAGCTGTGTAAGGCCATCAGGGATAAAATTGTAGACCTGCACAAGGCTGGGATGGGCTACAGGACACTAGGCAAGCAGTTTGGTGAGAAGGCAACAACTGTTGGCGCAATTATTAGAAAATGGAAGAAGTTCAAGATGACGGTCAATCTCCCTCAGTCTGGTGCACCATGCAAGATCTCACCTCGTGGGGCATCAATGATCATGAGGAAGGTGAGGGATCAGCCCAGAATTACATGGCAGGACCTGGTCAATGACCTGAAGAGAGCTGGGACCACAGTCTCAAAGAAAACCATTAGTAACACACTACGCCGTCATGGATTAAAATCCTGCAGCGCACGCAAGGTCCCCCTGCTCAAGCCAGCGCATGTCCAGGCCTGTCTGAAGTTTGCCAATGACCATCTGGATGATCCAGAGGAGGAATGGGAGAAGGTCATGTGGTCTGATGAGACAAAAATTGAGCTTTTTGGTCTAAACTCCACTCGCCTTGTTTGGAAGAAGAAGAAGGATGAGTAGAACCCCAAGAACACCATCCCAACCGTGAAGCATGGAGGTGGAAACATCATTCTTTGGGGATGCTTTTCTGCAAAGGGGACAGGACGAGTGCACCGTATTGAGGGGGGGATGGATGGGGCCATGTATCGCAAGATCTTAGCCAACAACCTCCTTCCCTCAGTAAGAGCATTGAAGGTGGGTCGTGGCTGGGTCTTCCAGCATGACAACGACCCGAAACACACAGCCAGGGCAACTAAGGAGTGGCTCCGTAAGAAGCATCAAGGTCCTGGAGTGGCCTAGCCAGTCTCCAGACCTGAACCCAATAGAACATCTTTGGAGGGAGCTGAAAGTCTGTATTGCCCAGCGACAGCTCCGAAACCTGAAGGATCAGTATGGAGGAGTGGGCCAAAATCCCTGCTGCAGTGTGTGCAAACCTGGTCAAGAACTACAGGAAACGTATGATCTCTGTAATTGCAAACAAAGGTTTCTGTACCAAATATTAAGTTCTGCTTTTCTGATGTATCAAATACTTATGTCATGCAATAAAATGCAAATTAATTACTTAAAAATCATACAATGTGATTTTCTGGATTTTTGTTTTAGATTTCGTCACTCACAGTTGAAGAGTACCTATGATAAAAATTACAAACTTCTACATGCTTTGTAAGTGGGAAAACCTGCAAAATCGGCAGTGTATCAAATACTTGTTCTCCCCACTGTGTATATATATATATATATATATATATATATATATATATATATATATATATATATATATATTCTTTCTTCTGGGGTTAGGCATGTTGCATTTGATAGCATTCAGTGGTTGTGGCCTACCACTGTATATCATTTTAATCCATACAATAATACATTTGATTTCACTTAGGCTACTGGTTATGAGACCAAAGCATGAATTTATGCGAACAATTATTGGCATACACCAAAGGTTTTCCATTATTTCAGATTTTGTATTGTTTTGCTGATGTTGAGGGAGAGGTTGTTTACCTGGCACCACACCGTCAGAGTGCCTACCTCCTCCCTGTAGGCCGTCTCGTTGTTGTTGGTAATCAGGCCTACTACTGCCGTATCGTCAGCGAACTTGATGATGGAGTTGGAACTGTGTGAGGCCACGCACGTGTGTATACAGGGAGTACAGGAGGGAACTGAGAACGCACCCTTGCGCCACTCGGCAGCTCCCAGTCACGGCCAGGCTTTGTCACAACCCACAATTGGCCCAGTGTCGTCCGGGTTAGGGGAGGGTTTGGCAGGGGGGCTTTACTTGGCTCATCGCGCTCTAGTGACTAAATTGAAAGTCATACATTTGGTCATAAGAGAAGGGAACAGTGATTTTGAGTAGGTTGAAAGCGGGCGGGTGTTAAGAGGGGCGGTTTGGCTGGTTCATGTTTCGGAGGACGCATGACTTGACCTTCGCCTCTCCCGAGCCCATTGGGGAGTTGCAGTGATGAGACAAGATCGTAATTGGATCGCAATTGGATATCACGAAATTGGGGAGAAAAGGAGGGTAAAATACAAAAAAACACAACAACTAGCTGGTTAGCACATGCTCTGAGGGCGCGGCTAGAGATGCCATCTGGGCAGGCAGTCTTTTGAGGATTAACATGTTTGAATGACTTACATACGTCCTCCGTGGAGACTGTAAGCACGTAGCCCTCATTGCCCTCAGTGGCTCTCCTCGGTAGCTCAGAGTCGTTTTGCTCGAAGTGTGAGAAAAAGGTGTTTAGCTCGGTGTTAGCGTCCGCGACGTGACTGGCTTCCCTTTTGTAATCTGTGATCGTTAGAAGCCCATGATCATTCTGCGTAGGTCGTATTCGTGTACAGTTTCTTTTCTCCCACTATCCAATAAAATGGTCTGTGTTGAAATCATTCTATACTTTACAGAAAAACTGAAGACTTTTTAGATGTTATTAGCTAATTGAATTCACACAAAACAGGTAGAAATGATATGCCCATATAAAGTTCAGTTTAAAAGAGACAGCATGGGTAAAACAAAACTAGAAGAAAAGCAGAAAAAGCTGCAATGCTGTCAAATGAGAGCATTATATTCCCAATACGAACAGTGGCAATTATTTAAAAACTGTGTGTGTGTGTGTGGCAGGATACAGACACGTGCAGCTGAAGAATCAGCACAACGAGGCCCTACCAGTCTCCAGTCTGTTCATCTACAGCCGTACATCTGAAGACAGTGGAACAGCAGGTTCACAGCCTGCATCACGGGTCAGTCTATAGTGTGTAGTGTGTAGTAAGTGTGTAGTTAGTGGGTGAGTGTGTAGTGCAGGGTTCTCTCTTATTCCTGTCCTGGAGAGCTACAGGGTTTGCAGGATTTTGATTCAGCCCTGCAGTAACCACTAAACTCATGCTGTATGTGTGTCTGTGTGTGTGTCTGTGTGTGTCTGTGTGTGTGTCTCTGTGTGTGTGTCTCCCAGCTCTTCAGTACAGAGGAGCGAAGGGCTGCTGTGCAGTACAGGGTCACCGTCCACGGAGTCCCTGGGCCTGAGCCTTTCAGAGTGGTGGGTGTGAGTGAGAGGACCACTGCCAGAGAGCTCTTGCACAATGTGAGCATGGCATCTTCTCACTTCACTGTGTACTGTACCTCTGCATTCTACAAGAGATTCATTTCAACAGTGCAACTGCAGCAATATAATGCTTAATCTTTATCTACAGTTGAAGTCGGAAGTTACACTTAGGTTGAAGTCCTTAAAACTCATTTTTCAACCACTCCACAGATTTCATGTTAACAGACTATAGTTTTGGCAAGTCGGTTAGGACATCTACTTTGTGCATGACACAAGTAATTCTTCCAACAATTGTTTACAGACAGATTATTTCACTTATAATTCACTATATCACAATTCCAGTGGGTCAGAAGTTACACTAAGTTGACTGTGCCTTTAAACAGCTTGGAAAATTCCAGAAAATGACGGCTTTAGTAGCTTCTGATAGGCTAATTGACATCATTTGAGTCAATTGGAGGTGTACCTGTGGATGTATTTCAAGGTCTACCTTCAAACTCTTTGCTCAACATCATGGGAAAATCAAAATAAATCACCCAAGACCTCAGAAAAAGAATTGTAGGGCTTCACAAGTCTGGTTCATCCTTGCGAGCAATTTCCAAACACCTGAAGGTACCATGTTCATCTGTACAAACAATAGTAAGCAAGTATAAACACCATGGGACCACGCAGCCATCATACCGCTTAGGAAGGAGACGTCTTCTGTCTCCTAGAGATTAACGTACTTTGTTGCAAAAAGTGCAAAGCAATCCCAGAACAACAGAAAAAGGACCCTGTGAAGATGCTGGAGGAAACTGGTACAAAAGTATCTATATCCACAGTAAAACGAGTCCTGTATCGTCATAACCTGAAAGGCAACTCAGCAAGGAAGAAGCCACTGCTCCAAAACCGCCATAAAAAAGCCAGACTACGGTTTGCAACTGCATATGGGGACAAAGATCGTACTTTTTGGAGAAATGTCCTCTTGTCTGATGAAACAAAAATATAACTCTTTGGCCATAATGACCATTGTTATGTTTGGAGGAAAAAGGGGGAGGCTTACAAGCTGAAGAACACCATCCCAACCGTGAAGCATGGGGGTTCTTTGCTGCAGGAGGGACTGGTGCACTTCAACAAATAGATGGCATTATGAGGAAGGACAATTATGTGGATATATTGAAGCAACATCTCAAGACATCAGTCAGGAAGTTAAAGCTTGGTCGCAAATGGGTCTTCCAAATGGACAATGACCCCAAGCATACTTCCAAAGTTGTGGCAAAATGGCTTAAGGACAACAAAGTCAAGGTATTGGAGTGGCCATCACAAAGCCCTGATCTCAATCCTATAGAACATTTTGTGGGCAGAACTGAAAAAGCGTGTGCGAGCAAGGAGGCCTACAAACCTGACGCAGTTACACCAGTTCTGTCAAGAGGAATGGGCCATAATTCACCCAACTTATTGTGGGAAGCTTGTGGAAGGCTACCCGAAACGTTTGACCCAAGTTAAACAATTTAAAGAGAATGCTACCAAATACTAATTGAGTGTATGTAAACTTCTGACCCACTGGGAATGTGATGAAAGAAATAAAAGCTGAAATAAATAATTCTCTCTACTATTATTCTGACATTTCACATTCTTAAAATAAAGTGGTGATCTTAACTGACCTAAGACAGGGAATTTTTACTAGGATTAAATGTCATGAATTGTGAAAAACTGAGTTTAAATGTATTTGGCTAAAGTGTATGTAAACCTCCAACTTCAACTGTATCTCTTTCTCTCTCTCCCTATCTGCCTCCCAGATCCTTCCATCCCTTTCCTCCTCCACTCTCTTCTCCCTCTATTCTTGCTTCCTGATGGAAGAGAGGGTGGCATTGCCCCGTGAGAGGGGGGAGGCTCGGGGTGAGGTTCGGAGGCCTCTCCTGCAGAGGACCATCAGGCCTGAGGAGGAGATACTCAGGGTTGTTGAGAGCTGGAACCCTGACGAAGGCTACCTGGGAAGAGTGTGCCTCAAAATTAGAGAAAAGGTCTGGTTGTATTTCAACCTACTCAAAATCACTGTTCCCTTCTCTTATAGTCAAATGTATGACTTTCAATTGGTAAAGTCATTGCACAGTTTCTCAATGTTTTTGCTTCAGAGCCTGTAATTCGAATTATATTGGACATTTTTGTCTTTGATCTACTCAAACTGTTCAGCTTGTTCAACTCCAAAAACTGCTCTGGGGCGTTAAAAAAAGTATCTAAAAAATACTCAACCATATGTTTACTATTTACCTTTGTTTCAGCCTGTGAATGACGAGAAGACAGTTTTAGAGGAGATGGAGGTAAACTGTGGATTGGAGGACGATTCCTTTCTGGTGGAAGTACATGGAGTGTCTCCTGACCAATCACCAATGACCTTCAGAGCTCCCAGACACATCACAGGGAATGACTTCATCCAACAGGTAAGCATATGGGAGTCAGGCTCTTGATATGTTTTTAGATGTTCAGTGTCATTGGAAATCAGTCTATGAAGCTTAATCTATGAATTTGGGAGTGGTTACATTTCCCTAATCCTGTCCCGTATCTTACCAAACAAAGTTTCAGAGGCAGGCTTTTATAATTACAGATCATGCCTTTAACTGTGTACCTGATCTCCATTTCACTTGCAGACTCTAAGGAAAGCCAGACAGTCCAGCCTCCTCCTGTCAGCAGACAACGCCAGCGACTACATTCTGATAGAGGAGGTGGTCAAGGAGTCCCTGGGGGGCAGGCTCCCTGCCAGACCCACCCAGAGGATCCTCCTGGACCAGGAGTGTGTGTTCCAGGCCCAGGGGAGGTGGAGGGGACAGGGGAGATTCATCCTCAGACTCAGGGAGCAGGCTCAGGGAAAAGAGGTGAGGATATAGGATGAGGACGTGTGTGTGTGTGTGTGTGTGTGTGTGTGTGTGTGTGTGTGTGTGTGTGTGTGTGATACTTCAGGTGTTGTTGATAGGCGAATGTATGAGATTTCCTGCATGGGCAACATGTATTGAATTTGTCAGTTTTTAGGTACAAATGTTTGCTGTGTTTAAGATGGCAAGACCAACCCAATCAAAAGAACAGTTTGCAAATGTCTAGAAATATGAACAGATCCCACTATTTTGTAATGACTGAAATTGGGGTTATTTCTGTGGAGTAGCTGGCCATTACTGACGGGTTTAATGTCCTCAGACATTTCAGCGTGAAGACTGTGTCAGACCTGTTCGCGAGGATCGGTGGAAAGGAATATCGTTGGCGAGCGAGTTGAAACGACTGACAGGCCGGAGCCGTGCGGTATGGATTGGGTCTCACACCTGCTCTGAGGTGGTGCACATCAAGGATGAGAGGGCCGTTTCCTGTCTGCATCTGAGTGAGACCAGAGAGTGATGTTAGTGATTCTCCTTTATACCTGTTCTACTACACACACATTGTATTCATAGTGAATCATAGGGTCTCTATGTCCAGCTCATAGAGATAGATAGAGGACTCTAGTGCCCAAAAGCCTGTTTTAGCATGGGCAGCGCCATTGAGGACTTGAAGACCATTTGTAAGTAGTAAACTGGGTGGGACTTCCTATGGGTTAAGGAAGGATCACACAATTCCTTCCAGGTCATCAGGACGGATCAGACAATTAATTAGACTTGTGAGCAAACATTCCATAACAGCATGTGGCAGCTGTCCAGCCAACACACTCCAGGTGGCAGTATGCACCCCTTTGTTTGCTTACTAACTCACAAAGTAGTAGAAGAAAATGGACTACTTCAAAATGGAGATGGCACTGCCCATGCGCACCTCTCTGATTCAGAGGGGTTGGGTTAAAAGTGGAAGACACATTTCAGTTGAATGTATTCAGTTGTACAGCTTTCCCTTTTCCATGGTCTCACAGACACCATAATGGGACAGATGCAGTGTTGTGCCCTCTAATGAACTCTATGGTACAACCCTCTCTGGAGTTTCTCTAACTAACTCTATGGTCCAACCAAATCTAAGTCTACCGCCTTACTTACAGCTAAACAACCTCGCTAGCATCATCATTTCGGGCAGAGAACCATTCAATTTGGCATCTGGGAACCCGACTGAAGTGTAAAAAGTAATCTCTTATGTTCTCTGCTATCGATTTTCCAATTGAAAGTATTAATGTATTCTTGTAATATAATGTTTGTGTGTTCATCTCCCATCAGGCAGTCTAATTAAACATTTCCAAGATGGGCTGACACTGGGAAGAAATGGATTGGAGCCGTGCAACTCCTGGGTTTCTGATGTGACTTGGACTAGGAAATAAGCCTAATATACGTCTACCTAGACCTGGAAATTGTACATTATCAGCATGTGAATTTATTGAAGACTTGCAGTAATTCCCCAAGCAAATGCCTAACGGAAATGGCATTTGCTTGGGGAGAGGAGGCAAAGAGAGGAAACCAGGAAATAAATGCACTTGTCATCAGGCAAATTACATTTACAGAGGTGGAGTTACATTGTCTGTTAAAAACAGTAGGATAAATAAACATGTAGGTAGAGTCCATTCCATTCTCTTTTTTTTCTCCTTGTGGCACACAGAAGACCCAGGTTCGAATCCAGTCAGACATTAAAGACGAACACACTGACTGTAGGACAGACCAGCAGAGGGTGATATTGTGATTTCCGATGGATACAGAAGACATCAACCTGGCAAGTTTGAAGTGGCAGGAGGAAATGTGGAGAATCTCAATTGGATTTCCTCGCGTCCTCTCCTTGCTTCCTTTTTCGAGTCGAGGAGAGGAAAACAGGAAATAAATGTGCTTGTCATCAGGCAAATTACATTTACAGAGGTGGAATCCCAAAATGTGTGGTAAAAAATAAAAGCTAGTTGTGCTAGATATTTTATAGATAAAAGGATAAATATGTAGCGTATCATTTTTAAATGTGTGAATGCTTTTCCCCTCTGAGAAAACAATAGCTGTTTCAAAGGGTGTGGCTGATTTCAAAACACTTCTGCAGTAGGATACACCCGAGCATCCTCCGCCGGAGGTGGCAGTCGAGGAGAGGAGCCAAACTCCTTTCTTCGCCCATTAACAAATTGACACTCTCCTACATAAGCCGACCACTTACTGGATTCTGGGTCACGGAGGAGAGGAAGGATTTTTTTATCCAATTGAGTATCTCCCATGGTCAGACTCAAATAACCAGACAGACGATTTCACCCGTCATCCTTCAAAACGAATTTCTACTTTAAAGCTAAATGTTTTTTGTTCATTCTTTCTCTATTTTACTTTACTGCTTGTGTGCAATACTGTGATAGTGCTATATTAAACGTTCCTAGTGCTATAGCTGTATCCTTTGGTCTGTTTCCTCACAATAAATCTCTGCAATGACAGACTTGAATTTGACACCAAACCACTGTGATGACTGATACAAGGACTTGATCAAGTTTAACATTTTATTACAAAGCCACTAGCACAACAATAGAACTCCTTGTTCAGCAGTCATTTTGAAATCAGTGAAAAATTCATACAGCAAACAAACTCAAATCACACAAGTGCAGGAACCCAGAAAACTGTTTGTATTTGTAAAATAAAAATGAAACACTGCAAAGAGATGATAGTTTTAATTAAACTGTTTTCAGGTTTTGCATTCAAAGCTACATAATGCAAAAATTCAATAAAAATATCCTTAAATAAAAATCATTGTTCTTGCTGTTTCTTGAGCCATGCTATAACCAAGCTAGGCACACAGGTAGGAGAAACAAATACACGGAAGAGAGAAATTTAACCTCAGACTTAACTGTCATAATAAATCATTGAAAAACTTGTCTATTCATCAACAATATTGATATACGATCAACAATCAAGCACACACTCCCTTGACATGAACATTTTTAGAATATTAGCCTAAATATAAACAATACAATATAAAACATTCCACTTGATGGACATGAAAATTCTTAGAACATTTGCCTTAATATAAACAATAAGATATGAACATTCCGCTTGATGGATTCCATATTTGTTTTTAAAAAGCCAGAGGAGTACAATACATGCTGTTGGGAAAATGCTAATAATTATAATAAACATGGCTAAAACATAGAAACTCCCCTAGAAATGTTTTGTCAGTCACTGAAGGTGTAGGAATTGAACATGCAGCATTAGTATATTAGCCTAGTAGTTAAATCAGACTGAATGCTGCGTTCACCATTCACACAGCTGTGGTCAGTCTGGTTTAACTAGGCTATTACTTTTAATAACAAATATGATGCAGCTTAAAATCATCACATTACCAATGTAGGTCAAATAGTCAATATAACCATGTCACACCAGGGCCTCCATACATACAGCTTTCTGAACATACATACATTAAGAAAGTAAACTAAAATTCATACCTGGGCATGACAGCCACAATTCCAGAAAATCAATGAGGAAAATTTAAATTACAGTTGTCTTCCTGAATTGATCAAATTTAAATGGAAGTAGCCCCAACCCTGTAAGGACACGCCTGGTTTGGCACACAGCATTAGGACTGTCAACATGTGCTTTAAAATCGGTCCTGTGCTCCAAACTACACCTGTTGAAGTGACGTGTCCACTAGAAACACTTAACAATGGCACAATAACAACTGGAATTCAACTGAACTCTCACACACACTGACATCCTTCCGAAGAAATGTAGAGAAAAAACAGTAGGGGAAGTGTGAGATTGGAGAGGCACTCACACATGCAAACCATCCACTAGGTACAGTCTTGGTATGAGTACTAAGAAATACAGTGGTAATAACTACAAGTAGAACATCTTTTAAATTATATTGAATTTAAATTAATATAGGGTTAACGTATTGTGTGAGTGTTACCAGAGCGAAACATGAACAATTTTTAGGACAGGGATTTACAAACTTGGTCCTGGGGCCCCCTCATGGGTGCACGTTTTGGATTTGTCATAGCACTACACAGCTGGTTCAAATAACCAACTCTTCATCAAGCTTTGATTATTTGAATCAGCTGTGTAGCGCTAGGGCAAAAAACTAAACGTGCAACCGGTGGTGAATAGCAAAACTGGTGAGATGTCTTCAAATCATTACACTGAAAGCATGTTGGGTTTATCATATTCTTATTTTACTGTGCAGCTGCAATTGAAATAAGTTAAAATACAGGATAGCGTCCCGCCCTCGGGACAGTTGAGCTAACGTTCCCTAATGTGATTAGCATGTTGTTGTAAGTAACAAGAACATTTCCCAGGACATAGATATATCTTATATGGACAAAAAGCTTAATTTCTTGTTAATCTAACTGCACTGTCCAATTTACAGTAGCTATTACAGTGAAAGAATACCATGCTATTGTTTGAGGAGTACACAGTTTTGTACTTGAAAATGTATGAATAAATCAATAGGCACATTTGGGCAGTCTTGATACAACATTATGAACAGTTATGCAATGGTTCATTGGACCAGTCTAAAACTTTGCACATACACTGCTTCCATCTAGTGGCCAAAATCTAAATTGTGCCTGGACTCCTAAGTAATATTATGTCCCTTCTCTTGCATTTCAAAGATGTGACAAAAAAAAAAAAAGAAAAACATATGTTTTTCTTTGTATTATCTTTTACCAGATCTAATGTGTTATATTCTCCTACATTCATTTCACATTTCCACAAACCTCAGTGTTTCCTTTCAAATGATATCAAGAATATGCATATCCTTGCTTCAGGTCCTGACCTACAGGCAGTTAGATTTGTCTCTTTTAGGCGAAAATTGAAAAAAAGGGTCAGATCATTAACTTAATTGTACCATGTATCATAAAAATTTTACAACAACAAAAAAGAATAGCACACCAACAGAAAATCAGTAATGCCTGAATGTACACAAAAACACACCATCAAAGAAAACGTATGTCGGCTATAACATGGAAATGTTCTACAATCATACAGAAACAAAGATCAGCTCACTGACCTAGTTAACAATGACATTAACAGAACAACAAAAATATGACTCATCTCTTTCAGGGTGCATGTGCCGCGGATTAATTGAGAAGTTTGTCACAAAATAAGTAGGCCTACTTTAGTTACTACACAGCTATTCCCTATTTAATATTCAAGCTACAGGCGTGTTGCTATGGTTACAAACTGTAATGACAGCAGAGGGGTTGAATAGACAAAGGGAGTATCTTGTTGGTTAGGACTAACAACCACCCAACACATACCCGTTTAGTGCTCAAGGTAGAACTTGCCCCCAACTGCAGATCTAGGATCTGATTTTACCAACCCCAATCCTATGGGTGTGATGATAAAATTTCTAATATCTGACCCTGCATCAGTGGTTCATTTTGGGCAACTTCCACTTTGAGGGTGTTTGGGGGTTATTCTTAGATACCTACACGGCTGCCTATCGCTGGACTCCCACACAAATACCACATCTCTACATTGTGTAGTTTACACAGTTCCACAATGGAGTAGCACTCTCTGACAGCATACTGCATTTGGGTCTCCATGGCTGGTCCGTCCACTATTGTCTTCCCACTGGTGGCTGAAGTTGCGATGATTATGGCTCCCAGACAATCAAAACAGAGTCAAAGTGGCTGATTGGCCAAGTCACTGCTAGCTCAACAGTCCGAATGCACAAACACCTGTCTGCACACACATGCTCACCTACAAACACACAATCAGGCATATGTCCTGTGCACACACACACACTCACACACAAATACACACACAGACAGTTCTGAGGCAGTACCTCTAGCTGAATCCCTGGTCATATCGGCCTTTAATCATCATATTCAATAAAGGACCAACCTACGGAACAGAAAGCACATTGATGCATTAAAACACAGTTGCATTAAAACAAGTCCATTGTTGAAAACCTAATAGTGTCCTGTCCTCATCTTTGTACTGTACCCCCCTCCCCTTCCATTCACTCTGTGCTAAATCAGGTAGGCCATACATATTCCCAGTAATTGGGTTGCTATCAAGGTCAGAGTTCAGGAGCCGTAAGGATTCCGGGCATGCTTTCTGCACTATTCCCACAGGACCAACTAAATACAGAGCTGCCAGATGGAATGTCATTCATCTGATGTCATGTTCTAGTTCTGGAACCAGCAGAATCTTAATCTCAATGGAATCTCATTGGGATCTCAGAGCTGTGAAATGTCATTTGATGTTCTAGAAAGGATGTGATGTAGTCATGTTCTAGTTCTGGAACTAGTGTGTCTATGGGATCTTTGGCATCCTGGTCCAGATATGTTTGTTCTTGGGTTTAGCCAATTCTTCTGACTATGGTTGTCATACATTTTTACATTTTAGTCATTTAGCAGACGCTCTTATCCAGAGCAACTTACAGTTAGTTAGTGCATACATGTTCATACTTTTTTCGTACTGGTCACCCGTGGGAATCGAACCCACAACCCTGGCGTTGCAAGCACCATGCTCTATATGACATTATGGCTGTCATGCCCAGATATGACATTGTGGCTGTCACAGATATGACATTGTGGCTGTCATGCCCAGATATGACATTATGACTGTCATGCCCAGATATGACATTGTGGTTGTCATGCCCAGATATGACATTGTGGCTGTCATGCCCAGATATGACATTGTGGCTGTCATGCCCAGATATGACATTGTGGCTGTCATGCCCAGATATGACATTGTGGCTGTCATGCCCAGATATGACATTGTGGCTGTCATGCCCAGATATGACATTGTGGCTGTCATGCCCAGATATGACATTGTGGCTGTCATCAGATATGCCTAAAGTAGCCAGCGCATACAAATACCAGGCTTTCTACAACGGGTTGGTCAAAACAAGTATTGTGATGGGTGGGCTTCGCCTCGTACCTACGACCGCAGCACAACCGTGCAAAAAAAAAAAAAAAAACACAGCCTCTCGTGTACAATTGCTTTAACATACCAGGCTAGATCTCCCATAAATAAATCCCATCAGAATATTCCTCATCTGTCCAGTACCTCATGTGGGTCTCCCAGTGCCTCCCCCAGCATCTTCTCTATGTTTCTCATGATGGCCACCTTCTGATGAGATCTCAGTGGGTACTCTATCCTCTTGGGCGTGGGTGCACCCTAGGGGAATGACAGATCATGTATAGAGGACAGAAATATAACATGTCCTCGAATTCTATTTTTATAAGTAAGGATGTATCAAGGTGATCCAAGCGGATTTAAAATGACTAGTGAAGACAGCACAGTGAGAAGCTATTCAATTCATTTCAACAATATTTTGACTGTAATACTGGCTTCTTTGGGGTGCCACAACTTTAGTTGACATGAATGTAGTAAAGATGATACTGATATGGTAATACATGTTGGCATATTTCAGTGAGCACATACAGTACCTTGTACCAGAAGTTGACAGTGATGGTCACTCCACCACTCAGCAGGGACTCAATGTGGTGCCACCTGAATTAGCCATGAAACGAAAACAGAGCAGGATTATCAGATCATTTACAATGTCACCAACAGGTCAAACTGACCAGTCTGGTTCCACAATGCCACAGTGTTGACCTTTCAGCAACAGAATCCTCAGTGAGAAAACAGCATCAAAATCGGTCTATTTTCAGGCACGGTACAGAACAACTCTTACCAATACACAATATACTGTACATGGGATACCACCACACACATAATACTAGGTAGAACAGTGTAAAGCAGCTCCTACCAGTACATGGGGATGTAGAGAACATCTCCGGGGCCCACCACAGTCTCATAGCCCGCCACATTCTTGAAGTTGGGAAACCTCTCATAGTCAGGGTTCTCAAAGTCAACCTACAAAATGGCAAAAGCAACTTGCTGTTAGTAAGATAAATTAAAAACCAACAGAAACAGTTGAGAAGCAGAAAAAACACTGCATATCAAATCAAACACGCTGTTGTGTTTGGGATATTCCACAAACCTTCTTACCGGTTTCAAAAGGGACCACAATGGAAATATGTTTTCCTTGACGTGTTATCCTCTATGATTGCATTGTATCCACATCTAGTTGATTGTTTTAATGTTATTATGCTAAATTAAATCAAAAAGTAGGGTTTACCTGGCTCTGTCTGTCACAGGGGTGGTGAACAGGGAAGGGGTAGAGATACTCAAACTGGTCCGGAGGGAACAGGATGCACCTCTTGTAACCTTTGATTTGTGCAAAGAAGTTCTGCTGCTCGTCGTAATGGGCTGGCGTCACGTTGCCTACAAACATTGATCAGATCACAGGATTACCTGTCTGTCTGTGGAGGAGCAATGCCCTTGGGCTAATTTCCGCTGATTTAAGGTGAGTGGATTTCTTTCATAATGCCCTTTCCACAAGGCCTTTTACAGCACATTGATACAGGATACTTCACTCTTTCCATCAGCGATATACGTCACCCACATTGTAGATATACTGTATATAATTTCCTTGTCTAATATGACTCGGGAAATCACCTTCTAGCCATGGTCCCCATGCCTAGAAGCCCCAGGGTCCCTTCCTTACCAGGGTTCTCCCCAAAGAATGTATTTTTTTATTTAACTAGGCAAGTCAGTTAAGAACAAATTCTTATTTACAATGACGGCCTACCCCGGCCAAACCCGGACGACACTGGGCCAATTGTGCGCCACCCTATGGGACTCCCAATCATGGCAGGATGTGATACAGTCTGGATTCTAACCAGGGACTGTAGTGACGCCTCTTGCACTGAGATGCAGTGCCTTAAACCGCTGCGCCACTCGGGAACCCCAGAAAGTAAAAGTGGCACTGATTCTGTAACTTTAAAAGAAAAACAATTTGTTATCATTTATGGATATAGATTGCAGGAAATGGCAGTCACAGGTGTTAAAAAACACAAAGATATATGAGTCCAAAGGGGGGCATTGACCCCCTCCGGGCCTCCCGTACTCAGCAGTACCAACCTTGTTAAAACATCCTGGGGAAAACCCTGTTTACCCTTCATTCCTATAAGCCCGTCAGTTCCTTAACCTCCATGCCTATAGGCCAGGGCTAGGTATCTTACCCTCCATGCCTATAGGCCAGGGCTAGGTATCTTACCCTCCATGCCTATAGGCCAGGGCTAGGTATCTTACCCTCCATGCCTATAGGCCAGGGCTAGGTATCTTACCCTCCATGCCTATAGGCCAGGGCTAGGTATCTTACCCTCCATGCCTATAGGCCAGGGCTAGGTATCTTAACCTCCATGCCTATAGGCCAGGGCTATGTCTCTTACCCTCCATGCCTATAGGCCAGGGCTAGGTATCTTACCCTCCATGCCTATAGGCCAGGGCTAGGTATCTTACCCTCCATGCCTATAGGCCAGGGCTAGGTATCTTACCCTCCATGCCTATAGGCCAGGGCTAGGTATCTTAACCTCCATGCCTATAGGCCAGGGCTAGGTATCTTACCCTCCATGCTTATAGGCCAGGGCTAGGTATCTTACCCTCCATGCCTATAGGCCAGGGCTAGGTATCTTACCCTCCATGCTTATAGGCCAGGGCTAGGTATCTTACCCTCCATGCCTATAGGCCAGGGCTAGGTATCTTACCCTCCATGCCTATAGGCCAGGGCTAGGTATCTTACCCTCCATGCCTATAGGCCAGGGCTAGGTATCTTACCCTCCATGCTTATAGGCCAGGGCTATATCTCTTACCCTCCATGCCTATAGGCCAGGGCTATATCTCTTACCCTCCATGCCTATAGGCCAGGGCTAGGTATCTTACCCTCCATGCCTATAGGCCAGGGCTAGGTATCTTACCCTCCATGCCTATAGGCCAGGGCTAGGTATCTTACCCTCCATGCTTATAGGCCAGGGCTAGGTATCTTACCCTCCATGCCTATAGGCCAGGGCTAGGTATCTTACCCTCCATGCCTATAGGCCAGGGCTAGGTATCTTACCCTCCATGCCTATAGGCCAGGGCTAGGTATCTTACCCTCCATGCTTATAGGCCAGGGCTATATCTCTTACCCTCCATGCCTATAGGCCAGGGCTATATCTCTTACCCTCCATGCCTATAGGCCAGGGCTAGGTATCTTACCCTCCATGCCTATAGGCCAGGGCTAGGTATCTTACCCTCCATGCCTATAGGCCAGGGCTAGGTATCTTACCCTCCATGCCTATAGGCCAGGGCTAGGTATCTTACCCTCCATGCCTATAGGCCAGGGCTAGGTATCTTACCCTCCATGCCTATAGGCCAGGGCTAGGTATCTTACCCTCCATGCCTATAGGCCAGGGCTAGGTATCTTACCCTCCATGCCTATAGGCCAGGGCTAGGTATCTTACCCTCCATGCCTATAGGCCAGGGCTAGGTATCTTACCCTCCATGCCTATAGGCCAGGGCTAGGTATCTTACCCTCCATGCCTATAGGCCAGGGCTAGGTATCTTACCCTCCATGCCTATAGGCCAGGGCTAGGTATCTTACCCTCCATGCCTATGAGCAGCAGGTTGGAGGTGAGCTGGCCCCAGTTTCTCTTGCTCTGCTGCTTGGTGATCCAGTTCCAGTTGAAACCCAGGAAGTCCACCACAATCTTCCTGCCCACTGTGTCGTTAAGGGTCTGCTGCAGGTACACCCTGGGAGGATGAACAGAATAGAATAGAATTAGCCCATCTGCTGAGACGGAAATGGATATTCTGCTTTGCACATATTTTGGAAGGAGCACAGCCACAGAGGGAGCTGCTGTGCAGTGCTCCTGGAGCTAGTCATGGAGCAGAATGTGGATAGAGGCACAAAGATAGGATAAGACTGTCCTTCAGGGCACTCTGTCATTAATGCAGTCCAAAGAAGTGGTAACTATAACTGTAGTGAATATGCTGCTGTAAGCCCAGTGGTTAACACAGATATCCAGAGCAATTAAGAGGAATGTAATTGAATAGAGACAGTTGAACTGCAATGCACTTCCACACAGCGTGCACTTACCAGGAGTCAAGTGTACTCAGCAAGTTCACGTGCATCCGGAAATGAAAGCTTGTCTTGCCAATATAAATGTTAATCTCAGCTCAGAAGAAAGCATTCCTTTCCAAACCACAAAGAATGATTTCAATCAGAAATCAGTAATGCCATGCAACAAACGTTGCACAAAACCACCACTATATAATGTGACAGAAAACGTCATTTGACTGAATAAATCTACAGTACGTAGACACAAGCAGCAAGCATTAGTTCTAAGGAAGGGGCTCAGTGCAGTAAGTGGTGTGTGTGTGTGTGTGTGTGTGTGTGTGTGTGTGTGTGTGTGTGTGTGTGTGTCTCTCTCTCCCAGGCCAAGTAACTCAGTCAGGTGAGAGTGGTACAAAGTGTTCCCAAGATGCAGTATAAATGCTTAGTCATTCTCGACAGCTAGTTATTTCAGTTCCTGCATTAGATTTCATTTGACTCACTCAACATTTGACTTTTGACTAAAGAGCAATGACCAGCATACCTGCAACGTAAACACCTAGATTGGATAGCATTTCTGGCCATACTACACACACACACACACACACACGTTTTGTGACTTAAATAAGAGAAGTTGTATATTACTTTCCTTCATATTCAGCACTGATAAAATGTCTCTAATCGCTCATCTTTTTCATCAACTGTCCCTAAGAACCTAGCTCTACTGCAGCAGGACAGCGGATCAAACAGCAGATCATCCTCCCTCAGCTTAATAAAGCCATTTACACAAAAACGTTACCTCTCATCTCCTCCCTCTTCCTCCGTTTTATGCATTTTCTCCACAAAATCAGAGAATTTCATGTCTATCCGTCGAGACTTGGGTATAAAGTTCTCAAAGTTGGCCATTTTCTTCTCATCATAGTAGAGGAATTTGTGATTTTCTGCGATGTACACAGAGAAGTCCCCGCTTCCAATGTTCTCCTGCAGGTATGGGATGTCCCACTGGAGAGCTGGATACACTAGGTTGGTGTCTGTTAAAACCACCGGTTCCTTAAAACCAAAAAAGGAGGATTTGATAGATTAGAAAAAGGCTGCATTATACATCCAAAATGTACCCTTAAAATGTGAATGTAATTACACTCCTTTGTAAAGACAGCAAAGATAAGTTGAGTATGTATAGTACATGTTCTTTATGTGCTCTTGAATAAAAATGTATTTTAAAAAAATAAAAAATAAAAAAGTCTACATATACTCTGATCTTTTTATTCCTTATAAAATAGGACTGAAGTAAGCATCAATTTTGAATAAATTATACAAAACGTATTAAAAAAAATTGCATTATTTGTTAACATGTTTTCCTAATAGTGATAGGCCTAACGTTATATGCATTAAATATCCATATACATCTCATCAGTTTTCCTTTGAGGCATTGAATAGTTAGGCTATAGTCGGACCAAATTAAATGCATGGGGAATTCATCAATATTTAATAGCTTTTAAAACGTTATACATATGATCCTTATGCACGTAGCAAAGAAAGGCACACCTGTTTCTGGCGAATAGGAAGCGCCTGCATAAGCCATGTGTATCAACAACACTGCGGTTCGCTGGCAAGCAGAGCGATTGATGGTCCCATTGGACACAAGTGGCAAGTGCTACGTGACTGTTGGAACGTAGGCTGTGTAGCATGAACATGCGCGCTGTGCCGCTGCACTGTTCACTAGCGAAGCCCGTACAGCAAGACTTGCAGTACGGAAGCAAGAAGCAAAAGATACTGAATTAATTATGAATAGGATTCGGAAGCTCCATTTCACCAGACTGTGTTGTTTGACTTTTAACTTGTGTGAATAAGACGCTATTAAACTAATTTAATGTAACAGAAAATTGTCGGTCTACTCTATTCGGTACTGTTTATCGGGCGGCAAATCTGAATCATACAACTCATTTACCTCCTTGTCAACATTGCTGTGTCTGGTCAAAACTCAACCCCTCCTCTCCTCCCATCTTACTCCTCTCTTTCCCTCTCCCATCTGAGTTCACTGGGAGTTCACCACAGGTCATAATAGTGGAACCACCAGCATTCTATGCTTAATTTCCTCTAAAAAAAAAAAATAACAAAGCTATATTTGAATCATGCAGGCTACTGCTCATGTCAGCATGATAATAATAAAAATAGCTGAATAAAGACCAAGCAATAAAACCTGTGATTTGCATGCAGATGTATCACGCAGCACACAACAGTTATGTCTGCCAACACAGATATAGGCCTAGATGTCCCATGCACAATACTGTTGTGCACCTAGCCTCGTGTATGGGACATATAACTGATATTCACTACAGTTCACTGTTATGTGAACAGTTACAGAGTTACACTGTAATAGCCTTGATCCATAGTACCATACCTGCAGCCAGCCTGCCACATATTAACAGCCAGCACTGATATTCTAGGCTGTAGTATAATCTCTGGAATTGCATAATCATATTCCAAAGAAAGGCACATCAATGGATGCAAAAGACAGTCATATCTGAAATATTGATTTATTTAGTGGTACGTGCATTTCAGTGTTATAACAGGGTGCGATTGTTGCATATCTCTGATGTAGGCCAAGTTAGAAATCAACTAGCCAATATAATTTCGAGGGAATCAACGACATATAACCTGTAGTAAATGCAGACTGAATTTTGGAGAGAAGCATTCAAGTGGTGGAATAATATGTTTTATTATTGAACATAAAGCAAGGGAGGTGGCACATGCATACTGAGAGCACCTTGCTAACAAGGGGTCCAGATTACCTGAAAGTATCAGACAGGAGACAAAAAAAAGTCTGCTTCATAGGCTACCTATGAAAATAAGATCTATGGTAGGCCAGATGTGTTTCTACCAAACTGATTATCTGCACTAAAGGGTGCCATGCCCATGCAGACTTGCATGTCAAGTCCAGTTCTTTGGTCTTGGTTTTGGGGACCAACGGGTTGTAACCTAGGCAACAGCCAAGCTTGTGTTCCAGTCCAGCAAGCTTCAAAA
This sequence comes from Thymallus thymallus, assembly GCA_023634145.1. Taxonomy (NCBI): domain Eukaryota; kingdom Metazoa; phylum Chordata; class Actinopteri; order Salmoniformes; family Salmonidae; genus Thymallus; species Thymallus thymallus. Next base: position 10,011,519 of record CM042389.1, read on the forward strand.
ACACCTGTTTCGCCTAATCAACTGATCATCAAGCCCTGCCACGATCAATTGGAACAGGAACTGAACACCCTATGAAAGACCCCAGGGCCAGGTTGGAAGAACACTGGACTTGTCCACTATCACCCAGATGAAGTCTCTCTTGCATGAGGTTTGACCCATGCAGCACTAACATGGATAAAACAGGTGAAATGTAAAATATATAACCTCTGTCAAAATCGTGTTAGCTGGCTAGCTAACTTGCCCGGTAACTGATTCAGTTGAGAGGACATTGGCTATTTTACCAACAGCATACAGTATACAAGCTGTGGAGGGTATGTATTTTACTCCTCTTGTGTTATTATTATTATTTTTCATATTATTTTAACTGCATCGTTGGGAAAGGCTCGTAAGCAAGCATTTCACGGTAAAGTATACACCCGTTGTATTAGGCGCATGCGACAAATACCATTTTAACTTAATTTGAGCTAGCTGTCAGACTCGAACAAGACAGCAACATAATTGTAAGGACAACTGTCACTTTACCTCGTTGTTTATGAGAATCTCAGCTCTAGGATCCGTGTGAGAGAGTCTGGGTATCGGTCTTGTCTGGAAAGGGTACTTTCGAAGTTGAGAGTCGTTCCAGATAGGGCTGTGGACCTTCGGCTCCGAGAAGGATGCGGCACCGCCTTCGCTCGCCGTCGGATCATTCTCGACCACTGTTGCCGCTGCCATGCCCGTGTACCAAAGCCAAGATTGCCCCTCGCCCGCTGTCAAAAGATGTTCCCTTGACTCGAGATACTGACACCTCTTCTTCAGGACCTATGCTACGTGTTTGCTCACAACATTGCCATGCAGAAATGGTCTGTTTCTTTCCCGATGCATGAAATGAAACACCGAGTCTACAAGCTTCCAACGCTCAGTGGTTGCTAGCCCCAGTCAAATGTGTAAACACAGCGGTGACCACTGAGGTATAATAAGAACGGCAGTGACAGGCAGAAAACCAAACGACGAAAATGTATTTGGAAGGGAAATACCAAGTGAGGTGTAGTACCCGGAATAAGAGTACAGCGACATCTAGTGTACTGAATGACTAACTGCTATAGAGCAACTTTGCACACATCCATCAGATGGCGTCAGAGTACTGCTATTTGATAAGAATGAAAACTGTCGGAAAAAGTACATCTTGCTCAGGTTTCTGCATCACAGCGCATAAAAAAATTGTGAATTACACTCACTTGAAATCTCACTTGAGATCTTGACACCCGAAAGCTACCAAGGAGCGCAAATTTGGCAAAAGATTTCAAATAAATTAGAACAGAATTCCCACTGAAAGGTGACTTCCAAGATGTCCGGCTTACTCAGCATAACTTTAATAAAATGTTTTAAAAATCTGCTATTTTATTATGTTTAAGGCAAACACTTGTAGCACACATCCTGATTAGATAGAGTAATCAAATATGTAAACAGTTGTTGAAGGTAACTGTAGGTAACTGTACAGTATTCAGAGCCCTTGACTTTTTCCACATTTTGTTACGTTACAGGCTTATTCTAAAATGGATTAAAATACAACATTTCCTCATCAATCTACACACAATACCCCATAATAACAAAGTGATGTTTGCAAATGTATTAAAAATAGAAAAGAAAAATACCTTATTTACATAAGTATTCAGACCCTTTGCTATGAGACTCGTAATTGAGCTCAGGTGCATCCTGTTTCCAATGATCATCCTTGAGCTGTTTCTACAACTTGATTGGAGTCCACCAGTGGCAGTGCATGTCAGAGAAAAAACCAAGCCATGAGGTCGAAGGAGTTGTCTGTAGAGCTCCAAGACAGTATTGTGTCGAGGCACAGATCTGGGGAAGGGTACCAAAATATTTCTGCAGCATTGAAGGTCCCCAAGAACACAGTGGCCTCCATCATTCTTAAATGGAAGAAGTTTGGAACCACCATGAATCTTCAGAGAGCTGGCCGCCCAGCCAAACTGAGCAATCAGGGGAAAAGGGCCTTGGTCAGGGAGGTGACCAAGAACCCGATGGTCACTCTGACAGAGCCCCAGAGTTCCTATGTGGAGATGGGAGAACCTTCCTGAAGGACAACCATCTCTGCAGCACTCCACCAATCAGGCCATTATGGTAGAGTGGCCAGACGGAAGCCCCTCCTCAGTAAAAGACACATGACAGCCAGCTTTGAGTTTTCCAAAAGGCACCTAAATGACTCCCAGCCATGAGAAACAAGATTCTCTGGTCTGATGAAACCAAGATTGAACTCTTTGGCCTGAATGCCAAGCGTCACGTCTGGAGGAAACCTGGCACCATCCCTACGGTGAAGCATGGTGGTGGCAGCATCATGCTGTGGTGATGTTTTTCAGCGGCAGGGACTGGAAGACTAGTCAGGATCGAGGCAAAGATGAAATAAAATACAATCTGTGCATATGATGATATCATTTTGGAGATGACTAGCCACCATGTTCACCAATGTCAGGGTGGCATCCTCAGTCCCCCTCTGTGCCTTAAGGGCAAACTGTAACGGGTTCAGTTGATCTGCTATGGACAGGGAAAGGTGCTTACTAACAACCCTTTCCATGCATTTGGCCAAAAGGGACAAGGGCCACAGGTCGAAAGTAATTTGGTGATTTATCCCCTGACTTCTTACAATGGTACAATGGTCGACAGGAATTGAAACAGTCGTGTGAAGACTCCCTTGAACTGGTCGGCGCAGACCTTCAATACTTTGCCTCATAGTCCTTCTGTGCCCGGTGCTTTGTGTGGCTTAATATTTGACAAGCATGAGGCCACTTCATTCTCTGTGATGGACAGGAGAGGATTTGGGGATGCTTTCACATATTTGTTTACATTCGTCTTTAAAATCGACAGTGTTAAATCTTCCATAGAAACAGTCTGCCATGTTGTTCTTCTCTCTTTTCCTTTCTCTTCTCATCATTAAGCCCCTCCCATGCTCGTCTTGGGTTGCCTGTACAGAAACTCTGCTCCACTTTATCCTTTCTTGCTTTCCACATTTTTGACCTGAATTCATTTTCTTTCTCCTTTACAGCATCAGTCTCTCCTTTACAGCATCAGTATCTCCTTTCAGGAATGCAAACTTCCTTTCATTGATGCACATTTTCAAGTCCTTAGACACCCAGGGCTTGTTGTTGATAAATACTCGGACAGTTTTTGTGTTAATGACAGTATCCTCACAGAACTGGATGTATGATGTAATGCTGTCGGTCAACACGTGGGGATCCCTGCATGAGTCAAAGAACACCTCCCAGTCTGTGACCTCAAAGCAATCCTTGAGCTCCTCCCTACACTCCTCTGTCCATACCTGAATTTCTCTACAGGGTTTTCGCGTTTCACCTGCTGCCTGTATCTCGGTAGGAGATGGATAACGTTATGGACTGATTTCCAGATGGGTGCTCTGCACACTGCCTTGTTTGCGTCCTCGTTCCGTGGCATAGGCGGAATAGGCAAGTGCTAGGGGCGCCGTCCATCCATAGGGGCAACAAAATGAGTGAAATGTTTTTTACTAATACTATTTTTATACTATTCATTTGAAATATTACAAAAAAGCGTAACTAGTATCTTTATCAGAAAAAAGCATTGTAAAAAATGTTATGTGTCCAGCCTACTACTAGCTAGTTTACTTTGGATGATACTAGTAATATTCGCTAATTTAAATAGCCAGCTAGCTAGAGTTAATGTCAGTTACTTTTACCTTAAATTCATTAGGGAATGTTGGAAAGACTATTCAGGTGTTTGGGGAATAACCTAATCTACAACATCATTTTGAGAAATACACTTTTTCTTTTAAGTGTGCTGCACGAACCATCCACTGTCTGCCTCAAGAAACCAGGCATAGGCCTACATTTTATTGACATCTTAGCTAGTCTAATTAGCCAACGTTAGCCCTGCTTGTAAAAGTCAATTAAAATGCTTTTCCTTTCCCATTCCCTTTTGTAATTAATAGTTGTAAGCCTTTGCATTTTCATTATTGATTAGTCATATGTATTATAGCAAACAGCATGCTAGATAAGTGCTCATTGAATACATGTTTTGTGCATGAATGCTAGGTGTAATTACTCTTGCTATTTGTGTTTAGGCTGTAATGTGGCTTAGGTGCTATTATTGTATAGTTTCACCATCAGCAGCTTTTTTATTAATATAATGTTACACCCAATGGTCACATATACTCCTCTTCTCTCTTCAGATGCACTTTTGAAATACTTGAAACCCCTGCAAATCCTGGGCCACTTGCAGACACCTTCTCTACCTTAGTACAGCCGAGTGATGCAGCATCTAGTGCTCCTGTCCCCTCTACCTCAGCACAGCCCAGCGATGCAGCATCAAGCGCTCCTGTCCCCTTTACCTCAGCACAGCCCAGCGATGCAGCATCAAGCGCTCCTGTCCCCTCTACCTCAGCACAGCCCAGCGATGCAGCATCAAGCGCTCCTGTCCCCTCTACCTCAGCACAGCCCAGCGATGCAGCATCAAGCGCTCCTGTCCCCTCTACCTCAGCACAGCCCAGCGATGCAGCATCAAGTGCTCCTGTCCCCTCTACCTCAGCACAGCCCAGCGATGCAGCATCAAGTGCTCCTGTCCCCTCTACCTCAGCACAGCCCAGCGATGCAGCATCAAGTGCTCCTGTCCCCTCTACCTCAGCACAGCCCAGCGATGCAGCATCAAGCGCTCCTGTCCCCTCTACCTCAGCACAGCCCAGCGATGCAGCATCAAGCGCTCCTGTCCCCTCTACCTCAGCACAGCCCAGCGATGCAGCATCAAGTGCTCCTGTCCCCTCTACCTCAGCACAGCCCAGCGATGCAGCATCAAGTGCTCCTGTCCCCTCTACCTCAGCACAGCCCAGTGATGAAGCATCAGGCATCTACAAAAAGGCTGCACTAATTGACCCTACTGACTGGCCATCTGTTTTAACTGATAAGATAAGAACAGAGTTTGTTCTCAGAGGACCGTATCAAATAAAAAAACAGTTTCACGTTTCCGAAACAAAAAGACAGGAGAAGGTGTCAGCATGACTATTTCAATAGAGTCTTAGTCAATGGAGAAAAAAATCTAAAGAAGCTGGCTAATGTACTCAAAAAAGAATGATAGTTTGTACTGCTTCTGCTGCTAAATGTTATCTCAGAGAGATTTCAAATTTAATAGAGAAGGACTAAGGGATTGGAAAAATGCAAGCCACTTGCTCAAGACCCATGAGGATAGCCAGGAGCACAATACACACATGGCAACATGAAAGGTATTGGAGGTCCGTCTTGCAAAGGGGCTAACAATAGATAAGCAAGAGATGCCATTCGCTGAGGCTGAGAGAAACAGGTGGCGTGAAGTTCTTACCAGATTGGTGGCAATAGTTCAGTCCTTAAGTGAAAAAAACATGACTTTAAGGGGATCCACAGACACATTAAACAAACCAGACAATGGCAATTTTCTCAAAGAGGTGGAGCTTATGGCCAAATTTGATCCAGTAATGAAGCAGCATGTTGGTAGGGTGGAAAGTGGAGCTGGCAGTCACACACATTACCTGGGCAAAATAATCCAAGATGAACTGATAGACTCCATCAGTGCAAAAATACTGGAAAAAATAGTGGAAGAGATCCAAACATCAAAGTATTTCTCCATTATTTTAGATTGCACCCCTGATCTGAGTCATAAGGAACAGCTGCCTGTCATTGTCAGGATTGTGTTACTGGAAGACATAAAACAAGTTAAAGAACATTTCATGGGCTTTCTTGTGGCAGAGGAGTCAACAGGGGAACGTTTGTCATCTCTCATCCTCAAAAGGCTGGAGGCGCTGAACATCCCCTTTGAGGACTGCAGAGGACAGTCCTATGTCAACGGCACCAACATGAAGGGAAAGAGTAAAGGTGTTCAGGCTAGGTTGCTTCAACAGAACTCAAGAGCCTTTTTTGTCCCATGTGGTGCCCACACTTTATATCTGGTGGTAGCTGATGCTGCTAAGAGCTCACCAGATGCCATTGGCTACTTTAGATATTTAGAGAAAACTCTTCTCAGCCTCCACCCATAGATGGGATATCCTCCTGAAACATGTCAAAACCACCAGGTGGGAAAGCAGGATAAACAGCATTCAGGCAGTAAGGTACCAGGCTGGGCAAGTCAGAGAGGCTCTTCTGGAGGTGAGGGAAACTACTGCAGACCCTGTGGTGAAAGTTGAAGCCCAGCAAGACCCAGCATGTGAGTAAACTGATGCAGTCACCCACTATGGAGCTAGATGTGGCTGTCGACTTCCTGAAGAAAAAGAGAGATTCCCTTACCTGCTACAGAAACACTGGATTTTCTGATGCACAGACAACTGCAAAAGAAATGTGCGAGGAGATGAACATGGTGGCTGTTCTCAAACAAAAGCAGTTCAAAACCACAAAAAGGCATTTTGGTTATGAGGCTCCAGATGAGCCTATTGGTGATGCAATAGGAAATGGAAACCACATTTTTTGATGTGGTAGTGGATACAGCCCTCTCTTCACTTGATGAGAGATTTCAGAGCCTGGGAGAGGTGAATGACACATTTGGAGTGCTCCTCAACTTCCCCAACATGTCAAAAGAAGAGTTGCTAGAGCACTGTCAAACCCTGAGCACTGCTCTAAGCCATGACGGACAGCCAGATATTGATGGCAGGGAACTTGCTGTGGAAATGCAAAACTTTCCACATTTGCCACAAAAAAACATGACAAACATGGAACTCTTGACCTTCCTGCATGAGAAGTAGCTGACAGAAATGTACCCCAATATGTGGGTAGCTCTGAGAATCACTGCCACTCTTCCTGTTACAATGGCTGCTGCTGAAAGGAGCTTCTCTAAGCTCAAACTGATTAAAACCTACCTGAGATCTACTACGGTGCAAGAACGTCTCAGTGGACTTTCCATCATTAGTATAAATCATGTGGTCTCACAACAGCAAGAAAGGCAAGGTGAGTTTCTGTAATATAAGGCAGGTTTCTGTAATATAGTTAGTTTTTTCGTGCATACTCTTATTTATATTGTATTTATAATTAATTTCATGTCACTTGTTTCTTTAATACTGTTTTTATTTTGTGGGTGTTTTTTGTTTCTAAAATAAAGAAAATCTCAAAGACATAAAGCTATGCAGTTTCTGTGTGAGTGTATGAACACAATGATCGGTAGTGGAATTGGCTGCGATGCAAGGGGCACCAGCTATATTCTTGATCGGATTATTATTATTAATACCTGTTACATGTAATACATTACTACCCAACCCTGTGTGTATACTGTATGTGTATGTACGTGCATGCGTGACGTCTGTACAGGAGTGCATGTCTGCGTGAAGTCTGTTCATGCATGTGTCTGTGCACGTGCGTGCACGCTTGGTCCGCATGTGTGTGTTGGGTGGAGGGAATAGATAAATACTTTTGAAATGGTCTGTCAATATTTAAACATTGGTTACAGTACCCTCTTACTTCATTGACCCCTGGGTAAACTCTATGGTTAAACTTTGAAGATAGCATTCTGTTTGTATTGCACACCATTGACTTTGCTCAGTCGTCTGACCAGCTGATCAAGGCTCTGTTTCTTTACTTTGTCTGTGTAACTTTGGCCAGTCTCTGTACCTTTTGTACCGACCATCTGTTTTATATTTAGGAATTGAGGAGTGGGCCTTTAATCATTATTTTGCCATAGATAACACTTGATATTTTACACTGTAAAACTTGCAGTTTCAAGTTTCTAAGTTTATTCGCCAAATCCACAGGATTCATCAGGTGTAAAACAGTACTGTCAGGGCCTGACTGAGGCCAGGTCTCTGACTCCCTCTAGTGGGAGTAGTATGGCCACAGTCAGGACCTGACAATAGTTCAGAGAGTCTTGGTTGGTTTTGGTCAATCCCCAATTAGAGGCAACTGTCTTGAGTTGTCTCTAATTGGAGATTCCATTTATGTTCACATTGCATCCACCTGCGTGTGGATCATTGTATGTGTAGTGTGTGTGTGCGTGCTTGTGGTCTCCTAGACACCAGTTCACGGTACTGTCTCTGTGTTTGTTCCGTTTGCACTTCTCTCTCTGCGCCTCGTTCCCTCACCACTCAACGTGACAAGTACAGTGAAATTCTTACCTTGAGAGCTCTTTCCAACATGGCAGTGATAATAATATAGATAATAATAGAATAAAAAATAAAAGTCTGAATAAAAAAGGACTACGATGAGAGTTATATAGAAAAGAGAATGCAAGTATTGTATATACAGGTCAGTACCTTATTCAATGTGCAGGGGTACTGGAGTGGTTGTATATACAGGTCAGTGTCAGTAACTTACTCAATGTGCAGGGGTACTGGAGTGGTTGTATATACAGGTCAGTGTCAGTACCTTATTCAATGTGCAGGGGTACTGGAGTGGTTGTATATACAGGTCAGTGTCAGTATCTTATTCAATGAATGTGCAGGGGTACTGGAGTGGTTGTATATACAGGTCAGTGTCAGTGTCAGTATCTTATTCAATGTGCAGGGGTACTGGAGTGGTTGTATATACAGGTCAGTGTCAGTACCTTATTCAATGTGCAGGGGTACTGGAGTGGTTGTATATACAGGTCAGTGTCAGTAACTTACTCAATGTGCAGGGGTACTGGAGTGGTTGTATATACAGGTCAGTGTCAGTACCTTAATCAATGTGCAGGGGTACTGGAGTGGTTGTATATACAGGTCAGTGTCAGTATCTTATTCAATGAATGTGCAGGGGTACTGGAGTGGTTGTATATACAGGTCAGTGTCAGTACCTTATTCAATGTGCAGGGGTACTGGAGTGGTTGTATATACAGGTCAGTGTCAGTATCTTATTCAATGTGCAGGGGTACTGGAGTGGTTTAGGTGGATTTATACATACAAAGTGACTGGTAGTAAGATATACATATAAACAGGACTAAAAAGTGACCAATAGCAGGAATTTATAAATACTTATGGTAATATATATAATTGAGGAGTGGGTCTTTAATCATTATTTTGCCATAAATAACACTTTATATTTTATAGTTTCAAGTTTCTACGTTTTTTTGCCAGGATAAATAGATCAATACTAATGGTCATGGCAATCAATAATCAATGGACAGTAGTGTAATGGAGTAATACATCTCATCAATAATCATTTTAGCAGCACCTTAGGTTGTGTCTGACTTGGTAGAGACCTGTGGATGGGCATAGAGTCAGTGTGGATAGTCTGTGGGAGAGGGAGAGCAGTAGTTGTTAGCCATTTAACAGTCTTATGGCCAGGGGATAGAAGCTGTTTAGGACTCTGTTGGTCTGAGCCTTGATGCACTGGTACCGTCTGCCTGATGGGAGCATGGAGAAGAGTCCATGGCAATTTTTCGGTCCTTTTAGCAATGCCTAGTGAAAGTCTGAACACCCCTTGCACAGTTGTCACATTTGGTTGTGTTTAGATTAATTCTTATAAGGGAAAGGAAAAGTCTAGACATTTTTAGAAATTCAAATTAATAAAAAATTAAAAACAAAGATTCCTTGATTGTTTAAATCTTCACACCCCAGACTTGGTGGAAGTACCTTTGGGCAGCAATTACAGCAATTACAGCTGTACATCATTTTGAAAAAGATTCTACCAACTCTTAGGACAACATTATATCCATTGTTTTTGACAAAATTGCTCAAGCTCAGTAAATTTGTTTTGGAATCATTGATGGACAGCAACATGCAAACCATGTCTCTGATATTCAAGCTTATTTAAGTCAGGACTAGAACTGGACCCCTTAGAAACCCTCAACACCTCTTGGAATACCTTGCTGGTGTATCTTTGGCATTCAAATGTGTGTTTATTTTTTTAAATATTTTTTTTATTTCACTTTTATTTAACCAGGTAGGACAGTTGAGAACAAGTTCTCATTTACAACTGCGACCTGGCCAAGATAAAGCAAAGCAGTGCGACATAAACAACAACAACACGTACAGTCAATAACACAATAGAAAATCTATGTACAGTGTGTGCAAATGTAGTTCGATTAGGAAGGTAAGGCAATAAATAGGCCATAGTGGCAAAATAATTACAATTTAGCATTAACACTGGAGTGATAGATGTGCAGATGTGTAATTGTCCCATTGAAAAATAAAACTCTATCCCAGGGTTAGGTATTCAGAAGACTGAGGCAGGTTTCCCTCTTACTTTATACCTGGGCTTTGCTCCTTTAGTATTTATTTTGATCCGGACAAATTCCTCAGTCCCTGACAGTGATATACAACAATACTTGAAAATAGAGAGGGTTTCACTATTGTATTGGATGTGACCCAAACAACGTTTTTATTTTAAGACAAAAAGATAACTAATTTGCCATGTTCTCTTGCAGTACCATCTAAGGGCCTTCTTGCAAACATAATGGACTCTGTATTAACATTGCTGTCTCTCAGCAGACTTGTTGGGGGGGGGGGGGGGGGGCTTTGCTCTCTCTCTCTCCTCTCTCTCTTTCTCTCTCTCACATCCATAGTGACCCTGGCCCCTCTGGGTGTTGTGTGTCCAGATCCACTAAGCCTAAAATCCTATTAGTTAGGGATTCCAGGAGGCATTAAATGTAATTGTCCTATTTTCTATGCATTGTATCATCACTTATGTACATTCATTCAACTGTGGAATTTCCAACAGAAGTTCCAAAACAGAATGAATCCCAAATAAAATTATATTGTCATGGAATGTTTGAAACCATAATTGAAGACCGCTTGCCAATCCCTTGACATCTCTGGCTTTGCTCTCTATCTGGCACTGCCAGTGTCCCTCTGCTTCCAGTGCCACCAGAACTGCAGAATCGATTGACCCTCCAGGAAGTGAGAGAGAGTGGATTTTTAATCTCTCCCTCTTCCGAGGCAGTGTCGCCTCTGCCTCTGCCTCAGGCTCATGCCTCAAAACAAACTGGACCTGGCAGGACCAGCGCACCCCCACCCTAACCCCTGTGAGTGTTGGACAGAGAGGAGATGGAAGTGTCTTAATAGGACATGAGCCAAAATAACTTCAATGCACCTTGGCATAGATTCTACAAGTGTCGGGAAATATATTGGAGGGATGCGACACCATTCTTCCACAAGAAATTCCATGATTCAGTGTTTTGTTGGTGGTTCCAGAATCAAGTGTGTCCAGTAAGTGTTTAATTGAGTTGATATCTGGTGACTGAGACGGCCATGGCATATGGTATTGTTTACACACTCATCAAACCATTCAGTGACCACTCTTTCCCTGTGGATGGTAGCATTATCATCCTATGACCCTAAGCATGATGGGATGTTAATTGCTTAATTAACTCAGGAACTACACCTGTGTGGAAGCACCTGCTTTCAATATACTTTGTATCCCTCATTTACTCAAGTGTTTCCTTTATTTTGGCAGTTACCTGTACGTTGCTTCACGTAAAGTTCCTTCATACAGTATTTCTTCCAGACATCTGTGATTGTAAATTGAGTCAGGAAGCAGGTGCAGATGGTGAGTTTGATAATAACGTACATAGAGAGTTACAAAACAACTGAACCAATACTGCCTGAAGAGTGTTCTTCTTCTTCTTCTTCTTCTTCTTCTATGAGGTTTAACAGCGGTTAGCATCCAATTTGTTGCATTACCACCACCTACTAGACTGGAATACAACTCCCTTATACTTTGCTTAAAAATAAAAAAATTAATAAAGAAATACCCTACCATCTAACACTACACTCACTCATTTCAAAATAAAATAAAATAAGCTAAACTAAACACCACCCTACTCTACTAATTACATCTATTTATTCCTACCTCATGCCATCATCCTGAAAGGATGGGACATCACCACTTAACACACCCTGTAACTCTTCTGATGTCAAGTCTTGCACACCCAAATACCTCTCTGCAGCTCCACCACAACCTCAGTTTTCTTCGACTGAATTCCATCCCTGCAGTACAGTCGATAACCATTACTATAAATGCTAAAGATCCAATCTTACTGAAACTTCTATAACTTTTTGGCCTATCCCTCTGTTCTGGTATATATCTACTACTCTCACCACTCCTCCCCCTCGACCCATCTTCCTCTACTTTCTTCACTGCCTCAGCATGTGACAACTTCTGCACTACTCTTACCCTCAACCTGCCTCTCTCGCACATTTCTGATCCCCAGCCCCATGGGCATCCCTACAATTAACACATTCCACTTCTTTCCCCAATGCCACACATTCCTTTGTCTCATGTCCTTCTGCACACTTCTCAAACCTACACACTGCTGCCACATGCCCATAGGTTTGACACCTGTAACATCGTAATGTATTCGGCACATAAGCTCGTACAGGATAACTTATATATCCTAACTTCCCTTTGTCGGGCAAAGACTCAACTTCAAAAGTCAAAATAACAGACAATGACTCTTCTGTTTCCCCACTCTCACCACTCTGTCTACGTCACATCAAACAACGAGCATCACAGCTGAATCTTTCCCCTCAGCTGGTCAACTTTTATATTTACTGCTACCCCAGTTATCACTCCTTTCATAGGCGCCCTTTTTTTGAGAGGGAAAAAATTAACTTTTCTTGCCCCCATTTGTTTAACTCCAAGCGTCTTCTCCCTCTGACCATCAGAAACACTAACAATTATCACTAGACCACTTCTGGTTACCCTCACCGATTCTACAAACAGTTATCACCAGACCACTTCTGGTTACCCTCACCGATTCTACAAACAGTTATCACCAGACCACTTCTGGTTACCCTCACCGATTCTACAAACAGTTATCACCAGACCACTTCTGGTTACCTTCACCTGACCAGTAGAAACAAAAACAGTTATCACCAGACCACTTCTGGTTACCTTCACCGATTCCACATACCCACCCTGAAACCACAAATGGATCAGCCAAAAGGCAAGAATCCACTTATTTCTTTAAACTTCACTCCTACTGTCACAGACTCATCTTTATCCTGACCCTCGGTGCATACCTGGGCTCCGATAACTTCACCACACATGACAGTGATTAGTGATTAGGTGCAGTGTGAGGCAAGGTTGAGAGGGCCAGCCAGTGCAGAGCTACTGTACAGCTTTGGGCTTTAGGTCTCTGAGGTGGTCCAGAAGGAGCCAGAGCAGAGCTACTGTACAGCTTTGGGCTTTAGGTCTCTGAGGTGGTCCTAGTCCAGAGGTAGACAGAGTCTTCATAACTGTATGATCTAATAAACCTACATCTCCTGGCTCAGCTGTGTGAGTCCACGTACGTGCATATGTCTGTGTGTGTGTGCATGTGTGTGTGTGTGTGTGTGTGTGTGTGTGTGTGTGTGTGTGTGTGTGTGTGTGTGTGTGTGTGTGTGTGTGTGTGTGTGTGTGTGTGTGTGTGTGTGTGTGTGTGCGTGCTGTGTGTTGGGGTGTTAACCAACACAACGTGTTCGGTTGGGTCGGCTGCTGTGGGGGGTTTTCATTCTTCCCACAGTTCCATTTCTACAGGCAGTGTCTGTGTTCATTAGGCACCAAATGTAAGAAAACGGACTGAAACAGAGAGGACTACCTGGACTTTTCCAATAAGAAAGGTTCATTTAAATTTTCGGTTGCAAAACATTTGAAAACATTGTCAAACACAACCCATTTACAAAATGTTCCGTTGAGTGCCCTAATGAACACAACCCAGATCAGGTACTGAACCTCAGCATAACATTTATGGTGACTCTTTTGAGGGCCAATACCTAACTTAATGTATTGATGTCAATGGGAGACTTGCACAAATATTCTTGTTATATGCACACAGATTAGTGATTACAGAGAGTTGCTCTGCTGGGCATGCCACCCCTAGCTCCATCCAGCCAACAGTGGTCATTCAATGAGGGGTGTGTTCTGTCTCTGAGCTTCTGATCATTACTTCGTAAAAAATATGTCAACAAGGTGTTTCCTTGACACTTTATTGGGTAGAAAGACGAAGGTACAGAAATTAACTGCCCCTACTCTCAATAGGGGTTCCTAATCTTCTCTTTCAGGTCCCATCTCGTCTGGAGAGCCTCGTCCGGCTTCCATGCGCTGCCGTCTTCCCCCAGCCCTGGCACCCTCTTTAGGCTACCACAGGTGGGGTGGTGGGTGGGTATCCACCCTGGCAAGCATTTGTTATTCAAACCCACTTGTTGTGGGCACAATACTTGAACTAACTTGTATTGAGGGAACAGTGTGAATCCGTGCAAAACCTTTTCCCAAAGCCCTTTTGAAGGCGACGGTCCATTGAGCCAGTGGAAGAGGAGAGGGATTAAGTGGCTCGGCAGTGGCGCATTTCCGAGAGGGCTAATTAGCTCGACGCTCATTGTTAAATCGAGCAAAGCAAGGCCCTAGAGGAGATAAAGGATCCAAATAGGTGAACCGAGGAGGCCGAGGGGGCCCAGGAATGAAACAGCCAGCAGGAAGCCACTGGCGAGCCCCCGGCGAAGGAAGGCAACACCACCAAGTTTTCCCAACCGTTTTTGTCCCAACTCACCACTCACTCCTAAGGAGAGGTAGAGTGAAAAGGAGATTAGCAAACAAAATTAGAGGCAGGGTGATTTTAAGGATTTTTAAGGGCAACTTGTCTGGGGTGGGTGATTTTAAGGATTTTTTTTTTAAGGGCAACTTGTCTGGCTTCTTCATGTCCCCCCCACCATGCACTCTGTCTGGACAATGTTAATTAAACTAGAATTAAACTGTAAAGAAAGTTGTGAGCTCCAGGGCGTTAGGAGAGTCTCTTTGAGGATTACACGTCCGAGGGGCAGAAAGGAAGGGGAGAGATTTGTCAAGGCGTAATTGAGACAGGCGTGAAGGAAAGAAGAGTATAATGAAACGTTTTCTCTTGTTGTTAATTTGGCCCAGAGGGTTATCAGATCCCCAAGTGAACAATGCAACAAGACTCAGGTTATGTTGTAGTCTACCACCGCTGAACATTGGTGATTTATCTGTCACACGGGGAATATAAGAAATAATCATGCATTCGATTTCAACACTTCTGAAATTAATTAAACACTTCTGAAATGAATGGATGTAAAATGGGTGATGGCCATGCTCAATAAATGTATATAATAGAGGAGTTGTAGATTATACTTTTTTTATTAAAAAAGTTTTATAGAAAATATCAACAATAAACAACAACTATGAATAAAGCAACAACTTGGGATAAGCATGTGCAATATAAATTAACAATATACAGAACAAAGTGCTTAATTTTATTTACAATTAAATACATCCTCAAGGCATGGCTGGGGAGGGAGTGGAGGGCATGGCTGGGGAGGGGAGGGCTGGGGAGGGGAGAGGAGGACAGGGCTGGGGAGGGGAGGGCTGGGGAGGGGAGAGGAGGACAGGGCTGGGGAGGGGAGGGCTGGGGAGGGGAGAGGAGGACAGGGCTGGGGAGGGGAGGGCTGGGGAGGGGAGAGGAGGACAGGGCTGGGGAGGGGAGGGCTGGGGAGGGAGTGGAGGGCATGGCTGGGGAGGGGCGGGCTGGGGAGGGGAGAGGAGGACAGGGCTGGGGAGGGGAGGGCTGGGGAGGGGAGGGGAGAGGAGGACAGGGCTGGGAGGGCTGGGAAGTGTACGAGTGCGCCCCGAAGTCTCTTCTTCTTTTTTTCAGACCTACAGTACAATCTTAATATCTGTTGTGATACATGCTTGACAAACTACTGGGACGCTTTGATCTCAGGCACTGTCATGCGTAGAAAGAGCTTGGTCAGGAGTTGTCATCATGATAGGAAGGAATGTCTGATAAACTGACCAATCAAAAATGGCGTAGCTCATTGGTGGTACTTATGACAATAAATAAGATGTTGTTGAGGTGTGCCATGGACTGACCATTTAGGAAGAGTTGTTCAAGCTATCACGTATGAAGGAGTGGCCGTATGTAACATTTTTTAAATGCCAAATGACTAATAATAATATATATATATACTTTTAAATATATGTATACCATTTATACCGTCAGTTCTACACAACTAATAGTTTCCATTCTTCTTTCTCTATCATGTAGTTTTATCAACATGTTTTTTATTATCCCAATCACTATTAAACATTTGATTGGGATAATAACAATACTAGTCTTATTCAATAAATACATTTTCAAGAAAGCGTGTTGTAGAAATGTTTAAGAGGTTTCGGGGGAACACAGAAAGTCTGTGAAGATCAGCTTGTGAGAAGACATGGCGTGTGGCAGTGATGATGACGATGGTGAGGAAGATGGAAGCCGCTCAGTGCTTCTTCCTCAGCCTCAGTTTCTTCTTACGGCTCCCGGCACTCTCGCTCTTCCCCCTCTGCCCCCCTTCTTAACGCAGAAGTACTTGGTCACCGTCTTGTGGCACTGTTCGCACTTTACCGCACAGCACCAGTGGAACTTACAATTGCAACTCGACACCAACTCCTCCTTCCTCTCCTCCACGGCTAAACCACACTCCCCACACAGCCTCTTGCAGCTCCGCTTCTCCCACTTATTTAGACTCTTGCCCTTCTTCAGGCACTCTCTGCCCTCTGTGCCGGGCAGGCCCAGGGTACGGTTCTCCAGGCAGTAGTCTGGGGAGTCCTCCAAGTAGACCAGTTCTTTACGAGAGATCATGCTGAAGGTCTCATCAATGGCACCTCGACTGGCTGCACTGTTCCCGGCCCCCCGGAGCAGGTCCACCTTGAATAAATTAATTATTTTATGTGAAGTGTCTTTAGAGTGCTTCTAAACAATTTTGTTTAATATAAACAATAAACAATATATACTGTACCTTCAGGGCTCGGTGGTACTTCTCCTTCAGATAGTTTCCCACCTCCCTGAAATCTGGTAGCTGTAACCAGCAGGTCTGTGTGGTGCAGGACCCAGAGACGCCATGGCACTTACACGTCTTCTGCATGGTCCCTTTCACTGCCTGGGAGGGAGAGGAGAGCAGTGGAGGCAGGGAGGGAGGGAGGGAGGGAGGGAGGGAGGGAGGTTGAGAGGGAGGTTGAGAGGGAGGGAGGGAGGGAGGGAGGGAGGGAGGGAGGGAGGGAGGGAGGGAGGGAGGGAGGGAGGGAGGGAGGGAGGGAGGGAGGGAGGGAGGAAGAGGAAGACTTTGGTTAAGCTTTATTCTACAGTCTGTGATTCACCTGGAAAAATGGTAATTACATAATAGTAACCTGAAAATTACGTAAATTAAGTAAATACTGTATAAACTCCAGACAGAACCTATTGTTGCCAGATAATTATTATTAACATACGGATGAGACATTCATTGTCTGATTTGGTCTCAGGAAATCAGTTGTGTAAGTATATGTGGCTGAGCACAAAGTTGTTTCAAAGAATCAGTTGTGTAATGGGATGGTTCGAATACCCGTGCCAACAAGGTGAAAAAACCTGTTGATGTGTCCTTGAGCAAGGCACTTAACCTCCAGAGGCGCTGTACTACTATGGCTGACCATGTAGGCAGGCTGTCATTGTAAATACGAATGTGTTCTTAACTGATTTGCCTAGTTAAATACAAATAAAACCATTGGCTCTTGATTGATGTTTTGTCAAATTAACCCATTGTACACTCAAGCCTGACAAAAAGAGGATGAATTTACTAAGGGAGAAAGGGTAGGTTCAAGGTTCATGCTGGAGTTTTTGTGGTCCCCATCAATATTTCCTGACTTCACCCTGACACAGATGTCAACATTTATTTTCAGCTAGGGGAAGAGCTTTCTCGCGAGGTGAGGGCCGAATCAAAGTTTCCCATCGAGACACTGACTGTGTCCCTCCTGGAATGAGAGTATTTATTTAGCAAGGCCACTGACTGTGTCCCTCCTGGAATTAGAGTATTTATTTAGCAAGGCCACTGTCAACATGTTTTCTGCCATGAGGACACCCACTAAAGGGGTGAGTTTCTTTTTGTTACAATGATGCTCCAGGTGCCGTGGGGT
The DNA here is from genome assembly GCA_023634145.1 of Thymallus thymallus. Taxonomy (NCBI): domain Eukaryota; kingdom Metazoa; phylum Chordata; class Actinopteri; order Salmoniformes; family Salmonidae; genus Thymallus; species Thymallus thymallus. The sequence continues at coordinate 10,029,320 of CM042389.1, forward strand.
TCGGAGGAGCAACGAGGCCCCAACAGGAGGGCTCCTAGGCGGGGTAAACAAAGATTACTCCAGTCTCTCGCCTGTGGTCCTCCGTCCCTGACTATGAACTCCTCAGGGACCACACAAAGACTAACAGAATAAATATGGGATGCTTATTGCAAGAATAAAACTAAAACAATTTAAAGAGAGCGGGCAGGTGTAATACTGTCCCTGGTCTGCAGTGTGTGGCACCATGGGATACTCTAATTAAGGACCAGTGATCCTGAGATTCTGCAACTTAAGTCTTGCCATTATAAAGGACATTCATTAACTGGTAAACAGACCCTTCTGGTACAGCGAACACACTGTGCTTATTGGAGGACGAGTGGCACCTCACTTATGGGGACGTGAAAGGGGATGCTTGGGTGGTACGCTTGCTGTAAGCTATAATTCTCACTGAGCAGGCTGAGAAAGGAAAATATTATTTGAAAGGTACTTTTACATTGAGCAGTCGATCGGTTGAGGGTCGAGTGAGAAACGCCACACTGATTCAATGTCAACATGATCTGGGTTTTCAGAATAACCAGAAAACCAAGCTCTAAATCTATCTGGAATCATGATAATATTTCACTCTATTGTCAAAGTTTTTTAGATTGTATGGTGCCGAGTGATAGCTCACCCCTTCCATCACCATGGTGTAAAGTAAAAGTCAAGTAAAGCAAATACTGTACCTTGCGTCCAGCCTCGTTGTTGTGGAGGTTCATGGCGGCCCGTGCATCCTGACCCGTCTCCAGCGCGTCAACAAACTGCTTGGAGATGGCCTCACCGAACCCCACGTTGTCACTGCAGCCCCCCCACTGCCAGCCTGTACCCCCTGGGCACACAAGCAGGATACATCAGTTTGTCTGTATGAGAGGATGGCTCATCATTTGTAACGAAAAAACGTGGAAGGGTATTATTTCCAACGTACTTGAAAAAATCCTTGTTGTTTTGTTGAATTGCCTGCAACCGAATCGCATTACATGAATACAACACAGTGTGTACACAGCTGTTTAATCTGTGCGTGTCTTGTATAGTCTGTGTGTGGATTTTTAAATCTTCTCTTACCCCACTGTCCGTTCCTGCTGTCATCACAGCCACAGTTGTCAAAGTCCCCAAGACTGCAGTTCCTCGTCAGAGTGTACATGACCCCTGCTGAACTGATGGCATGGACAAACGCTGTCTCCCTGCTCGCTGTGAGAAAAAAACATATATTATATATAATATTATATTATATTATATTATAGTAGCAATGGTTACTGAACTGATGGCAAGGACACATGCTGTCTCTGTTTGCTGTGTGTGAGAGAGACATTTTAAAATGCACTCAGGAATGCCTTCTTCTGAAGAGGTTGTTCCTCTTCTCTAACCATTATCTTTAAAGTGGGGCCATGGGGCTTGCTGTTGTTTTAGCCAGGGTGACCATGGGGCTTGCTGTTGTTTTAGCCAGGGTGACCATGGGGTATGCTGATGTTTTAGCCAGGGTGACCATGGGGCTTGCTGTTGTTTTAGCCAGGGTGACCATGGGGCTTGCTGTTATTTTAGCCAGGGTGACCATGGGGCTTGCTGTTGTTTTAGCCAGGGTGACCATGGGGCTTGCTGTTGTTTTAGCCAGGGTGACCATGGGGTTTGCTGTTGTTTTAGCCAGGGTGACCATGGGGCTTGCTGTTGTTTTAGCCAGGGTGACCATGGGGTTTGCTGTTGTTTTAGCCAGGGTGACCGAGGGGTTTGCTGTTGTTTTAGCCAGGGTGACCGAGGGGTTTGCTGTTGTTTTAGCCAGGGTGACCATGGGGTTTGCTGTTGTTTTAGCCAGGGTGACCATGGGGTTTGCTGTTGTTTTAGCCAGGGTGACCATGGGGCTTACTGTTGTTTTAGCCAGGGTGACCATGGGGTTTGCTGTTGTTTTAGCCAGGGTGACCGAGGGGTTTGCTGTTGTTTTAGCCAGGGTGACCGAGGGGTTTGCTGTTGATTTGGGCAAGGCCACCATGGCGGCTGTTGGGTTGCTTTAACAATCGTTTTGACTGACTAAATAAACAAATGCCATCTCACGTTATATAGAAAGAGTCCTTCCTCTGTGATCTGGATGAGCCTATCTGTGACTTAAAGCTGGTCTTTTATTAAAGGGCAGAACAAATGATTTCCTAGTCAGCATATACAGTACTGCACTACTTCTGACTATATAGAGCCCTACATTTCGTCTGGTCAAAAAAAAAAAAATGTCTATGGAGAATTAGGTGTCATATTTAGCTCTGGTCAAAAGTAGTGCCCCATATGGGGAATAGAGTGTCCTCTAGCCTGTGACCCAAACCCAGCAAAATAGGGTGTAATTTGGGAAGCCCAACAGAAATTATAAAATTCTGAATAAGAATTCCAAAATTGTCCAAACTTCCTAATTGGAATTCAAAAATTCCAAAGTGGAATTCAGAGTTACAATGGAGCCTGGTTCATTGTCTCTTACCACTGCGGAGGCTTCTGTGTGTGGACAGCTGCAGGGCTCTCTCAGGGCAGTTCCATCGGTCCCAGACAAACTGGTACTTGCACTCCTCAATGCCGCTCTGAGCCCCTGCCGCTACGCTGCTGGAGTAAATCAGGTACGCCTTCAGGAACACAGAGGAGTATCTCATCAGGTCACTAAAAACTGAATAGTTTCAATCATGACCATGGGAAGCATTCCAGGGACATTTAGTTCCATAACCCCAAAAGTCCTAGTGTATAACAGATTTTTTTTTCAACAATACTAATAAACATTAGCTTCGGTTAGTAACAGAAATAGACGGTGGGAAAAGTCTTAATACAATATTAATTCAACTTTTTTAACCTGTTTCACAACCCCTAAGTGAGTTGGAATCCCAAGCCGTATTCTTTACAAGTTCACCATGTCCACTTGGCTTGTTCGCCTGGCTCTCTGGTCCTTGTTGAGACTGTGTGAATGATATGTCTCAAGTGGCCTGTGGAGAGACTGAGCCACCACCTCTCTGCTTCTCACTGGGGTCTGGTGGGCTAATGATGACCACCCACCTCATCACAGCACTGCACAGGCCAGCACTGCCTTTCCTGCCACTACTGCATCTAGTTTATTCACACACAACACACATAGATATCTAATGCCTCTCCTCCTATAGTCAGGTCTAGATCTATCAACCCAGAGACCTCTACTAACTCTAGTCTAGATCTATCAACCCAGAGACCTCTACTAACTCTAGTCTAGATCTATCAACCCAGGGACCTCTACTAACTCTAGTCTAGATCTATCAACCCAGGGACCTCTACTAACTCTAGTCTAGATCTATCAACCCAGGGACCTCTACTAACTCTAGTCTAGATCTATCAACCCAGGGACCTCTACTAACTCTAGTCTAGATCTATCAACCCAGAGACCTCTACTAACTCTAGTCTAGATCTATCAACCCAGGGAATTCTACTGCTTCAATTCTAGATCTATAGGTTCCTGGGTTGATAGATCAAGCCTGGTCTCATAGACTAGTCGTAACAAAGTAAATGTAAATCCGGGACACTCAAATTAGTATGATACGTTACATTTGGTATGGTTTTATAAGACAGAAGGTTACTTAAGGAAAAATGAAAGTAGGGTGGTTGGTCGGGGTTGATGGGTGGTTGTATAGCGCAAACATCTAGCAACCCAAAAGTTTGTGAGTTCGACTGTTATCACGGACAACATTAGTATTTTAGATCATTAACAACTTCTCAACTACTTACTACTTTTTAGCTACTTTGCAACTACTTAACATGTTAGCTAACCCTTCCCCTAACCCTAATCTTAACACTTTAACCTAACTCCTAAACTTAACCCTAACCCCTAACCCCTAACCCCTAAAATCTAGTCTAGCTAACGTTAACCAGCTAGCTAATGTTAGCCACCTAACCAGAACTCGTAACATATCATGGGTTTTGCAAATTCGTAACATATTGTACGTTTTGAAAATGTGTAAGATATGATACATTTTGCAAATTCGTAACATATATAATATGAATTGTAACATATCATACGAAATGGTTGACGGAAATCCACAAATGAATGCATACCATAAGAAACGTAACATATAATACTAAATTGCACATCTTGGATTTACATACAGAATAACATGAATTGCCTCTATACACACTGAACAAATAACTCTCCATGCCTCTACTATCTCAACCCTTGGACATTTAAAGCTTCTCCGCCTTAATAGGGTCAAGAGCCGTAGATAGGAACTCAAAAGGGCACCATAACACTGCTTAGGCCTACCCTTGCTGTTGTTACAACAAATCAACGATGAAAAGACATATTTATACATAACCATGGCCATCTCATTGTGGAGAAAAAGGAAATGCAGTCTATTTAGAAAGTGAGAGGGAGAAAGAGAGTAACATACGCAGACAGCGATAAGAGATCCTTACAGTGGTGGTCTTTTTTGGTATAGGGAAGGAGGGAAGGGAAAGAGGGATCTGACCAGAAAATCAAAAGAATGTTGGCTTACCTTAGGCCCAGTCATCAGGAAGTTATTCACTGACCTGGAAGAGGAGGCAGCTTATTAACTCTGGGAATTAAGAGTTGTCCTTCAGCAAGGGCAGGAATTCCACAGCTCCCTCACTTAACATCTCTCATTAGGTATCATTAATAACATTCCATAACATGGTACAAAAGCATCAGTAGCTATCTTAAATAATATAGTACTGAAGCATTTCTTACCATACTCTCAGAAATTAAGTGTCCTTCAGTAAGGGCAGGAATTTCCTTGCTCCCTCATTAGATAGCTAGCTTTAATAAAATGTAATAACACGGTGCTAAACCATCATCATCAATCTAAATCTTTGTCTCCCAAATGAATAAAACCCTCGCCTGCCGGTCAATAACCATGGTGTTAAAGTGACATTTCTTGGGTATGATATATCAAAAATTCCTAAAACAGTATTAATTAATACTGCCGAAATGCATTGTTACTCATCCATGCTCTCATACACAAAAAAGCTATAAAACAGAGCGGGATGAAAGTATATTCATGAATAATAAACATGTTATAAACAAGAATTACAGGAACATATTTTATTATAATCATTGAAAAATTTTCCATCCCTACATTATCATAAAGGAAAATCAAGAAACCTAACTATTTCCCAGTCCTGCACAAAATGATGTCGTTTGGTAAAAAATGTTGGAAGGTAAAAAAACATTTTAAATTTGATCAGTAAATAAATATAAGTAATGGAATTGTGTATCTATTCTAATAGGCCTATGCACCAATATATAATTAACGACTTTCCTATCACATACATTGCGTTAAATGAATGAGGCAATCATAGAGAATCCAAAATAGTTGAAACTCACCAGCTGCAGCAAGACGTTGTCATGTGAGACATCAACATTAAGATACAGTAACAGACCTCCAAATGCCTGAACATCCTGACAGAAGAGACGAGAGAGGATAGAGAGATGGCACATTCATTAGCTCTCTAAAGGAGCATAGAGTATATAGCGAGAGGCTACCAACCCTACATACATACACAACTCCACTGGCTGTAATATGCCAAGGTTCTCATGAGGGACTCACTCGAGGGGGGCTCTGAAATGGACCCACTCTCATCCCAACAAGAGATTATCTACTTAATTAAAGATGTTCCCCTTCTAACTCCCTAGACCAATCAGAAGGAGCACTCCGAGGAGAGACTGAAACGATCAAAAGGGCACCCTGGGCCTCGCGCGGACAAATAGCAGCACGAAATCTCTTTTCGGCCTTCTGAAGGATTAAGGAAAAAGTTAATTAATATTAACCCACCAGAAATCGACTGATCTCAAATCGATCTGGTAGAGTTTGCGCTCTGAAAATGTAATTTACACACCGTCTTGAAAGAGTTTGATACAGCGGTAACAGATAACAGTCATTACGGGTATTATCTCCTTGGAACAGACATGAGATGTTATTTGGATACGGTGGGACTTCTTGAGAGTTGTGTTTTTTTTTTTTTGACTGATTTTACAAATGCCACGTCCAATTTAATCAATTGTTCTCCCTCTAAAACAATCATAGACTAGGCTTAATTAACATCCCATTGTTTGAAATTCATTGTTGAAGCATGGATTTCATTTGACATTTTGACAGTTTTCCTAAAGTTAATTTCAAACTTCTGATGTAAAATAACATATAGGCCTATTGAAACGAATTTTAAATGGTTTAACCAAAACGAAATTTGAGGAAAATAGTTTTAAAACAACATCAGATAGCCTATTCATATTGATAATTGTTTAGCCTAACTTAATCAATCACGTACTAACATTTGTATCTCTGTAAGATCCAAATTAATTAGAGATCGGCTATTCATGTTGATTGCTTTGGGGGTGGTAAGGCATATTAGATCCCTTTAACAATGAAGACATATTATGCCTACTCGGAAATGAGTTGATAATTATCCTAATACAAATCGAGGAAAATGTGTTCATTTATAGAATGAATAGCTAGGTGTCCATCCAATTGGCAACAGATTTTCATGCAAATATTCTAAAATCCACATTAAGAAAATATGCAAATTTTCCCAACAGTGGTATGTGGCGCAGTGGTCTAAGGCACTTCATTTCGGTACTAGAGGTGTCACTACAAACCCTGGTTCAATCCCGGGCTGTATCACAACCGGACGTGATCTGGAATCCCATAGGGCAGCGCACAATTGGCCCAGTGGCGTCCGGGTTAGGGGAGGCCGGGGTAGGCCGTCATTGTAAATAAGAATTTGTTCTTAACTGACTTGCCTAGTTAAATAAAGGTTAACTAAAAAAATACAAATATTATTTTTTTCAACCAAAAATCAGTGCGTGATGACATGCGGCACACAAAATGTGTTTTTCTGCTTACGTTTTCATGTACCAAATAAAAACGTAAAGTTCAGTGTGTTTCCATCACATTTTAAACTCTACTGATATTTTTGTCACAAAAACTGTTGCATTAAATAGCAAATGTGCCTATTCTGGTCTTGGCACCTGCGCTCTAGCCAATAGCTTGCAGATACAGTGCGTGTAGGCTCTGCGGGTATGCTAGTCTGCACTACATGATACGATTATTATGGATAAGAGCAATAATATTTTTATTTGTCAAATGGCAGTCAATCATCAATCATCATGTCACCAGAATAAGACCCTCAATATTTATTGGAAAGGAGCATCAAGATCACCATGCACTTTCACCACCCTGTGAAATGCATCAATTATTTATTCTGTAGCCTAATCAACTGCATGCTTTCCCAACGAGTAATAGTGGGAGGACCACACATGTTATTACTCGACTCCAAGTTCAATTAGATATGGTTATTATATCAATATTTGCCCATACAAGCGTTTCCACCACCATTTCTCGCATAATAAATTTTACTGACACAAAAAGATCCCACCATGTCAAATGAACGAACAAATGATCTGTTGGCATTTATAAAAATGTACCGAAACGTCTGGTTTCCATCACAGCTGTAGTTCTTTTTTTAAATTATTTGATATGACTTTACTTACATAAAAACTGTTGATGGAAACATGGTTAGTAGGTAGGTTTCCATCAAATTGGTGACAGATTTTCATGCGAATATTCAAAATCTGCATAAAGAAAATATGTGCATTTTCCTACCAGTGGTGTTTCCACCCAACTAACTTGTGGATCAAAATCAGTGCATGATGACATGTGCACACAAAATGTACTTTTTTTTTTTTTTTTTTTTACTTATGTAGCTGCTGGAGGGTAAGCTCAAATGGAGCAAAACACACAAACAATGATCCGCAAAATGGTGGAAAATGAAACAAACTTTCATACGCATAGCAGCTGTCTCTAATTGGGGACCGAACACAAAAACCCCATAGAGTCTGCTAGACACCCCTGCTAGACCCTGTTAGATATGATGGTAATTATATCAATACATACACATAAAAGCCTTTTCCACCGACATTTCTCGCATAATTAATTTTACTGACACAAAAATATCCCACCTTGTCTAGCATATTTTGTATTGTCGATATTTGGAAAGTTGACCGAAAAATGTTGTTTCATCAGGCCTGTCATGACATTTGTTATCTGAAATGTACTCGCATAAAAATGTTGGATGTAAACCTGGTTTATGAAGCCTAATTAATCGATCACTTAATTCTTTCCTTTGAATATCCCATTGAATAACCTACTGTTGCAGGCCTAACATGACGTGACAACTTCAAGCGACAACAATTGGCAGTGGAATGGTTTCTTTTACTTAGACCTTGTCAAAATGAAAACCTTTGCCTTCTTTTTAAAGCTATTTTTACTTTTTCTTTGCTTGATCTCCAAGGGGAAGCTATTCCATAGACAAATGCCTGTATAGAAAAACGTGCTCCTCGCAGAATTGTTTACTCATGGGATTTTACAAGACATAACATTAGAGGGCGCAGGTAGCCTAGAGGGCGGCAGGTAGCCTAGAGGGCGGCAGGTAGCCTAGAGGGCGGCAGGTAGCCTAGAGGGCGGCAGGTAGCCTAGAGGGCGGCAGGTAGCCTAGAGGGCGGCAGGTACAGGTAGCCTAGAGGGCGGCAGGTAGCCTAGAGGGCGGCAGGTAGCCTAGAGGGCGGCAGGTAGCCTAGAGGGCGGCAGGTAGCCTAGAGGGCGGCAGGTAGCCTAGAGGGCGGCAGGTAGCCTAGAGGGCGGCAGGTAGCCTAGAGGGCGGCAGGTAGCCTAGAGGGCGGCAGGTAGCCTAGAGGGCGGCAGGTAGCCTAGCGGTTAGAGCGTTGGGCCACTAACTGAAAGGTCGCTGGTTTGAATACCCGAGCCGACAAGGTGAAAAAGCCTGTCGATGTGTCCTTGAGCAAGGCACTTAACCCTAATTTGCTCCAGGGGCTGTCCCTGTAGGTAGGCTGTCATTGTTAATAAGAATTTGTTCTGTTTGTCAATGCTTTAATCTCTGGATTTTTTGTATAGGTAAAACAAACAAATAAAACAACATTTCTTGTGTAATTCCCCTTTAATTGTGCATCTAGCAAGAGAGAAATGTGTTGGTCTAGTGATGTTTCTGCTGTTAGGCCTACTGCTGCAGCAAGTCATGACAGTTTGGTCTAGTGATGTTTCTGCTGTTAGGCCTACTGCTGCAGCAAGTCATGACAGTTTGGTCTAGTGATGTTTCTGCTGTTAGGCCTAACAGAGTTAGAAAAACAATCGCCACCCAATTGATACAAATAATCATGATATGGTTCTGTCAAGTAAGCCTACTTTCAAAACTCTTAGTACAAAACTCCAAACTGGTAACTGGTAACACTGACTGTTTTGGTAACACAAATTTTGTTTGTAGAAATCTTTCAACAAACAACTATTGATCCTGTTTACTGTGAAATATAACAAGTACATTGGTTTAATCACCAAAACACAACATAATATCTTCTAAATTTAGTTATTTTAACAACCAGTCAATCCAATAACAAAAAATGGAAGATACATGTTTCAAAATATCAGTTTGAATGTAGTTTGCTACCATACTGTAAATTACAGTACATTACAGTTTCCACATTAGGCAATACACTTGCACTACCCATTAAAATGGACTGAACATAACATCATAATTTCTATCTTAATCAATGGTGTGATTATTGAATACATCTTTCACAATGTAATCAACATCATGTTTTTATTTTATTTTATTATTTAACCTTTATCTAACTAGGCAAGTCATTTAAGAACAAATTCTTATTTACAAATACGGCCTACCTACAGGGTCAGCCGCTGAAGCAAATGAGGGTTTCTGGCCCAATGCTCTACCCACTAGGCTACCTGCAGCCCCCATGTTTAGCAGGCACTAGTTTGCATCAAGCCTGTCTTGAGCATTTGGCCATATGTTCTCATTGAAATCACAGTAAATATCCTCATTGTTCATGCACCTGGTGAAAAACCTTTTGGCATGGCGAATCCAAGCCTGACACAGGTCTGGATTGATGTCATTGCATGCCTCATCCATGGATTGAAGGAGGGTGGTACACTCATGGGGATGGCAATCATACATCTTCTACCTGTATTGTAATTGTGTATTGTATTTTACAGTAATGTATTGTACTTATGTATTTCAGTGGTCCTGTGCATGGCTCAGTTTGTAAGAGCAGGCACAAGTAACCCCAGGGTTTGATTCCCACTGGGGTCAAAAGGTGTGGACTGTTGTCACTTTCTTGTTTTGGACTTTCTGGATTATTTGCGTATTGGTATTGGTATTGATATTGTCTTGGTATTGATATTGTATTATTGCACTGTAGGAGCTAGAAACACAAGCATTTTGCTGAACCTGCTGCAACAATTGTCAATATCAGCTTAAATTTTTTTTTACTGTTAAGTAAAATCATAATGTTATACTTCTTATGCTTCTACTTTACAAAAAACTTACTGTTAAGTAAAATCATAATGTTATACTTATGCTTCTACTTTACAAAAAACTTACTGTTAAGTAAAATCATAATGTTATACTTCTTATGCTTCTACTTTACAAAAAACTTACTGTTAAGTAAAATCATAATGTTATACTTCTCATGTTTCTACTTTACAGACATACACTTTCATTATGTACTTCTCAAAATCTGTTGTAGACAAACAAATTTACATGTAAAATCTATTGGTTTACCAAACATTTACGTGATCATCAATTAAGAGCAGTCCGACAGTATTGTGAGCATTGCATTCATAAAGGCAATTACTTTAAATGAACAGGTATCGCAACATGAAACATATTTGTAGATGCAACACTGATTAAGTTTGGTTAAAAAATTTGACTATGATTTTGTGTGTTGTACTTAGTCAATTAAAAATCTGCTTAGAGTTTTGAAACAACTGCCTTTTTGATGATTTGTTTTGCATTTTGTATTAAGGGTTGTGAAAAAAAACAACTAACATTTAAAGGGGACTTTTTTTTCACAATTATTTTCAGTTTTTTAATATTTTCATTAGTTACAGAGACAATTGGCTGTCACATTTTGCTGAGTCCTCACTTGCCATTGACTACAATGCATTGTGAAAATGTGTTAGAAAACACTCCAAACCAACTCATATACTGTATATCTGCACTCAATTTCTGACATTTCCACTGTCCCATAAATCCATATTTGCACTGCTGGGTTGTTGGTGTAAACAGTATCAGTCAAACATGGATTTATGGCACAGTGGAATAAATAAATTACAAACAGTTCAGAGGCATCATTCAGAATGGGATTCTGATGCAATATGAGTTCATTTTGAGTGTTTTACAGCATTTTCTAACATCCTGTAGGCCCTTTTCACATATGAAACGCAGTACCCTGGTGCAGTTCTCTGGAGAGTTTGCGAGAATTCTACAGAATACATTTTCAGAATTGATTGGCGAGCTACCCATAGGCATTCTTCTCTGCAGATCCTCTCAAGCTCTGTCAGGTTGGATGGGGAGCGTTGCTGCACAGCTATTTTCAGGTCTCTCCAGAGATGTTCGATTGGGTTCAAGTCCGGGCTCTAGCTAAGGTCCTGAGCGCTCTGGAGCTTGTTTTATTCAAGGATCTCTCGGTTTCCTCCAGATGTGACGCTTGGCATTCAGGCCAAAGAGTTCAATCTTGGTTTCATCAGACCAGAGAATCTTGTTTCTCATTGTCTGAGAGTCTTTAGGTGTCTTTTGACAAACTCCAAGTGGACTGTCATGTGCCTTTTACTGAGGAGTGGCTTCCGTCTGGCCACTCTACCATAAAGGCCTGATTGTTGGAGTGCTGCAGAGATGATTGTCCTTCTGGAAGGTTCTCCCATCTCCACAGAGGAACTCTGGTAGAGTAAACGTCGGGTTTTTGGGCACCTCCCTGACCAAGGCCCTTCTCCCCTGATTTCTCAGTTTGGCCGGGCGGCCAGCTCTACGAAGAGTCTTGGTGGTTCCAAACTTCTTACATTTAAGAATGATGGAGGCCACTGTGTTCTAAGGGACCTTCAATGCTGCAGAAATCTCTACGTACAATTCCTTCAACCACATGGCTTGGTTATAGATATATAGATATAGACAGGTGTGTGCCTTTCCAAATCATGTCCAATCAATTGAATTTACCAGAGGTGGACTCTAATCAAGTTAGAGTCCACCTCTGTGGAAACAGGATGCACCTGAGCTCAATTTCGAATCTCATTGCAAAGGGTCTGAATGCTTATGTAAATAAGGTATTTCTGTTTTTAGTTTTTAAGAAATTAGCAACATTTTCTAAAAACCTGTTTCACTTTGTCATTATGGGGTATTGTATGTAGACTGACTAGGATTTTTTTTTAAAAATGTAATCCATTTTAGAATAAGGCTGTAACGTAACAAATACGGAAAAGGTCAAGGGGTCTGAATACTTTCAGAAGGCCCTGTATATACAGGAAGTACCAGTACCAGATCAATGTGCAGAGGTACAAGGTATTTGAGGTAGATATGTACAGTTGTGGCCAAGTTTTGAGAATGACACAAGTATTGGTCTCCACAAAGTTTGCTGCCTCAGTGTTGATGATGGCAATTTGCATATACTCCAGAATGTCATGAAGAGTGATCAGATGAATTGCAATTAATTGCAAAGTCCCTCTTTGCCATGAAAATGAACTTAATCCCCCAAAAACATTCCCACTGCATTTCAGCCCTGCCACAAAAGGACCAGCTGCCATCATGTCAGTGATTGTCTCGTTAACACAGGTGAGAGTGTTGATGAGGACAAGGCTGGAGATCACTCTGTTGGGCTTCTCAGCCCAAGGGAGTGGGCTCACTCACAATTTTGCCTAAGAACACAGCCATGAATAAAGAATGGTACCAACACATCCTCCGAGAGCAACTTCTCCCAACCATCCAAGAACAGTTTGGTGATGACCAATGCCTTTTCCAGCATGATGGAGCACCTTGCCATAAGGCAAAAGTGATAACTAAGTGGCTCGGGGAACAAAACATCAACATTTTGGGTCCATGGCCAGGAAACTCCCCAGACCTTAATCCAATTGAGAACTTGTGGTTGATCCTCAAGAGGCGGGTGGACAAACAAAAATCCACAACTTCTGACAAACTCCAAGCATTGATTATGTAAGAATGGCCTGCCATCAGTCAGGATGTGGCCCAGAAGGTAATTGACAGCATGCCAGGGCGGATTGCAGAGGTCTTGAAAAAGAAGGGTCAACACTGCAAATATTGACTCTTTGCATACACTGAATGTCATTGTCAATGAAAGCCTTTGACACTTATGGAATACTTGTAATTATACTTCAGTGTACCATAGTAACTACTGACATAAAGATCTAAGAACACTGAAGCAGCAAACTTTGTGGAGGCCAATACTTGTGTCATTCTCAAAACTTTTGGCCACGACTGTACATGAAGGCAGGGTAAAGTGACTAGGCATCAGGATTGATAATAATAAGAGTAAAATAAAGAATGTGCAATGTGGAAACATTGCAGTGCACTGGCTTAGAATTTTCCCATAAGCTTTGCTGTGGTTATAATCATAATACAATTTAAGGAAACAGTTGGCGATTTTATAATATTCTAGCAGTGTCCACTGTCCAGCAGTAGGCAAGACACCCTGTTTAGTTAAGAAAAAAAATACATAAAATAAAAAGTTAGCCAGCCTATTTTCGAGGCTAATATTCTACCAGTAGGCTACTGTAGCCTACACCTAGTATTGCCCAGCAAAGCAGATCAGATTTTGACAGTGCAAGGCTAAAACTATCAGCCTGATGACCACACAAGTGTTACACAGAGCAGAGCAGTGGATGGTCTGACACCAGGCAGCCAATGAAGAGAGGGGTGATGTCACTGGGAGCTGGGCTGAGCCTGACAGCAGAACAGCGAGCCAGGAGGCCAGCTCACAGACAGACAGTGGTGCTATGGTGGGTACACCCACTGCAACTGGACTGAAGCAGACCCAGGATCAAACACCATTTAAAATATTTCAAATTATTTAGTTGTGCTTGATTGAGCTTGCCTGTTGCAATGAAACCAATAGCAGTCTCAAAAGTACAAACCCTGGCACTCCAGGCAGACTAAAGCAAACGCTTAAAGTATTTGAAAAATTTCAAATAGTATTTGAACCCAGGTCTGGACGAGACACATCCGGTTGCAACTCTGACCATGTTTGCATAGGCTAACTCTTCAATGTTTAGGCACCAACTGGCCATAAGGAGTGGAAGTTTAGCTGAACAGACTGGTATCCAGGCTAAAATATTAATTAGTCTGTCTATTTAGTTGGATTTATTTAGATCTGGGATGAGATCATTGGTAGTTCTTTTGGGCTTGAAACTAACACATACTCCAGTAGGGGGTGCAGATATGCTAGTATTTGAAGAGACTTGGTCGACTGCCAAACTGAAGTCGGTATTTTAGCTGTCTGCACCCATGCTTTATCAGAACGGTTCATTCAACTCACGATCAGTCAATGCACCAAAATTAACTATGGTATTTTTCTTAAGCAGATTATGAAGCAGTGTCTTGTTGCTGCTGTTAGAGGTTAGAGAGAGAACGTAGCAGCATAGCAGGCTCCCATGGCTCAATAGGTGAGAGAGTCATGCATGTCCAGCACCAGATGGAACTGATAAGCAGGTGGCTGAGGAAATAGAAGAATTTGAAGAGACAGGCAGCAAGCACACCATGTCCAGAGAGAAAGAGAGGTGTGGAGAGAGAGAGAGAGATCTGAGAGAGGGTGTGTGTGTGTGTGTGTGTGTGTGAGAGAGAGAGGGTGAGCTGGAGAGTGAGTGAGAGCAAATTGCAAGTCAGAGATAGTCCTGTCAGTCAACCTGAATGACAGACTAGAGAGCCTAGAGGACCAAAACAAAATCTTGAAATGACCATCTGACTTTGTTAAGACAACAAGAACTTAAAGTAATTATGAAAAACACTTAGGCCGACCTAATGTCAGTCAGCAGGCACACAGACTAAATTCTTTTCAGAGGCCACCTTCATATTGCAGTCAGGTTATGGTTTTGAATAGGCAATGTGATATGTAAATACCACATTCAAAAGAGCTGTACTAGTGTTAGGTCTTTTATTGTACTTGATGTTGCATGTTGATAAGAGTAAAGTTGAAATTCTAGTCTAAAATACCACGATTCAGTAAGCAGTATGGGGAAGAGAGATTATGTGAGAATAGGTCACAGAATTGGCAAACAGCAGCCACATCGCCTGGGGACAAGGCCAGTCAGAGAATGGTTTTCTACGATAGCTACAATTAGTTTAATTTCTAATCACTTTAGGCAGCAGTGAGAATAACATAGTATTATGCTACATACACGGCAGACCTCAACTTCACCAGGGGCGTATTCACTAGGAAATAAATGGGCTGAAGTGAGAAGGGCTAACATGAACGGTCCAAATAATAAACGCTTGTTTTCATAGCATAACATTTACCGTTGCAAAAAAAAAAATATGTGTGCACTAATGAACACACCACAGTCACTTTGCAGAACAATTACTGAGACAATGCAGCTGGGACGGGACCAGTAAATGCTAAGACAACGACTTGTCTTTTATTCAGTTAGGAATGGAAAGATTACAGAATTACAACAAAACTGACAGCAGAACATACTTTCCAACATGTAGAAAATTTGGTTTATTTACGGTACATACAGTGGGTAAAACATTACTTGAAAAAAAATGCGGCAGTTTTCTTTTAAGGCATTCAGACTTCAAGAAGTTAACACTGTACAAAATAATTGCACTGAAAAAAGTAGACCAAAGTGTGACAAATATTATTACAATTGAATGAGTTCATAACTAATCTGGAATCTTGTTTCATCAGAGCCAAAACATTTGTTGAACTATTATGCAAAAATAGCTCCTTAAATCTTCTGATACTTGAAAGAATATCCCAAGATGCAAATCACATGGTCTTTCCTTTTCCTTCCAAGTTAAAAAAGTGCTATCCGTTACTCTCGCTCTCTCCCTCTCATACATAGACACACATACCGTACATGAGAGAGAGAGTAACGGATAACACATTTTTAACTTGGAAGGAAAAACCATGTGTTTTGCATTTTGGGATATTCTTTTAAGTGTATATATATATATATATATATATATATATATATATATATATATATTTTAAGACAGCCATTAAATAACAAACACGGTACCAAAGCAAATATCTAATTCCTAGAAAGTGGAATTCCTATAGTTTTTCCCGCTCACTCCTAGCTAGAGTGTTAATTTGGTTGGACATCAATTGTAAGTTAAATAAACCCCTGGCTCTTTCTTTCCCTCCCCTGTGTTGCATCCATCTTTTTCTAGACATGTCCGTGTCTACAAGCAAAGTACATAACATTACTTCCATAAGGCATCTTGGGCGAGTCCTGACAAAATATTTTTATTCAAGATATCGAGAGACGACACGTACGCAAATGCTCTCAAAGCCTCTTTCTTTCACCGTGTCCTATTGGAGAAGGGAGACCGAGGTCCCATATTCTTATTTTAACTGCAGTAAGAGTAAAAAATAAATACAAACAAGTATTTCTTTGTATAATAAAGACTGATCAGTATGTTATTTAACTACGTTTCAGTGCAGAGGTGTGTCTGTGAAGCAAGATGAAAAAAAAAAAAAAACACCAACTAGGCTTCTTTTCAACCATCCAACTGAAGTCACAGGCACCGTCGCCCACAGCAGACCTTAGGTAAGTCCCAAATGGCACCCTATTCCCTATATAGTGCACTACATTTGACAAGAGCCCAGGTCAAAAGTAGTGCACTATATAGGGAATAGGGTGCCATTTGAGACTTCCGTCATCCTCTTCTAGACTCGTGTTAAGAGCAACTTGGACAGGAGGAGACCACTGGTGCTTTCACGTGTAATGCCGTGGAACTGAACTTCTATGCCAGCCTATGGAATATGGTCTGGTAAAGAATGACAGCTAAACAATATGTTGAGTATGAAGTAGGTAGTGCTGTTTCAACAGCAGCTTATGGTGAAGTTGGGTTACTTGATAAAATAAAACAAATAAACTGTAAATAACTTTAATTTAATCTTGAACTTAACAAAAGCTGGACTTCTCCCAGGATTTAGATTACTCTACATATCGAAGAGATAATTTTTTGTCCGAATTGAACCAAACGACATGATCAAAACAAAAAACTTGCCTGCGTCGCCTTAACGTGAAGAAACCTCAAACGTATTATTTTTCACTTAACAATTTCAAAAGTGCCACAGAGGGTTAATTAATAATAGCGCATGAATAAATTAGAGGTTAATGTTCTCCCATATTCATTGTTGGTGCACAGATGGCACAGGCAGGTAGTTTGGTTGGTGTAATCGTTTCACACATTACACCATCTATCTCCGCCACACACACACACTACAGGTTATTCCACAGATAGCGTGACTCTAATCAACACTCTCCAAGGGCCTTGCCACTCTATAAGCTTGCTTTGGCTAATAGTCACTTCACACAGCATTCATTTCAAAAACATAAAATACAAAAATACACAATTTACTAAATGGTCTAGGACCGTTTTAAAGCCAATATTAGTCTGAGGAACTCAGGAATAGGTTTTTAACTCATAATATGGAAATGAGACATCAATGAACCATGTTCTGACCACTACTAACTCCATCAACATCGCTGCAATTTACTACAGCTACATTCTTTCCATCTTTCGTTGGTTTTGCCCGTTTTATCATATCTGGTATCGGTCTTATTGAGTCCGTAACAGTTCGAGGCGGTTGAGACAACATTACTCAGCCAGTCTTGTGGCTGCCGTCGCCTGTTCGCTGGGCGCGGGCCGAGACAAGATCGCGGGACACCCTCTTGCAGTCCTTGGCCAGACCCAGGAAGCACATGAGGTTTATGAAGGCAGTGGTGATGTTGAACTTCACGCCAAACTCACTGGTGGCGTAGTCAAAGGGAAAGGTGTGGTGGTAGTTGTGGAAGCCCTCGCCTGGAAGGAAGGCCAGAAGGGGACAGGAACATCAGGTTAAATCCGTAGACCAACAGCCGTACACAGGTGATGTAGGGACAGCCAAGTCAGTATAATTTTTTTTTTTTTTACACTATGCATCTCTTAATGCTATAGTTATGCAAGTTACCCCCCTCCCCCAATAGGCTTAAAAACATAATTTGATAATAGTACAGGTGATATGTAAACTAAAGCACTTGGAGTCTGAGAAGTTCCACAACAGGGATGGGTAACTTAAGTCTTGGTCGGCGGCTGTGTGCAAGCGTTCGTTCCAGCCTAGCACTCAAACACATGATTCAACTAAGTTAATTCTAGTCTCTAACTTGAAGAACCAGAATTAGATGACTCAAATCTGCACCAAATACAGCAGCCCTCTAAACACAAAGAGTTGTCCATATCTTGGTTGATAGTCAACTACAATTCCCACTTGTTTTAAGCTACTCAACTAAAGCATGATTTCCACAGCTGACAAACAGGCAGATCCTACAGACAAGAGGTTACAGTAGAACAGCGGTATTCAAAGACGGGGGTGAACTGCAGTGGTGTCACCAAAATCTAAAATGGCTCTGGCCAAAAG
Organism: Thymallus thymallus; assembly: GCA_023634145.1. NCBI lineage: Eukaryota > Metazoa > Chordata > Actinopteri > Salmoniformes > Salmonidae > Thymallus > Thymallus thymallus. Next base: position 10,047,771 of record CM042389.1, read on the forward strand.
TAGTACATTATATAAGGAATAGGGTGCCATTTCAGATTTGCCAATTGTGAAACCTGCATGAATTAATGTTGTTATACATACATCTCTATTGTATGATTTAATGTTGTTATACATACGTCAATTGTATTTTTTTTTTTAATAAGCTAAATGATCTGTTAGATTGGGATTGAATCCCGTTCCCACCACACTTGTGTATTTCCCTTCATCTCAAGCCTATCCCTATCAATATAACACTACTCAAAAATACAAAAAAAAAAGAGAGAGAGTGGCATTGGTGGGGTCAATTCTATTTCAATTCAGAAAGTAAACCAAATTCCAATTCTCTCTCATTGAAGAGAATTGGAACGGGAATTTCAGTGTACTTCGTGAATTGACCCCAACTATCCCCCCCCTTAAAGAGAAAGATGATCCGGTCCTTACCGATGGCGCTGAAGGCCACGAAACGGTTCTCACTGGGGTTGATGTTGCGGTCGTAGGGTCGGTTGCCCCACATGTGAGCGGCAGAGTTGACCAGCCAGGTAGCGTTCAGCACCAGGGTGTACCTCATGAGGCCCGGGATGAAGTAGCCCACCCACAGGGACTCATCCCACAGGTACCAGGGCACCCACATGGGCACCAGGAAACACAGCAGGACCACAGACAGCTTGTAGTACCTAGAGGGGAGATATGAGACATTAGAGATATACTAAGAAAGGAGACATTGTTTGGTTGGTATAATATATATATATATATATATATATATATATATATATATATATGTGTAGGTCTCAAATACAATCTATTGAGCTCAACTATTCATTTCTGGGGTGGGTGGGAGAGATTACATGTATCAAAACAGAGCTTGTGAATAGAAATAGGAGCATGCAATTTGAACACCAGGCTATTCTATTATGATTAATCTAAATTAAGTTACTAAAGCTGGGAAGTCAACAACACACCAAGCACCTAGATTCATAAGAGGAACTAAACGTCGCACCCAGTTCTCAGTCCACATAAAAAACATGTTTTGACAAAAACTTCTGATCAGTTGAGTGTGTCTACCACCATATGTTAAAACACCCTTTTCTACATGTGGTGATACTAGTTCGGGACTGCGTCCAAAAGTATCCGCTGCATGTTGACCAATGGCCAGTCACTGTACTTTGTGTGGGTATGGCCTGATCGAGGCCCTGGCAGAGATGACAGCTCTTATGAACAGATCAGCTACCAGTGCCGTCACGGCCACCACAACACAGACTAACACTTCCTGTGGTCGTATCTAGAATGGGGAAACTGGTTCAGAGAGCAGCAGTGCAGAGAGCACAGCTAATTAGAACATAGGTTTCTCTTGTCTGGTCACATGGTCCGGAAAGCACCTGGTTCTAACAATGAGGCACAGAGCTTGGTTTACTTTAGACATTGTCACAGCATAGACAATTAATTCAAATAAATCTAAACGTTGTCGAGTAACTGGTGCTGGTCTAGTGGAACATACATACATAAAGTCGGATGTTTACATACACCTTAACCAAATACATTTAAACTCAGTTTTTCACAATTCCTGACATTTAATCCTAGTAAAAATTCCCTGTTCAGCTATTATTTCTTTCATCACATTGGTCAGAAGTTTACATACACTCAATTAGTATTTAGTAGCATTGCCTTTAAATTGTTTAACTTGGGTCAAACGTTTCAGGTAGCCTTCCACAAGCTTCCCACAATAAGTTGTGAATTTTGGCCCATTACTCCTGACAGAACTGGTGTAACTGAGTCAGGTTTGTAGGCCTCCTTGCTCGCACATGCTTTTTCAATTCTGCCCACAAATTTTCTATAGGATTGAGGTCAGGGCTTTGTGATGGCCACTCCAATACCTTGACTATATTGTCCTTAAGCCATTTTGCCACAACTTTGGAAGTATGCTTGGGGTCATTGTCCATTTGGAAGACCCATTTGCGACCAAGCTTTAAATTCCTGACTGATGTCTTGAGATGTTGCTTCAATATATACACATAATTTTCCTTCATCATGATGCCATCTATTTTGTGAAGTGCACCAGTCTCTCCTGCAGCAAAGCACCCCCACAACATGATGCTGCCACCCCAGTGCTTCACGGTTGGGATGGTGTTCTTCGACTGGCAAGCCTCCCCCTTTTTCCTCCAAAAATAACAATGGTCATTATGGCCAAACAGTTATATTTTTGTTTCATTTGACCAGAGAACATTTCTCAAAAATGTCCCCATGTGCAGCTGCAAACAGTAGTCTGGCTTTTTTATGGCAGTTTTGGAGCAGTGGCTTCGTCCTTGCTGAGCGGCCTTTCAGGTTATGAAATTTCCCCCCCGGGGGATCAATAAAGTACCTATCTATCTATCTATCTATATAGGACTCGTTTTACTGTGGATATAGGTACATTTGTACCTGTTTCCTCCAGCATCTTCACAAGGTCCTTTGCTGTTGCTCTGGGATTGATTTGCACTTTTCGCACCAAAGTACGTTCATCTCTAGGAGACAGAACGCGTCACCTTCCTGAGCGGTATGATGGCTGTGTGGTCCCATGGTGTTTATACTTGCGTACTATTGTTTGTACATATGAACGTGGTACCTTCAGGCGTTTGGAAATTTCTCCCAAGGATGAATCAGACTTGTGAAGGTCTACAATTCTTTTTCTGAGGTTTTGGCTGATTTCTTTAGATTTCCCCATGATGTTGAGCAAAGAGGCACTGAGTTTGAAGGTAGGCCTTGAAATACACCCACAGGTACACCTCCAATTGGCTCAAATGATGTCAGTTAGCCTATTAGAAGCTTCTAAAGCCATGACATCATTTTCTGGAATTTTCCAAGCTGTTTAAAAAGGCACAGTCAACTTAGTGTATGTAAACTTCTGACGCACTGGAAATATGATATAGTGAATTATAAGTTAAATAATGTCTGTAAACAATTGTTGGAAGAACTACTTGTGTCATATGTCTTATGTCTGTTGGCATAGCTGATGGTCGAGAGAAATGCAAAACTCAATGGCATCATCTGATCACCAGTCACATGCAGTCTGAATCTTGATGTGACATTCATTCTGTAACCACCGGTTAAAGCTCTTTCAAGTGTTCAATGAGTGTTCAATTGCCCCTCTGTGGTACATTCTGTGCCATTCCACTGCCAATTGAGGTTTGGTACAACTTTTCCAGAATGCAAATAGGCTTCTAGCTACAAAACTGCACGATTCAGAGCGAGGGTACTGCCAAAGGCCTCGTCAGGGTCAACCCCTTTAAAAGGCCCAGTGTGGTCATAAATTCATTTTTTTACTGCGTTTTGTATCATATTGTACAACAGCTGATGAAACTAACACTGTAAAAGGGTGACATTTTGATCAGTGCTATTTCCTGATAGTTGCTGGTTGAAAATACAATCTACACAGGACCTTCTAATCAGCCTGTTGACATGGGAGGGAGATTCAGCTTGCCTGTTGACATCAGGTGGTAAAATGGCAGTAAATTGGTTAATAGACAATACAAAAAAAAAAAAAAAAAAAAGTTTAAACTGAATTCTGAACCTCTCTGCCAACAACAAGCTAGTTTTAAGTTTCCCCCTCCTACTCCCAGACAGTTCTAGTTAAATTCTTGCTTGAGAAAGAGTTTTGCTAAAAAGCAATTTTTGTCAGTTTTAATGTCAAACTATTACAGCAAGGTACTTAACTGTTACCCAGAAATAGCGATAAAGACGGCTGCATAAAAAAAATAATAAAAGGTGACAGCTAGCTACTGTACGTTGATTTTTTTTAAAGTACAAGGAATCCAGTTCCTCAAAACAAACAAACACTGTTGATACTTGGTGCCTGAGGGTACAACTGTTCTTATGAAAGGAGGTTTTACCCACATCCAAGAACATGAACAGGAATAAGATCCAATCCACGGAAAAAAGGAAAGTTGGCTCACAGTTTTGCTGCTCCTAAATGTGATCTTTTGATAAAGTTAATAGGTGATACAATAACAACGTTGACAGAGAGTCTTTGTTAGGTCAAGCTTTATCAAAAGATCACGTTTGAGGATCAGCAATCTCCCTAAAGCAATATCTTTAAGTATTAAGATAAGATAGCGTTTTATTGTCTGTTTTCACAGAAATGTGCATTGCGTCATGAACTCTTAGAGCATGGTGCTTGCAATGCCAAGATCGCAAGTTCGATTGCCGCTGGGGCCACCCATCCGAAAATGTATTGACTACTCTGAGCCGCTTTTGATAATGCGTCTGCTAAGTGGCATATAAGATAAGATATTAGATGAAAGGCAGGGGACTAGGATGGTACAGGAAATGGACTGTAACTGTTCTCTTCTTACTTTCTCTGGAACATGACGACTTTATCTGCCTTCAGGTCCGTCAGCTCTAGCTTCTTGCCCTTCTCTATGACGTCGGGGTGCTTGCGTACGAGCAGCCAGCCAATGTGAGCAAAGAAAAAGCCCCGCACTGCATTGTGGGGGTCGGCGTCCGTCTCAGAGTACTTGTGGTGAACTCGGTGGTCCCTCGCCCACTCATAGATGTCGTTCTGGAAGAAATAATGGAAGGGATGTGGTTGTTTAGGAGTCACTTATAACCAACACTAATAAAATCAACACAGGAATCTGGGGCTGTGTGAATCAGCGTCTCAGAGTAGGAGTGCTGATTTAGGATCAGTTTTGCTTTTTAGACCACAATAAATTAGACCACATGGACAGGGAGAACCTGATCCTAGATCAGCACTCTTACTCTGAGATGCTTGATATATATGGGCCTAGATCCACAGTTCTGGTATTTCTACTATAGAGAACCATTGACATGGATTGCCATGCAAGCTGAAGGGCTCACACCCGACACGTTCAGCAATAAAAATGTCAATTTAAGTTTATTTACTGGAGCGCTGTCCTATTTCTGTTCTTTGTACGATAGAGCAAAAATAAATGGTTTTCTCCATCTCTATGCTTTAATTCTACAAGCCATTGAGATGTCAGAACACACTAATATTAATAGGTATGGACACAACACCAGAGAGAGTTTAAACACAGTATCCTTGAGTATAAATGCATAGTAGAGAATTGCAGTTCAATATACAATGTGTTTTAAGATGTGACCATCGGATTAACAGCGCAGCAGCCGTTAGTCAGCACAACAACGCAGATTATACAGGCAACAGCACTGAGATTAAATGCGATCATTAATTCCAGTGGAACTTTGTTAAAAACACTCAACCATACTTTATATACCGGCATATTGCACAGTGGGTCGCTCATTCATGCGTTTGTTGTTATTGGTGCGGACTGGAGTAGACCTTTTTTGGCTAAACCCTTAACCTCATTGCATTGGCCGCTTCTTTAAATGATGTCATCAGTTTGTAAGGAGGTCATAGGGCCACGTGATGGTCACGTCACACATCCACTGGGGATTTCTACAATAGAAGTGGGTCTACTTCATTCTTGTGTTGATGTTTTTGATGAAGGCTGGCTTAAGCCTCTAAATCGTTGGCACTTGGCGGTAGTCTCTGCTAGCTCTCTGTCCTGCTGTTTCTAACTTTCCCTCGCGGATATGCCAACACAATAAAGGCCTTTTAAATTGAAGCAACACTCTAGAAAGAAAGAGCCATGTTGGTTTGTCACACAAGTTTAGCCTTCCAAGTTTATGATGCGTGTGTGTGTACGCCCGTGTCTGTTTTTGTCCCTGTAGGTGTCCTATGCTGGCGACAAATCCAATTTCCTCTCTGGGGTTCAATAAAGTTGATTAAATTCAAAAAGTTTTCCTTTGTTACCTGAAAGGCCATGGAGTTAGCGAGGGCCAGAAAGACTCGGAGAGGGGTGGAGGCCTTATAGGACTTGTGACTCCAGAGGCGGTGGGCCCCCGCGGTTATACCCAGGGCACTGATCAAGAAGCACAAAGCAGCTAGGGAGGGGAGGAAGAGAGGGATGGGAAGAGAGAGAGAGAGAGAGAGAGAGAGATAGATATTAGGCTAGATATACAGACGCCCAAGTTTGGCTCACACACACGCATACACAGAATCATGTGAAACACACACAGACACATTTGACACCTAGTAGTTACAAGGCCAAGTTACATTCCCCATCCCTGCCTATTTTCTGTCATGATAGAGTTACTTATGTTGGGAACTGGCAATGGCAGTATGTATGCATGCATGTCTACTCTACTACTCTCAGGGTTGTTGTTGTAAAACTTCTGAATGTGTTTCTATGTGCAGCCACACAAGGCTGCTTAGGATGTGAGAACCCGGGATCGCCAACTGGTCCAGGCAGCAAAGAAGAGACATTCTGTTGTGGTGCCATGTAGCCTCACAATGGAATGTCTATTGGAATGGCGATTGTTCTTTGTCTTTCTCAGTGGAATAATATGCAGTTCAGCATATGAGAGAGAGAGGCAACAGTGGAAACACAGTTTGGGTTGTTTGGTATAACCCAAGTCATGAGTTATCTGTCTATCTATTCCAACTATTCTCACAAAAACATAATTAAACCCCTGCGCATGTTGTTTTTAGGTCTAAACAAGCAAACAAAGATGGGTGTAACTATGTTCTAATTCATGAATATATTGTGAACAGAGGTGCCGCAGGCCACACATTCCCAAAGTCTGTCTCCATCTGCACCACAGTAGGCCTAGCCTATGAGCTGTTTGTTCAGTTCATGATAGATGGTCCGTAAACTGTTAGGCTGCTACATAGTCCGTTATATGATACAAGAGAAGTCACCCAATAGGCCCTTATGACTGTGTGTTTGTTATTTCCAATGGAAAAATATTGAGTAGGTGTGACCCGCAATAGATTTACCAACATTCAACACTATTCTTATAAGAGGGCGGGCAAGCAGCACCATGTCGGTGTAATACCACTAAGCACCTAACGTTACTTCACAAATACATCGCCCGGTTCTGCACATTCTCATCTAGTAGGTCGACCGGATAAATCATACTGCGTAGACTAACAACTTTAACGAGGAAAAGGGCGTAAAAATCGATAGAAGCGCAACAAGAACATTTGAATAAAATTTCACATGTAGTAAATGGGGATACTTACTCCAAGCCAGAGTTAGGGCCGACGTGGAGGGCACGAGCATCAGTCCATAAAGCGCTCCAATATGTAATAAAAACATCAATATTATGTTTCTCCACACCAGTCTCATCGGCGGTTTAGGGCCCTCTTTTGCTTTATAACTATCATCAAAAACATCATCCCTCTTTGACGTTTCTGGCATCACCGCATCTCCGTTTTGTTGCTTGTTGGGGTTTATCGTCTCTGTCATTTTTGCTGTATAATAATTTAATGCGCCCAGTGTTGAGATGAGATCTGTACTTGAAAGAGGACACGATAGCAATCAGTTTACATGACAAACACCGGCTTCATGTTCCATCCAACCAGGAAATCGAGCACGCACTTCACACGGTGAAAGTGCGTGGTCGATTTCCTGGTGGGCCAGCACTGGTTGCAATGCTAGGATAGCACAGGCTACTCTAAAACGCACACATAATACAATTGTCTATCAACTGGGATCAAATACACCACTTACTGTGTGAAATGAAGATAATTCTTACAGTGTATCAAAGGGACACAACGCAGAGATGGCTTCTTCGTGCGAAAGTTGACAATAGAGCGCGCTGTGCAGCCCTTCTCGTAGTGATGACACCGCTTACCTAACCTGCTGCTGAGTTTCTTCTTCAGACCTCGTTTTAAAGACTGCAATTGGTCGAGGGGCATTTGATGCCACTTCTACCCTAATCGTTTCATTGGTTGCCTTCGTATCTGATGTTTATTTTACAAATCCTGGCAGTGAAATGCTGAAAGTCATCCAGATAACCCCCCCCTTTTTTTTGTTTTTTTACGCAACTTGTGTCAACATGGTTGGATAGCTGTTTGTTTGATAGGCGTAGTCTAGTTAGATATACATACACCACCTTTCCAAAGTCAGTTCCCAGCAGTAACCGATGAATAAATGGGAAAATTAAATGTTGCTGTTCATGGAGAGGATGTAGGGTGATGATTCATCACATCACTTAGAAATATAGGCTAGGCCTACTTAATATAATAATGTAGCAAGTTATATGATATGAATATAATCTCATATACATATTTAAAATGTTAATTATTCAAGGTAGAACTTGTCCTTTTGACACTCCTGAATAACTTGAATCTTGAGGCCAAAGGGTAACGGGTATTTTCAGTTATTCTCATTCTGAAATTATTGAAAGATAGGGGTACAAATGATTAGCACCCGTTTTCAATACATTTGAATACCTAACCTTGCGATGATAACAGCACTGAGACTTTTTCTAAAATGTTTTATGAGATTGGAGAACACATTGGGAGGGATCTTAGGGACAGATCGAAATGTATTGGGGGAGGGGTGGGCCAAAATAGGGGAGGGTTGTTAAACTTTTTTTTTTGCTTTGGGTGGGTTGTGTGTTTTTTTTATTGGGCACAGGGGAGGGTAGTGCATTTTTTCCCCTGGTTAACATTTGCTCTTCTGCTCATATTTTCCCTATAAACAATGGCTTGACTTACTTTGATATTTGATATTACCCTAGTAAAGGTTTGTGGCTATTATTAAGCTTTAGCTACTGTAGGCCTGCCTATGATATGAAGTCAGTGCACCCCGGCGCTCCAACTGACTCCGACAGTTGAACTTGAGGTGAGGAAGTCTGTTTCAGGCTTACCAGAGTTACTCCTATAATCTAACAATATAATGCTTATCTTTATATAAAATATTCTGATAGAACATTTACAAATTAGCCTCCTTCTGTACATTCATATCTGTATAGCAGACGTAGTAGCCATCTGACATAAATACATCTCTCTGGGGTTAGGCCTATGCTTCTCATCCTTTACATAGGCTGTATATATATATTTTGTACCTTTATTTAACTAGGCAAGTCAGTTAAGAACACATTTTTATTTACAATGACGGCTTACCGACAGGGTCAGCCCCTGGAGCAAATTAGGGTTTAGTGCCTTGCTCAAGGACACAGCTCAGGGATTCGATCTAGCAACCTTTCGGGTTACTGACACCCTAACCACTAGGCTACCTGCCACCCCATATATACAGTATATATTTATAAAAATATGAATATCATACAGTGGACACCTAAGCCTATAGGCCTATGCATGCAATTCCCTGATGCATTTAGTGCTCAGGTGGACAATTATTATTTTAGGTTTATTATTATAAAGTTTTGCATATGCTAACCATCGAAAGGAATAGTGTTTTTGTAATTTGTTATAGCTGTTTTTAAGGACACGTAAATGTGACTAATTTGTCCAACATCCCTCGTTGTGTCTATCTATGTAATGGTATTTATTTAAAAAAATAGGGACCACAATGGAAATAAGTCCTCGACTTCACTGTGCAATCCCGGTCACTTTTAACAAATCTTTTTGTATATATGTAAAAATCTTTGTGTATATGTGTATTATCTTTACTGACAAATAAAATCAACCAATCAATCCAAACTGTGCAGCGGCCAAATTATGAATGGTAAGAGATTGTCAAGCCAAGCCTGAAATACTGGGTAAGCCTAGGAGGTAGGGAGGGATGTATTTTCTGTTTGTCGAGATTGACATAGTCTATTCATTGTGGTTTTGGCACAGAAACCTGTTGGTGGAAAATTTATCGCATATATTTTATAGAATTATAACAAAGGCATCAAAATGTTGAAAATCTGATTTGCCACTAGCTGTCTCCCAAGAGGCGTAGTGGTCCAAGGCACTGCATCTCAGTGCTAAAGGTATCACTACAGACAACCTGGTTTGAATCCAGACTGTATCACAACCGGCCGTGATTGGGAGTCCCATAGGGCAGCGCACAATTGGCCCAATGTCGTCCGAGTTTGGCCAGTGTAGGCCGTCATTGTAAATAAGAATTTGTTCATAACTGACTTGCCTAGTTAAATAAAGGTTCAATAAAAATAAATAATAACAAGGGCCCCAGGACTAATGGAAGCAAAATAGCCCCATAAAATCAAAGATCCACCACCAGATTTTTCAGTAGGTATGGAAGAAAAGGACCCCATACCCACTGAAAAATCAGGTGATGGATCGTTGATGTTATCGGGCTATTTCACTATCTACAAATAAATTGTTAATTGACCACAAAATCAACATTTTGCAATGGCCATCTCAGCCTCATGAAGCCCATTGAAACCTGTGGTTTGAATTGAAACTGCTGTCCATATGCACAGACAAAATATATCAAGGATGTGGAAGTATTTGTATGGAGGAATGGTCTAAAATCCCTCACAATGTGTTCTCCAATCTCATAAAACCTTTCAGAACAAGGCTCAGTGCCGTTATCTTCCCAAAGTGAGGTATTGAAAACAGGCGTGCCAATAATTTTGACCCCTATCTTTTTTTTAAAATTACTATTACTTGCTCAACAAATTCTCTTACTCTGAGCAATTGCATTAGTATAAAACAATAACATTTTAGTTTTTTTAGCATACAATATAGCTCAGTATTTGTATTATTTATTTTAGGCTGGTTTTTTTGCTCATCTTTATCAAGGGGATCCCACTGTAAATATTCAACATACTAATTATTAAAAATGGAACCCTTTACTTTGACTGAATAAGCAGAATAAATAAAGGTATGCTTTTGCATAATGAAAATATGACTCATCCTGTAGACCAGACTCATATTTATATAACAAGGACATTATGAATGAGAGGACTAATGTTTCAAATGCTGAAGAACATGCACACATCCAGGTACATTTAGCAGGTGCTGGAGTTATAGGTGAACTCATGAAAAATACATAGGAAAACCCACTGCCGTTCATGCTCCCAGGCCATTTTATTGATACAATGTTATGATTATATTATGATTATAAGCAACAGAGTGTTAGAGGTAGCCTATTGCTGCCATAATGTTAGTCAAGCTGTAACGTTAGCCTCATGTAATGTTTATAGAATAATGATTACATGACAACTATGAATAGAATCTCACATATTCAAAAATATATACTGTATATTCGACTCTCATGAAACACTTGAATCCTCACTAGCCTATTTGCTGTAATAACATTGCTCATCCTATAGCCTAGACTCGTGTTTATATAATAAGGATATTATGAATGAAATGACTCATATGTCAACACACCATAATAACGCCCCATATTTTACCTGTTGAAACAGGACCTCAATACTCCAATGAGTCAACCAACCATATACAGTTTAGACTGCAGTGCACTACAGATAAATATCTTATTTAATTGCTTGAAAATAACAGAAATAAAAGTATATGGATGCATAAAATATATTTTCCATATTGCACAAGTAGAGCACAACCAGTCACACACCTGGTTGAACTTTGACCTAGTATTTTCAAATTCCAATTAATAGGTAAGGATCAAGAACACCATATTTTATGCTTCTTGTTAAAGACTGTCATTGCAATGCTAGAATACTTGCTTTTGGATGAAAATACTGTATTTGTTGCTGCAACAGTACCCAACCTGACACTTAACACACAAGGCAGTAGCACAATTAAGAGCTGCTGGAAAAATTCGGAGTAAAGAGCCTAGCTCTAGGGCACAACGGCGGTAGGTAGTATACGGGATGTTGAAGCCGGTAAACCTCTGGCTGCCGTCTCATTCCCTGTAGATTTCACCCCAGCCAGCTTGGGGATTGAAACCAAGCCTCCAGTTACCAGACCGCTTCTCTAACCATGAGGCTACCTCTGCCAATCAGGTTGGTTGACTCATGCCATGACTCAATCAACTTTATACAGTTTACTTGGTGCAGCTACACTGCAGATACGAATCTCATATCAATGCTGAAGAGTTGTAAATGCATAGTATATGGTTCTGTATTGCATAGAGCACAACCGTCATACATGGATTTTCCCTGCTGGTTGAACTTTAAACAAATGTTTTCCCTGAACTGAATCCTTTAAATGATCAAACACACAATTATAATCACGGGCCATATTTTACATGTTGGAACATGACAAGTCTTCTAAACTGCCACGAGACAACTCTTCGTAGGCAGAAGCATGCATTCTCTAATTTCATAAAGTAAATATAACTTTTGACTGGTCAGTTCGGACTGTCAGAATAAGGCCTTCAAGATAAGCTTGAATATCCTATAAAGTATAGTGTATGTTTGGATAATAAACTATTTTAACCTGATATTTTCTTGTTCACTTGATCAAACACTGGATCCGTGGAAGGTTAACAGGTGTAGGTGTACAATACATAAGGCATAGAAGATATGAATTAAATCACTTTCTGACAGCACCTCTTGATTTGAACGAAACCTTCCATACATGTTTGCCCATGGAAGAAGTGGTCAGAAAGTTACTTTTTGGACCTGAATGCCAAAACATTTAGGAGATAGAGGTGCTCAAAGTTGACCCATTTTGCACCCCACACTACCATGAGACTGTTGGGTTTGATATCATTTTAAAGCTTACAAACAGGTTTGTTAAACTATTTCTTGAAAAAAATATATATTCTATGATCTATATTTCTAGAATTTCAATAGGTTTCCTATGAAAGATTGACAGTTTAATTTAAAACATTTGATATTCCCACTAATGTCAACATTCTCTGATATGTGTATCTTTGTAACATATAACAGGGCAGGCAAACCAGCGACCCAGGGACCTCCATCATACGTTAGCAAAAACAATGTGCACGTCTTGTCATGTGAATGATAATGGCAAGGAGAAGTAAAGTTATTGCTTGAGAAATTGCTCTTGCTGAGAACCTTTTTTTGTTGCTTTTTGACCATTTTAATTGAAAACAAATCACCATAAGGTACTTAACTGTTACCCAGAAATGTATTTGATATTAACATAAAAACTGCTGCATTGGACCTTTAAACAAAGGTTAGCGATGTGTTGGCAAAAATGTATGTCCAAGTCAAGAAACCTTACCAGCGGCACTTGCCGCACTGCTAGCCTATTAGCTGCTAGCCTACTGACCTATTCACGTTTGCTTTTTTAAAGCCTATGTCAGATACTCCAGTGAATGTGTATTGAGTGTAATTTGCTCAATATTAGGAGTTGAGAATAAAAGTTTGCATCACTAGAAAAACTATATTATCATATTTTCTAGTGTATGTTATTCAAAATTAATTTATTCTGTTGGTGCTAGCAATATTCATAAAAATGCATTATATATATTTTTGCAGGCCCCCTGTTGAATACCCCTGACTAAGAAGCTTTTTGATTACAGGCTCCAGTGTGATGTTGACTGATATATCAGAGAACATTCTAGAACTGTTTGATGCAAGTCTAGATAAGCAAAGAACCGGGTAACTCCCCCTGTAATACATACCATAAAGTGGCACTGACAGGCACGCATGCAATAAAAATAAACAAAACATGCCAACTCATCTTGACCCACTGGAATGCACTTATCTCTTTCTCAACTACATTTGACTATGTGGTCATCTGTCTGGCCAACCTGGCACTATTCTACTAGCCTGGTCTCAGATCAGTTTGTGCTGTCTTGCCAACTCAAATGCTGGTTTGCCAACTAATATGGTCATTGTCACAAGACTGCACAAACAGATCTGGGACCAGGCTACTTATCTCTTGGCTTAGTGGCCAGTCTGTGACTAGGCCTACTGGTCAGCAGGTCTGGTGGTTTAGGTCTGGCGTGACATCATCCCTCTGACCTCTTGTGGGGGGAAAAGAACACCCCGTTGTTAGGCAGGCCAAGGGACAATTGCTGCAACACATTACAACACATAGAGTGTAACCTCTCTAGCTCAAACAGGTTTTTTTCCTGCTGTATATTTGAAACAATGTTTGCACATTGAGTGCAATAAGTCAGTGAACTAGACTTTCAGTGAACTACAATGAACCAGTACCTTAAAACCAGGGCTCAAACTGAGGTGATATATGGGGGTATGCCATACCCCTTGTTAGAGAAAACACTCTGCAATGCTTTAGGCTAGAAACAAGTTGTAGCTTTTATGAGAAAGGCAGGATTCTGATACACATGGGGATGTATTTGGTTTGTCTTTATGATAACATTCTGAGGTTGAGCTACAACCTTCTAAAGTCGACGAGTCAAAGCAAAGCAAAAATGTACTTTGCTTGGGAAGTAATATGTGACTCTTTCGCTATCAATTGAGCTAATCACTTTCTGAAAATTATGTTTAACGAAATTGATTCTTGAATGTTGAATTACATGTCAATTACAATATTATAACATATTTGAAAATAGTCTAAACTTTTTCCTTATTAATATTTACTAGGGCCTTTAAATTAATCATTAACAATAATTGTTTTATTTCTAACTTATTTGGTCTTTTACATTAGCTAGTGTCAGTGGAGTACACTTACTTATTTAAAGTCTGAAACACTTAGTTGTGTCTTTTAAAAAATACATCTTATGAGGTCAGCTTTTTTGTACGCATTTTCAACTAAGCAATGTCCTGGATAGTGTTGATTGTAAAAAATTAGAAAAGGCTATATTGAAATGCCCTTTGCCTCAAGTATCTTGGTTTGTCCTTTTAGTTTGTCCTTTTGGTTTGTTTTGAATGTGGATTCAACTTTTAAAGCATCCTGAATACACCTGACTTGTGATTCTATTTTATTAAAATTTCACTTTAGTCATAAACCTAAGCCTCCCAGGTGTCCACAGAATTAACCAATTAACAGCTGCCTTTAACAAAAAAGTATCTATATGCATATTGCCATATTCTACAAATGGTGTATAAAGGATGACATAACCATTCCCACTGTAGGGAGAATTGCCACATGTGACATGACACACTATGTACAGTATGTTTATACACCATTGATAGAGTATGAGAAATGCTTTGAGATGATTTCTGACACATTTATGTATGCTAATCTTTATCAATTGTACGTGACCGACAATTACTCTTGTGGTGGAGAAATCAGAATTAGCTAAGTAACATATCTGTCTTATCTGCAGAATATGCGTATAAGATTGAACTGTCAGGCTTGTCTATAACATGTCACTGTTGCTATGCAGAATATCAGAAAGGAATATGGCAAAGGAGGTCAGAAGGAAACATTGAAACATTTTTTCCTTCTGTGAATGTGTGTCTTTGCCTATTGCAAACCATGTGAAGGGATGGCGTGAGTAATGGGGAACCAATCACTTGTCTGTGCGTCGGTCACCTCCTCCAAGGGGGAGATTGTTCTCTCCCCTAGTTCAAGGTGGAAACTAAGTAACAACAAATGTCCTAAGTACTTAGTACTGAACAAAACAACAAGTTCTTTGTATTTGGGGCCTAAGGTTTGGCACAGGATGTGTGGGGTTAGTGTTTGGAACCATTGTACGTCATCTCTGAGGTTACACCTATCCTGACCTATCCTGAGATTGCTTCTGGGTTATATACTAACTCCACTCAGTGGGTTCTCACTATATCCACCTTCTGTGGGTATGGCGACCAGCTCCCTTGTCGATAAGTTATTTGAATAAAGATTTAGTTTAAGCATAACTCGGACATGTGTGAGTTTGTCTCTCCTCATTGACCCCAACCTTGTCAAATACAGTTTATTAGGTACACCACCCGTTCATAAAAACGGATCACTCCTACAGACAGTGAGTCACGTGGCCGTGGCTTACTATATAAAGCAGACAGACAGGTGTCAAGGCATTCAGTTACTGTTTGAAAGAACATTAGAATGGGCAAAAGGAGTAACTAAGCAACTTTGAGCGTGGTATGATCTCCAGTGCCTGGCGCACCGGATCCAGTATCTCAGAAACAGCCGGGAGGTTTTCACTCACAACAGTGTCTAGGGTTTACAGAGAATGGTGAGAAACAAAAAACATCCAATCAGTGGCAGTCCTGTGGGTGAAAACAGATCAGAGGAGACAAACAGACAAACAAAGGTGCAGTAGAACAGTGGTGTGCAGAACAGCATCTCGGAAACGCACGGCTCGTTGATCCTTGTCATGGATGGATGGATGGATAGGCTATTATACTCTTATCTGCTAAAAACAAGAAGAAGCAGCTCCAGTGGGCAAGCGATCACCAACACTGGACAATTGAGGAGAAGAAAAAAATGTCCTGTTGTGTCATGCTGATGGCAGAGTCAGGATTTGGCGTAAGCAGCATGAGTCCATGGACCCAGCCTGCCTGGTGTCAACAGTACAGACTGGTGGCGTTAGTGTACTGGTGAGGGGAATTTTAGGTCCCTTGATACCAACTGAGCGACGGTTGAAGGCCACACAGTATCTGAACATTGTTGCTGACCAAACCCAATAGAGCATCTTTGGGATGAGATGGAACAGGTAGTTGGCAGCATGAATGTACCGCCGTCCACTCTGCACCAACTACGTGATGCCATTGCGTCAGCACGGACATCCATGTGCAACGTTTCTGTCACCTTGTACAATCCATACACTGAATAAGTCAGGGTGTTCTGGAGGCAAAGGGGGGTCCAACCCGGTATTAGATGGGTGAACCTAATTAACTGGCCACCGAGTATGTCCATAATGTCTTTTTTATATAAACCATGAGTGTTTAGAAGAGAGAACCGATCAAATACTGTAGATTTCACCTATAACGGTGATTCAGTTGAAGGGTTCCTCCTGTCTTGTATGGCAGCAGTAGTGTAAAACGGGTACCTCAAGACTATACACTTGTGAAGAAACTCTCCCCCCCCCCCCCCCAGGTGGATCAATAAAGTACCTATCTATCTATCTATCTATCTATCTATCTATCTATCTATCTATCTATCTATCTATCTATCTATCTATCTATCTATCTATCTATCTATCTATCTCAGTGGAAGTTTATAGTTGACTTCATAGCACCACCTAGTGTACATATATGGAGTTTACACCTACGCAGTTCAGGCACGCAACATGACACAACAGATGGAGTATGGCATGTGCTTCATTCAAACACAGAGGAGGGGAAGATAGGTATCTGGCAGTATCTGCCTCTGATATAGAGAGACAACCCCTCAGAATGCAGTATCTGCCTCTGATATAGAGAGACAACCCCTCAGAATACAGTATCTGCCTCTGAATACCTACTTTGATGTAATATTCTACATGACATTGAAAAGCTCTCAGCATTTGTATTTTTAAATAATGATAATTTTCCTTTTTGAGAGGATTTTGGAATTGAATGTCCACTGATTTGACTATTTTATCTCTGTAGTCATCACACAATCCAGAGGACAACTTTCACAATGTTAGAAAAAAAAACTAGAAAATGTGTGCGCTTGCTTCAACTGTAGTGTAAGGTGTTGTGGTAATGGTAGTAATTAACTATCTTTCAAAGACCAGCAACAGTTTGCAGTGTGGTGTGTGAGGGAACATATCCACAGGCACAGCTACAGTCGGCCTGAACGCCTCCCCTATCAGCTTCCTCTACGGGTTGGGACTGCAGCACAGTTCCCTGAAGTTCCTTGTGGCCTCTCCTTTGAGTTCACAGGAGAAATAGAGCAGCGTGCAGATAGATGAGCAGGGCGGTGAGGGGGCTGCTCTATAGCCCAGGTGGCAGACCAAGACGCAGCGCTGATTTAGTGCGACATGATTTATTAAATCAACTGGCACAAAAATAACAACGAGAAACACGAACGAAACACAAGTAGGCTTAAACAGCACTAAACCAAAAACAATGATCCACGAAAGACAGGTGGAAACACATTAACTAAATATGGCCCCCAATTAGAGAATGCAAAGCAGCTGCCTCTAATTGGGGACCAACACAAAACCAACATAGAAACATAAAAACCCCCAAAAGCGCAGACTCCCGACCACAAGACACTAACACAAACACAAAATGGGGGAGGGTGGACAGCTCCGCTCAGAGGAGCTGGGCTGACGACCGGTCCCGGGCTGGGCACCGGTGGAGTGTACGGCTCCGGCACTGGAGCGGGGCTGGCAACCGGTCCCGGACTGGGCACCGGTGTAGCTGTGGGCTCCAGCCCGGCAGCTGGGCTGACAACCGGTCCCGGATGGGGCACCAGAGTTGCAGGCGGCTCCGGCTCTGGAGAGGGGCTGACGACCGGTCCTGGGCAGGGCACCGGTGTGGCAGGCGGCTCCGGGCTCTGGAGCAGATGAGGTGGGAAGACGCACCAGAGGTCTGGTGCGTGGGGCCGACACAGTTTGCACCGGACTGGTGACACGCACTTCAGGACGAGTGCGGGGAGCTGGCACAGGTCGCACCGGACTGGGGAGACGCACTGGGGGCCTGGTGCGTGGAGCCGGCACAGGTTGCACCGGACTGGAGAGACGCACTGGAGATCGGATGCAGGAGGCTGGCACAGGGCATACTGGGCTGGAGCTGTACACTGAAGGTCTGGTGCGGGAAGCGGACACAGGACTTACTGGATTCAAGATGGGGGCTGGAGATCCGGCGCGGGAGGCTGGTACTCTACGACCCGGACTGGGGAAGCACACTTCGGGCACCATAAACTCCAGCTCCGCCTTGTCATCTTCGTCCTCCTCCCAATGCTGCTGGCATTGCTCCATTATTCCCAAAAACATCTCCTTTAGGTATTCCTCCTCCTCCACCGACCCCCAGGTATGCTCTGGCTCCTCATAATCCCATGTGGATAGTGGTACCGGTGCGTCGTCCACTTGGCCCAACCACCCCCAAAAAATGTTTGGGTTGCTTTGGGGCTGCTGTCCGGCGTGGACCCCTTCGCCCCTTCTTCCGCAGTATATCCATCACCCGATGTAAGCGCTGCTTGGTCCTATTGTGGTGGATCATTCTGTCACAAACGTGGTGAGTGGCAGACCAAGACGCAGCGCTGATGTAGTGCGACATTATTTATTAAATCAACTGGCATAAAATAACAATGAGAACCACGAACAAAACACAGGTAGGCTTAAACAGCACTAAACCAAAAACAATGATCCACGAAAGACAGGTGGAAACACATTAACTAAATGTGGCCCCCAATTAGAGAATGCAAAGCAGCTGCCTCTAATTAGGGACCACCACAAAACCAACATAGAAACATAAAACCTAGATCTGTCAGGCTCTGACCATAGATCACTAGAGGAGCAAAGGCTTCCCTATGATCAGAACCTGACACCAGGACCTCCATGATAAATTGAATTGGAAATGTCAGTCCTTGTTCCACATTAACATACACTGCTAAACTATCCCCATTAGTTACAAAGCAGTTACTATGTAACTACATGTTACAACAATGTTGTTCTACAGTTATTAATGGGAATTTTCATAGGTATATATGGGAAACTTAAAGGGATAGTTTACCCAAATTACTCAATTATACATTGTTTCTTTACCCCGTAAGCAGTCTATGAACAAGGTATGACAGTGATCCATGCTTTGGTTTTGTTTACCTGGTTACTGACTGATTTACAAATCACCTTGTTATTATTTGTAGATCAGTCAGTCACAATTTACCCACAATGCATCACGGATGTGAGAATGTAATGTTAATTTCTGTACCATAATTCGCCTCCAATGTTGTTTTAGAGAATTGGGCAGTGCGTCCAACTGGCCTCACAACCGCAGACCACGTGTAACTACGCCAGACCATGACCTCCACATCCACATCCAGCTTCTTCACCTGCTGGATCGTCTGAAACCAGCCACCCAGACAGCTGAAGAAACTGAGGAGTCTGTAATAAAGCCCTATTTTGGGGAAAAACTCATTCTGATTGGCTGGGCCTGGTTCCCAAGTGGGTGGGCCTGGCTACCAAGTGGGTGGACCTATGCCCTCCCAAGCCTACCCATGGCTGTGTCATGCCCAGTCATGTGAAATCCATAAGGCCTAATAAATGTATTTAAATTGACTAATTTTCTTATATGAACTGTAACTCAGAAAAGTCGTTAATTGTTGCATTTTTGTTCAGTATAGTTAGTATGTTATCTGTCAGTATTTTATACATGCTGCTGAAATGTCCTGCTCTGTTTCTTCTCGGGCGACGCCCACTCGCAATGGGGCGGCAGGTAGCTAGGTATCCCCATATCCCAATGGCAAGCCTTGGGCCTGTAACCGAAAGGTTGCTGGATCGAATCGCCGAGATGACAAGGTAGAAATATGTCATTCTGTCCCTGAGCAAGGCAGTTGCTGTTCCCCGGGCGCCGAGGACGTGGATATCGATTAAGGCAGGAATATATGATTCAGAGGTGTTGGGTTAAATGCGTAAGATACATTTCAGTTGAATGCATTCAGTTTTACAACTGACTAGGTATCCCCCTTTTCCAATGGCAACAAGCACACATGCGCTGAAGGGCCATCCCTATAACTGCTGATATGTAGGTGTTTAACTGATCAATCATATTTAAAAGTGTGCCTTAATTAATTAAATTAACAAAAAATATTAAACTAATTTCCATGACTTTTCATGACCTTACAACCCCTAATTTGACAATTTGGAAAAGCGCATCATCCACCTTGAAGCTGGCGCATTTCCAATCTGCGCCATCTCGAACAGCCTACTTTTCACGCACAGATTCACAGACTAACAGCAAATAAATTTGAACAAAGCGGAATCAGGAAAATAATGGCCACTCATTGCTATTCAATGCAGTACCCGCCTTCATTCCTATTTTATCAAACTTTATTGCCTCGGTGTGCGAATCTGGGCTGGCGAGACTTTGTCACAGTTTCTAAACCCAGAGGCGCAACATCGTGAGACTTCCGGGAAGGCTTGCGAAACAGACCAAGCAGAACAGGCCGGGGCTTGAGGTTTGAGAAGTCAATGAGAGAAGTTAAAAATTATTCCTTAGTTGTTAATTTTCTCGAGATCTAAAGGCACAAACTAGATTCAATAGAATGTTTTCAGTAGCTGGATATGTTATTACTTCAATCTCGTGAACGTGAGAAACTGACACGTTTTCATTTTCATCAAAAACAACTTTATATCGAAAGAATGCTTTGATTTGACGGCCGGTTAGACCTGATGACGTGTTTCCACGCATGAGTTTAGCCAACCAATGTCGCCATGCACGTATGATCGAGGATTTCTATTGGAAAAGGATACTGTACTTTTTTTTATTTTTTTTATTTTTTTATAGAGGAGCTTGTATGCAATTCCCCAAAAATTATAAGTGCCGGTACAGCGCTCCATCTCCGGCCCAAGCACTTATTTACTCATAAAAACAGCAGCTCTTTGCTGTATTCGTTAGACCGTGATTGGCCTCACACTCCAGTACAGTATGTGAAAGAAGAAGAAGAATGACGTATTATTTACTTTATTTTTATTTTTATTATTATCAATAATAAATAAATACAAAAAGTACATGGGGAACACAAGTATATATAAAGAATATACAAAGAACATTTGGGTTAGGGCGTACAATATCACATTACTCAAGGACCTTAAGGGATATTTTTGTATTTATTTTTTCACCTTTATTTAACCAGGTACGCCAGTTGAGAACAAGTTCTCGTTTACAACTGCGACCTGGCCAAGACAAAGCAAAGCAGTGCGACAAAAAACAACACAGAGTTACACATGAGAATAAAACAAACGTACAGTCAATAACACAATAGAGAATATATATACAGAGTGTGCAAATGTAGTGCAAAATGCAGTAAGGTTAGGAAGGTAGGACAATAAATAGGCCATAGTGGCGAAATAAATTACAGATTAGAATTAACACTGGAGTGATATATGTGCAAATGATGATGTGCAAATAGAGATACTGGAGTGCAAAATGAGCTAAAATAATAAATATGGGGATGAGGTAGTAGGATGGGCTATTTACAGAAGGGCTATATACAGGTGCAGTGATCGATAAGCAGCTTTGACAGCTGATGCTTAAAGTTAGTGAGGTGAGATAGGAACCTCTAGCTTCAAGGATTTTTGGAGTTCGTTCCAGTCATTGGCAGCAGAGAACTGGAAGGAATGGCGGCCAAAGGAGGTGTTGGCTTTGGGGATGACCAGTGAAATATACCTGCTGGAGCGCATTTGGCCAAAAAAATAATGAAATTAATTACATAAAATTGTTTCAACTGATTTCTATCGTAGGTTAAAAAAAATAAAAAAAATCCAAGCAGTACATCTCTCCATAATAGTGTAACATCTTCATAAATGTGTTCAATTATAAATCTACTGACGTCTTGCCACAGATATTAAGGATAATTTACGTTTACCTTCCCGGCAACGTCATCATAGTGCGACCAGGGCCGAGTAAACGATTATGACCGGTCCGCTACAGATACGCTGTCGCAATGGACTCAAATAAAGACGAAGCTGAACGGTGCATAAATATTTATATCAATGCACTCCGTAATAACCAATCAGACAGCTAGGAGGTTGATAGAAAAAGCACATCGTTTGTTTCCAACCTATCAGGCCAAAAGTACATTGATTGATCTATTTTTTTGCGAACAGTAACGTTAGTTGGTTCATGTCAGGTAACTAGTACGTTACTTAGCTAACCTTAGTGCGATCAGTTTGTTATCAACAAATAATATGTATTGTGGCATGTTGATTTTAACTTGTTGATAAAACCCGCCGTAACTTAGGTTTACTGTTGGTAGCCAACGCTACACTGGCACAAATACTCGTCCTTTGCCAACTTGTTAGCTTGCCCCACCCTTCTAATTTATGCCGTGTTTACGTGCTAGTCGGAACTAGGCACCTCGGAAATGTCAGACTTCCTAAATGGTTGTAATTCTACTCGTGTCGCGTTCAATCAGTTAGCAAGTCGGACATTTATGAGTGTCATAGTTCCGACTAGGACGTGAACGCGGCATTAGGCGCTAGAAGTACGGTGCATTAATGCGCAAGCTAGCTAGTAACTAAGGTAACTACTTCCACTAGCTTGTGGTATGCTGACAGATGGCACCTCTGCCATTAATATTGCTGTAACGTTACATAGGATAACATGTAATGTTAGGTCCTATTGTACTTGCACGTCTGGCAATCGCCATAATCATGGGGGGAAGTGTAAGTAATGGCTGCGGTGACACGCCAACGTTATCACTTATCATCTGCAGCTGTATCGTGAGCTATTCCTATCGTCCTAGGTTTACTAGAGTCAATTGAACAGAATGGGAAACCACTGCATGAAGACGAGACGCCTATGAACGGGAATGGTTCTGCAGTGAGACAACGTAGCCATGGAGTCGAGGCTCGATCTTCGGGCGATGGTGCCACAGATGCAACCAAACCATACACACCAGATCAGCTGGATGCTGTTAAAAAGTCTGTCTGTAGTTCTGTTTAACGGAGCCAGAAGAGGTTCCCTTTAACCGTTGGTCCAGTATTTGGTATTTGTTTATACCCTCTAATGGTTATGGTTAGGAATCAGGATTGGGGTTGATTTCAATTATGCTAGATCTGTGATTAAGGGAAATGTCTACTTTGTATACTTTGACAATAATCAAATCTAAAATACGTTTTAACTGTCCTAGCTACATGATTTAGACAACCAGCAATACTGCTGCATGTTTCATTGTTTGTTTTCTTGCATATTGCTCAACAAATTGATTTCCTTCACTGACTTGCTAACTTTCTCTGTGCTCCTCCTATACCATGTGTGTAGAATAAAGAGTTGTAAAGACTACTATGCGATTCTGGGAGTGGAAAAGGATGTCAGGGAGGAGGACCTGAAGAAGTCCTACAGGAAGTTGGCCCTGAAATTCCACCCCAATTAAAAACCTGGCTCCAGGAGCCACAGAGGCATTTAAAGGTAACCTTTCAGATGTTCTAGTAATTGAAATGTTACCACTTGATTTTACTTTCGTACTCCCTGAAGAAGGACATGCAGCCAAAACATGTCAGTTTAAATCTTGGTTCCCTTGAACATGCCATACAAATAAAGGCATTTAAATTATTTATATGAAGAGTGCCTTGCTTCTCCGTTGGTAACCTTTCAGATGTTCTAGCAGTTTAAATTTCGCCGCTTGCTAATGCAGAATCTAAAGTATACCGTCATGACAAAGTATGTTTAAGCATAACTGAAGTTACTCTTTTTTTCGTTGGCAAAAGGTTTTTAAACATTTTCTGTTGCATGCCCTAAACAACACAATCTTGGTTGTGGTCTCAATTACAGTGCTGCTCGAAAGTTTGAACCCTTTAGAATTGTCTATATTTCTGCATAAATATGACCTAAAACATCATCAGATTTTCACACAAGTCATAAAAGTAGATAAAGAGAACCCAATTAAACAAATGAGACAAAAATATTATACTTGGTCATTTATTTGAGGAAAATTATCTAATATTATATATCTGTGAGTGGCAAAAGTATGTGAACCTTTGCTTTCAGTATCTGGTGTGACCCCACTGTGCAGCAATAACTGCCACTAAACGTTTCCGGTAACTGTTGATCAGTCCTGCACATCAGCTTTGAGGAACTTTAGCCCATTCCTCCGTACAGAACAGCTTAAACTCTGGGATGTTGGTGGGTTTCCTCACATGAACTGCTCGCTTCAGGTCCTTCCACAAAATTTAGATCGGATTAAAGTCAGGACATTGACTTGGCCATTCCAAAACATTAACTTTATTCTTCTTTAACCATTCTTTGGTAGAACGACTTGTGTGTTTAGGGTCGTTGTCTTGCTGCGTGACCCACGTTCTCTTGAGATTCAGTTCACGGACAGGTGTCCTGACATTTTCCTTTAGAATTCGCGGGTTTAATTCAGAATTAATTGTTCCATAAATGATGGCAAGCCGTCCTGGCCCAGATGCAGCAAAACAGGTCCAAACCATGATACTACCATCACCATGTTTCATAGATGGAATAAGGTTCTTATGCTGGAATGCAGTGTTTTCTTATGCTGGAATGCATGAACATTGACATTAGCCAATGTGAGAAAGGCCTTTAGTTGCTTAGAAGTTACCCTGGGTTCTTTTGTGACCTCACAGACTATTACACGCCTTGCTCTTGGAGTGATCTTTGTTGGTCGACCACTCCTGGGGAGGGTAACAATGGTCTTCAATTTTCTCCGTTTGTACACAATATGTCTGACTGTGGATTGATGGAGTCCAAACTCTTTCGAGATGGTTTTGTAGCATTTTCCAGCCTGATGAACATCAACAACTTGTTTTCTGAGATCCTCAGAAATCTCCATTGTTCGTGCCATAGTACACTTCCACAAACATGTGTTATGAAGATCAGACTTTGAGATCCCTGTTCTTTAAATAAAACAGGGTGCCCACTCACACCTGATTGTCATCCCATTGATTGAAAACACCTGACTCTAATTTCACCTTCAAATTAACTGCTTATCCTAGAGGTTCATATACTTGCCACTCACTGATATGTAATATTGGATAATTTTCCTCAATAAATAAATTACCAAGTATAATATTTTTGTCTCATTTGTTTAATTGGGTTCTCTACTTTTAGGACTTCTGATGATGTTTTGGGTCATTTATGCAGAAATATAGACAATTCTAAAGGGTTCACAAATTTTCAAGCACCACTGTATGTTCTTCTGGCCTGGCTGTTTAGATGCTAATTGTTGTTCTATACTGTATGTTCTGCTCTCGTCAAGGTAATGTACATGTTTACAGAAACGGCGCAATGCACTTTGGCCATCAGCATAGAATAGGACCAGAGAGGAGAGAACATCAGGATGTAAGTGGAATCTGTAGACTCCTTTCTGTTGATCAATGGATGCATTTCTGCTCTGTGAAGGGAGTAGTACACAGCGTTGTACGAGATCTTCAGTTTCTTGGCAATTTCTCGCATGGAATAGCCTTCATTTGTCAGAACAAGAATAGACTGACGAGTTTCAGAAGAAAGTTATTTGTTTCTGTCCATTTTGAGCCTGTAATCTAACCCACAAATGCTGATACTCCAGATACTCAACTAGTCTAAAGAAGGCCAGTTTTATTGCTTCTTTAAAGCAGCACAACAGTTTTCAGCTGTGCTAACATAATTGTAAAAGGGTATTCTAATGATCAATTAGCCTTTTAAAATGATAAACTTGGATTAGCTAACACAATGTGCCATTGGAACACAGGAGTGATGGTTGCTGATAATGCGCCTATGTAGATATTCCATATCCAGCTACAATAGTCATTTACAACATAAACAATGTCTACACTGTATTTCTGTTAATTTCTATGTTATTTTAATGGACAAAATTGCTTTTCTTTCAAAAACAAGGACATTTCTAAGTAACAACTAACTTTTGAACAGTAGTGTACATTCATGCTACACACACATCACACCTGCTGCTACCAGACTCTTATTATGATTGCTAAATACTGCAAAATGTAAACACCCAAATCCTACCTTCCCCCAAAACACGTGTAAATATTGGACTATAAATTGTGCCTTCCTGTATTAAACTTATGCTAAAATGTCTATATTATTCTACTGAGCCATTTACTTTATGTTACTGTTATTATCTTTGATTATGTCATATTGTTGTTGCATTGTCGAGAAGGAACCTGTAAGTAAGAATTTCATTGGACGATGTATCCTGTACATACAACTAATAAAACTAGAAAATGTTGATATCAATATCGCTTGATACTGTTTTGACTTAGATAT
Organism: Thymallus thymallus; assembly: GCA_023634145.1. Taxonomy (NCBI): domain Eukaryota; kingdom Metazoa; phylum Chordata; class Actinopteri; order Salmoniformes; family Salmonidae; genus Thymallus; species Thymallus thymallus. The sequence goes on from CM042389.1 coordinate 10,074,147, forward strand.
TGTTTGATATCGATATGAGCAAGGCGTTTGAATACCCGAGCTGACGTAGTGAAAAATCTGTCGATGTGCCCTTGAGCAAGGCACCGTAAAACAACACATTATACTACACCTATGTGCCATTACACTTGTTTTTGTGGCAATTTAGTTCAATTGGCAATGTGAAACCAACTGGACCAAATGGAAAAAAATACTATACTATGTGTGAAAATGCCCTTAACTGCCTCCTGATGGATAATTGATAGTGGAGGGCTTTCATTGCATTTAAACTGGTTGAGTAGGTTAGGCTCCCAGAACATTCCCAAATGGGCAGCATCGCGACTAGCTCTTTACAAGCATTTCGCTACACCCGCATTAACATCTGCTAAACGTGTATGTGACCAATAAAATGAGATTTGATTTGGGTAATCAGCAAGCAGTTCAACTTCAGAGCTGTGGAAGTGAAACAAAAAAGGAACATTTACCCAGTTCCAGTATTTTTTTATTAGCCAATGTATATCAATGTTGTATAAAATGCAACTCATTTTTATTTAACCTTTATTTAACTAGGCAAGTCAATTAAGCTTGCATGACTTGCTGTCCATCTGCTCGGATTTAAACCTCAATCGGAAAGGTTCTGTTGTAGATTCATTTGATGTTTTATTAATTGCTCCATACTTATTTTCCCCCTCAGATTATTTGGTACTTGAATCGAATGAAGAAATCAAGGCAACGCTGTATTCAAGCAACACACAAAAATTGGAGCAGCAATTAGAGAGAGAAACTGCCTTCGATCCATATTTTGGGTTGCAGACATATGGCCTGTGGGGGGACCCCTAACTCTCTGCACACTCCTGCGGACAGACTTAACTTCTTTTAGAACTGTGAAAAACAGACAAGGTGATAGCTGGGTTAATCAAACACTAGTGTCTTCTAGGCTGGTAGAAACCTAGACGGGTGTCATGTTTTTTTGGAAAAAGAGATTAAATGTATTTTATTTAATGTTAAAGCTATAATAACGCTCTTTCTTTCCCATTTTCCCTATAATGCTTTGATACATATTTAGAAGGACGAACTCAAGGTCTTTCAGGAAAGACATGAGACAATTTTTGTATAACATTTATAGTCGATACCTGTATATGCACTATACATTTTTATAACACAGGCTAGATGGAATTATGTAGCTAATGTCATATAATTGAATGTACCCTGAGGATTTGAGCCAAGTATTGAAAATGATTGCTCAAATGAAACACTAAAATTGCTCTCTTTTTATAATCACTATATAATTATGACCTATTGTGGTTTTATTTTATGACATTAATTTGATCCAAACAAAATATTTCACATGGATATTTTATTAGAAAAATGTTTCATACTTCAGTTTCAAGTTCTTGAAGGAAAGTAAAAAAAGCAGTTTGAATATTTGAGTATCAAATAAGTACTGTCTAATAAAATCCATGATTTAACAGCAATTTTGCATTGTCTTAATGCCCATATCTTACATTCGATTGTCCCCACATGTCAATTGATGTGGAAAAGCTGCCATAAAATGTGTTCCCTAGAAAACATTCAATACATTTTTGCATATACAAAAACAAAATATACAAACATTGTTGCACAATCTTTTCTTGCCCCACTATGGGAATTAAGAGTATCTTCAGAATTTGACTATTCAATGTCCCTACACACCCTCAGAGGAGTGAGTTTTCTTTAGGTACATTGGAATATCTGAATTCACTTCTGCGATCACAGAGCCATACAAGGCTTTCTCTATGTAGTGTTGTCTTCAGTCCAGAGTCATAGACAATATTATATACATCAGACCAGAGTCAGTAACATTATATACACATCTGACCAGAGTCAAAAGTATAGAAGTGCGCTTGATTTGTACTTTTGACCATTATTGGTTCCATTGTACCAGGCAAACCAAACAAAGTGCAGCATACTAAGTAAATCACAGTATTTCAGATGTGTATTACTAGACCCAGGTCTGATATCTACTACAAAACTCCCATAGCTCTGGCCAGGTCAGCACTCTTCAATGAGCAGCTCTCCTGAACTATACAGCTTTCTTTTGATGGCCCTGAACCCGGTACTGAGCCTGAGTGTTTGTCTCCCACTCTGCCTCTGGGGGGGGGCAGCCCCCCGGCCCCCAAACAGCCTCTGCACCTTGGGCCACAACCCCCCCACCTCTGGCCGTAGCACAAGGGTGAGATGGAAGGTAGGAACCAGGTTATGGTCAACAGCTATCTGCTCCACACTACACAGATCTACACCCAATTCGCCTTGTTCGTCCCCCTGCTCCACACACAGGTCAATGAGCGCCCCCCTGAGGCCGCAAGGCTCACTAGCAGCCAGATGGAGAAGCTCCTGACTGATGTTGTGCAGGAGAGGATCTGGTAGGACCAGTTTGGAGCAGCACAGGACAGTGTCTGTAGCGTCAGAGAGGCTCTCGACAATGGTCTTTACAACCTGGGCACAGAGAGACTCCTCCAGCGGGCTGTAGAAGAGACCACTGTCTGACTCTGATATCATGGACATGTCCGTGACTGATCCTGGAACAGAAAAGAAAACGTTAGGGCTACTTTTCATTCATTGTACTGTAACAATCGATTTTGGGATTTACTTTTTCATGTGAAGCCTATGGATAAGCAACTATCCCAAGAAAAAAAATGCTTTTATATACTTTTGTTATACTTTTAAATCTGTTTTGGAATCAATATTGGACTGACTATTGCTGCATAGCTTTTGTGTGATACATTATTTTGCAAATTTGTAGTACTCCTAAATAAAGCAAAGACAGTCGGCTACTCCTCACTCAGTCAGGCAAAAGGCTGCAGTGCTAAACAAACACTCACCAGTTTCACTGTTCCAACTGCAATGATCTGTGTCTGCCAAGCGTTGATTGATCCTCTTGAGTACAGTTAGTTTCTGCACCAGATTCCCCCAGGACAACCGTTGAGAACGCCGGTCGTCCTGTGGGGAGGGAGGGAAACTGTCGTCCAGATAGTTGTTATGAGAAAATGTAAAGGACATTTTTTTATCCGTTGACGATAAAATAATAAATACAATAAATGCTAGTGCTACGTCTTTACCCCCGACCAGTCCAGCTGGAATATACTAAAGACAACAATACAATGGAACTAGCTAAATAAATAGCCGAGTAAACACTCCTCCCACATATGGCTACCGACCAATCAGATTATCTGGCACGTTCCCAACGTCCTAATTTACCGTAGTAGCAAGTGTCAAGGTCGTTACTAGTTACCACAGCCACAAAGCCATAACCCCCGCCTATTTCTATAATTCATTTTATTTATTTTTTATCTGATTTTAACCTAACCTCAACCACAATGCTTAGCGTATACCTAACCTTAAATTAAAGACCAAAAAGCTATCCATTTTGAATCCATTTTTACAATATAGCCAATATTGACTTTGTGGCTGCGGAAACTACTGGAAACCAGATTGCCTAGTAACTTTTTGGGTCCTTTGATGAATCCCCCCTCCCGAGCCCGAGCCCGAGCTCTGTGTCCCACCCCTTCGTAGCTCCACCCCTCTCATCTTTACTATCAAACGCCACGAAACACACGTAACCCACGTACCCAGAGATAGTATCGACTGTCCGAACACCAACCCTTGAGATTTACACAATTTGGTGTTTCTCAGGGGAGAAAATGACAGTGGGAGAAAGTGCATGCACTGTAATCCTATGTCATGACTCTAGAACAGTAAAAGTTTCCAGTTTTGCAGAGAAGTAAACTACATGTTGTTCAAATGGTATTTTAACTATATTTTGCAGTAGCTTGGTGGTAACTGTAGTTAATTACTTGATGACATGTAGCGGTGTAGCTAACTACTGGAACTACACACGAACATATTTTGCTAAAATAAAATATGGGTGAAGTAGGCAATAGCCTAATTTCCTTGGTTTGTTTTGGCGTCAGACCTGCCTAATTCTCATTTGGACATCGTTTTTTGTGTTTAATGTGCTAAATTACAGATCCCTTTAACATAATGTATAACCCCAAAGTGATCTCTTCTTATAATATGTAGTCTATGACATTTCAGATTTAGCCTTCATATGATAATGTTTCACGGAGTAGTTTGGATGTAGTGAACTACTTTTCAAAGTAAGTTAGTTAAGTAAACTATGTTTTTTTCTTAACGGTAACTTTAGTGTAGCTTAATCTTCCCATGTGATGTAATTGGTAAGCATATTTTCAGAGTAGCTACACTGAATGTTTCTAGTCCTTTCATGACATTTAATACAAGCTTTGCTTTCTGATATCTGGGGCACGCACGCTACCTAGGCACATCTTGAGTCATTTGACACATCTACAGGGCCTCATTTATAAACGTAGCGTATACAAAATATACCCCAAAACATGTGCGCACCAGTTTTCACACAAAAGTTGGCACTTCTAAAAAACTAAAAACGGTCAAAAAATGCTGTCAAATTTTTAAAAAAATCTAATTAATCACCGTTTTTGCTGTGATTAATTATGATTAATCTTAAATTCACAAATTAATCACCGTTTTTTCCTGTAATTAATTATGATTCATCTTAAATTCAGAATTTGCACAAATTGAGCTGTAATGAAGATTTCTTTATACAAAAAGCATTTCAAGAATAGTTATGTCTTCGTTTTGTCCAAAGTAATGGTTAGCAAAGTCAGGTAAATTGATAAAGCACACTTTCTTTAACCTTAATGGAAACTTGTTTTGACATCACATTGCTGTTTTTAGCTGTATGCCTAAGTTATTCGGAAAGTATTCAGACCCTTGACTTTTTCCACATGTTGTTACGTTACAGCCTTATTCTAAAATGTATTGAATTGTTTTTTTCCTCATCAAACTACACACAATACCCCATAATGACAAAGCAAAAACTTTTTTTTAGAAAGTTTTACAAATGTATAAAATATATATTTTTTTAAATGTAATATAACATTTACATAAGTATTCAGACCATTTACTCAGTACTTTGTTGAAGCACCTTTGGCAGGAATTACAGACGCGAGTCTTGTTGGGCATGACACTGCAAGATTGGCACACCTGAATTTGGGGAGTTTCTCCCATTCTTCTCTGCAGATCCTCTCAAGCTCTGTCAGGTTGGATGGGGAGCGATGCTGCACAGCTATTTTCAGATCTCTCCAGAGATGTTCGATCGGGTTCAAGTCCGGGCTCTGGCTGGGCCACTCAGGGACATTCAGAGACTTGTCCCAAAGCCACTCCTGTGTTGTCTTGGCTGTGTGCTTAAGGTCGTTGTCCTGTTGGAAGGCAAACCTTCACCCCAGTCTGGAGCAGGTTTTCATCAAGGATTTCTCTGTAATTTGCTCCGTTCATCTTTATCTCGATCTCCCAGTCCCTGACACTGAAAAACATTCCCACAGTATTATGCTGCCACCACCACTCTTCACTGTAGGGATGGTGCCAGGTTTCCTCCAGACGTGAGGCTTGGCATTCAGGCCAAAGAGTTCAATCTTGGTTTCATCAGACCAGATAATCTTATTTCACATGTTCTGAGAGTCTTTAGGTGCCTTTTGGAAAACTCCAAGTGGGTTGTAATGTGCCTTTTACTGAGGAGTGGCTTCCGTCTGACCACTCTACCATAAATGTCTGATTGGTGAAGTGCTGCAGAGATGGATATCTTTCTGGAATGTTCTCCCATCTCCACAGAGGAACTCTAGAGCTCTGTCAGAGTGACCATTGGGTTCTTGGTCTTCTCCCTGACCAAGGCCCTTCTCCCTCGATTGCTCAGTTTGGCAGGGTGACCAGCTCTAGGAAGAGTATTGGTGGTTCCAAACTTCTTCCATTTGAGAATGATGGAGACCACTGTGTTCTTGTGGACCTTCAATGCTGCAGAAATGTTTTGGTACCCTTCCCCAGATCTGTGCCTCGACACAATCCTGTCTCGGAGCGCTACGGACAATTCCTTTGGCCTCATGGCTTAGTTTTTGCTCTGACGTTGCACTTTCACCTGTGGGACCTTATATAGAAAGGTATATAGAAAGGTGTCTGCCTTTTCAAATCATGTGCAATCAATTGAATTTATCACAGGTGGGCTCCAATCAAGTCAATATTAAAAGTAGACCTCTCTGTTTACATCACTATCAAGCATTTCGCACATAATATTTAAATACTGACTGTTAGCACTTGGTGGCCTATAGCAACACCCCAAAAGAAAAGGCTTTAGATGTGCCAAGTGAACCTGCAACCACAAAACTTCAATAACACTTGACATAAGATCTTCTCTAAGCATTACAGGGATATTGCTCTGAATATATACAGCAACACCTCCCCGATAAGCATTTCTGTCTTTTCTATAGATGTTATATCCTTGTATTGCTACTGCTGTATCTTCAAAGGAATTATCTAAGTCAGTCTCAGAAATGGCTAATATATGAATGTTATCTGATGTTAGCAAGTTATTGATTTCATGAACCTTTCTAAGGCTACATATATTAATATGGGTTACTTTAAGCCCTTTCCTAGGTAGCTCATCAGAGATGGCATATCCATTCAGCAGTCAATTAATCAGTTGGTGTGTGTGTGTGTGTGTGCTGCAGGGTTGAAGCTACAAACCCATAGGCTTGGCTCTCTCATCCCTTCCAGGCTTCTGGGCCGGTGGTGGGTTTTCCAGTCCTGTGGGCGCGCTCCACCTCAATCTTCCTGTGGTCCATCTTCAATTTCTCAGAGATCATTTCCCTCACATTGTCCTCAGACTCCATCCAGGTCCCATGTGGAGATTCTGCAATTCTGTCCACAACCATGTTGTTCCCGCCTAGAGGGCGACAGGTAGCCTAGCGGTTAGAGTGTTGGGCTAGTAAACGAAAGGAATACCAGAGCCGACAAGGTGAAAAAAACCTGTCAAAATGTCCTTGAGCAAGGCACTTAACCCTAATTTGCTCCAAGGGCTGACCCTGTAGGTAGGCCGTCATAGTAAATAAGAATTTGTTCTTAACTGACTTGCCTAGTTAAATAAAAAAAAATATATATATATACAGTGGGGAGAACAAGTATTTGATACACTGCCGATTTTGCAGGTTTTCCTACTTACAAAGCATGTAGAAGTCTGTAATTTTTTATCATAGGTACTCTTCAACTGTGAGAGACGGAATCTAAAACAAAAATCCAGAAAATCACATTGTATGATTTTTAAATAATTAATTTGCATTTTATTGCATGACATAAGTATTTGATCACCTACCAACCAGTAAGAATTCCGGCTCTCACAGACCTGTTAGTTTTTCTTTAAGAAACCCTCCTGTTCTCCACTCATTACCTGTATTAACTGCACCTGTTTGAACTCGTTACCTGTATAAAAGACACCTGTCCACACACTCAATCAAACAGACTCCAACCTTTCCACAATGGCCAAGACCAGAGAGCTGTGGACATTAGGGATAAAATTGTAGACCTGCACAAGGCTGGGATGGGCTACAGGACAATAGGCAAGCAGCTTGGTGAGAAGGCAACAACTGTTGGCGCAATTATTAGAAAATGGAAGAAGTTCAATATGACGGTCAATCTCCCTCGGTCTGGGGCACCATGCAAAATCTCACCTCGTGGGGCATCAATGATCATGAGGAAGGTGAGGGATCAGACCAGAACTACACAGCAGGACCTGGTCAATGACCTGAAGAGAGCTGGGACCACAGTCTCAAAGAAAACCATTAGTAACACACTACGCCGTCATGGATTAAAATCCTGCAGCTCACGCAAGGTCCCCCTGCTCAAGCCAGCGCATGTCCAGGCCCGTCTGAAGTTTGCCAATGACCATCTGGATGATCCAGAGGAGGAATGGGAGAAGGTCATGTGGTCTGATGAGACAAAAATAGAGCTTTTTGGTCTAAACTCCACGCGCCGTGTTTGGAGGAAGAAGAAGGATGAGTACAACCCCAAGATTCTTTGGGGATGCTTTTCTGCAAAGGGGACAGGACGACTGCACCGTATTGAGGGGAGGATGGATGGGGCCATGTATCGCGAGATCTTGGCCAACAACCTCCTTCCCTCAGTAAGAGCATTGAAGATGGGTCGTGGCTGGGTCTTCCAGCATGACAACGACCCAAAACACACAGCCTGGTCAACTAAGGAGTGGCTCCGTAAGAAGCATCTCAAGGTCCTGGAGTGGCCTAGCCAGTCTCCAGACCTGAACCCAATAGAAAATCTTTGGAGGGAGCTGAAAGTCCATATTGCCCAGCGACAGCCCCGAAACCTGAAGGATCTGGAGAAGGTCTGTATGGAGAAGTGGGCCAAAATCCCTGCTGCAGTGTGTGCAAACCTGGTCAAGAACTACAGGAAACGTATGATCTCTGTAATTGAAAACAAAGATTTCTGTACCAAATATTAAGTTCTGCTTTTCTGATGTATCAAATACTTATGTCATGCAATAAAATGCAAATTAATTACTTAAAAATCATACAATGTGATTTTCTGGATTTTTGTTTTAGATTCCGTCTCTCACTGTTGAAGAGTACCTATGATAAAAATGACAGACTTCTACATGCTTTGTAAGTGGGAAAACCTGCAAAATTGGCAGTGTATCAAATACTTGTTCTCCCCACTGTATGTTAATGGATTCACACACAGAAAACCCTGCTATCCTGATAGGCTAGGCTAGCTGCTACGCCAAATAGCTCCTCAGACCCGGCCTTGGTCGGAAGGATCACTGGACAGAGAGTAGCAGTCCCAGCAACTGATGCCAACTGCATTGCGGGATCCGAACTAAAAAGTTAGCTAGCTACTAAGAAACGTTCCAATACACTTTCAAAACAGCAAACTTTTCAAAACAACCGAGCTCTCCCGCGTTTCACGTTCAACAGGATCCCCCATCATCATTGCAGAATAATGATTACACACACATACACTACCATTCAAAAGTTTGGGGTCACTTAGAAATGTCCTTGTTTTTTAAAGAAAAGCACATTTTTTGTCCATTAAAATAACATAGAAATGACCAGAAATACAGTGTAGACATTGTTAATGTTGTAAATGACTATTGTAGCTGGACACGGCTGATGTTTTATGTAATATCTACATAGGCCCATTATCAGCAACCGTCTCTTCTGTGTTCCAATGGCACGTTGTGTTAGCTAATCCAAGTTTATCATTTTAAAAGGATAATTGATCATTAGAAAACCCTTTTGCAAATATGTTAGCACAGCTGAAAACTGTTGTGCTGATTAAAGTGTCACAGTGCGTAGTAGTTAAGGGACGATATACGGAGCGCTGGTGAAGTGTCATCCTTTTTATTTGAAAATGAGATGTTCTCATGAAGCATTACAAAATAAAAAGGAGAGTGAAAAAGCAAAAACACGATTACAAACAAAACACAGTGACTTACTTTGTGGCTGCTGGCAGTGCAGACAAACACAAACTAACAATGATCCACACACAGGTGGATTAGAGTGGAGCTTAAATGCTATCCCCAATCAGAGACAACGCTAGACAGCTGTCTCTGATTGGGGATCATAATCTCCCTAATTAGGGTGTGAGGACTTGGTTGTGTGCCTCTCTCCTCCCCTAGGTGGGAGTAAGAGGCCTTACCACAACCAAGCCCTCACAGTACCCCCCCCCTAAGGTGCGGACTCCCGATCGCACAAATATCCCCCCTCTCCTGAAAAAAAAAAAAAATCCACAAAAACTAGGGGGGACATGGCGGGGTACTGAGGTGGTTGCTGGCGGGGGCTCCGGTTCCGGCTCCGGGCGTGGCGCAGGCTTAAAGAGTAGCTTCCCTCCTACCTCTCCGTTGCACGCCCGGTCCGGTCCGATGGTTCCCCCCTCAGTACTCCCGCCATTCACCAAGTCCTGTCTGGACCCTGGTGTGGGAGCCCTCGACCCTGGAGAGGGGCTGATGTTCTCCCCTGGCTCGGACCCCAGTGGAGCGGACTGCTCCGGCACTGGAGCGAAGCAGACGACCGGCCCCGGACTGAGCACCGATGGAGCGGACTGCTCCGGCACTGGAGCGAAGCCGACGACCGGCCCCTGACTGGGCACCGGTGGAGCGGACTGCTCCGGCACTGGGGCGAAGCAGACGACCGGCCCCGGACTGGGCACCGGTGGAGCGGACTGCTCCGGCACTGGAGCGAAGCAGACGACCGGTCCCGGACTGGGCACCGGTGGAGCGGACTGCTCTGGTACTGGAGCGACACAGACGACCGGCCCCGGACTGGGCACCGGTGGAGCGGACTGCTCCGGCACTGGAGCGACGCAGACGACCGGCCCCGGACTGGTCACCGGTGGAGCGGACCGCTCCGGCGCTGTAGCGGAGCAGACTGCTGGACCCGGATGGGGCTCCGGTGGAGGTTCAGGGCTGCTCACCTTCACCTGTGGTCCCCGGCTGCTGACCCTCACCGGAGGTCTCGGGCAGCTGACCTTCACCGGAGGTCTCGGGCTGCTGACCTTCACCGGAGGTCTCGGGCTGCTGACCTTCACCGGAGGTCTCGGGCTGCTGACCTTCACCGGAGGTCTCGGGCTGCTGACCTTCACCAGAGGTCTCGGGCTGCTGACCTCCACCGGAGGCTTCGGGCTGCTGACCTTCACCGGAGGCTTCGGGCTGCTGACCTTCACCGGAGGCTTCGGGCTGCTGACCTTCACCGAAGGCTTCGGGCTGCTGACCTTCACCGAAGGCCTCGGGCTGCTGACCTTCTCCGGAGGTCTCGGCCTGCTGACCTTCTCCGGAGGTCTCGCGAGTCTTGTTGGGCATGACACTGCAAGATTGGCACACCTGAATTTGGGGAGTTTCTCCCATTCTTCTCTGCAGATCCTCTCAAGCTCTGTCAGGTTGGATGGGGAGCGATGCTGCACAGCTATTTTCAGATCTCTCCAGAGATGTTCGATCGGGTTCAAGTCCGGGCTCTGGCTGGGCCACTCAGGGACATTCAGAGACTTGTCCCAAAGCCACTCCTGTGTTGTCTTGGCTGTGTGCTTAAGGTCGTTGTCCTGTTGGAAGGCAAACCTTCACCCCAGTCTGGAGCAGGTTTTCATCAAGGATTTCTCTGTAATTTGCTCCGTTCATCTTTATCTCGATCTCCCAGTCCCTGACACTGAAAAACATTCCCACAGTATTATGCTGCCACCACCACTCTTCACTGTAGGGATGGTGCCAGGTTTCCTCCAGACGTGAGGCTTGGCATTCAGGCCAAAGAGTTCAATCTTGGTTTCATCAGACCAGATAATCTTGTTTCACATGTTCTGAGAGTCTTTAGGTGCCTTTTGGAAAACTCCAAGTGGGTTGTAATGTGCCTTTTACTGAGGAGTGGCTTCCGTCTGACCACTCTACCATAAATGTCTGATTGGTGAAGTGCTGCAGAGATGGATATCTTTCTGGAATGTTCTCCCATCTCCACAGAGGAACTCTAGAGCTCTGTCAGAGTGACCATTGGGTTCTTGGTCTTCTCCCTGACCAAGGCCCTTCTCCCTCGATTGCTCAGTTTGGCAGGGTGACCAGCTCTAGGAAGAGTATTGGTGGTTCCAAACTTCTTCCATTTGAGAATGATGGAGACCACTGTGTTCTTGTGGACCTTCAATGCTGCAGAAATGTTTTGGTACCCTTCCCCAGATCTGTGCCTCGACACAATCCTGTCTCGGAGCGCTACGGACAATTCCTTTGGCCTCATGGCTTAGTTTTTGCTCTGACGTTGCACTTTCACCTGTGGGACCTTATATAGAAAGGTATATAGAAAGGTGTCTGCCTTTTCAAATCATGTGCAATCAATTGAATTTATCACAGGTGGGCTCCAATCAAGTCAATATTAAAAGTAGACCTCTCTGTTTACATCACTATCAAGCATTTCGCACATAATATTTAAATACTGACTGTTAGCACTTGGTGGCCTATAGCAACACCCCAAAAGAAAAGGCTTTAGATGTGCCAAGTGAACCTGCAACCACAAAACTTCAATAACACTTGACATAAGATCTTCTCTAAGCATTACAGGGATATTGCTCTGAATATATACAGCAACACCTCCCCGATAAGCATTTCTGTCTTTTCTATAGATGTTATATCCTTGTATTGCTACTGCTGTATCTTCAAAGGAATTATCTAAGTCAGTCTCAGAAATGGCTAATATATGAATGTTATCTGATGTTAGCAAGTTATTGATTTCATGAACCTTTCTAAGGCTACATATATTAATATGGGTTACTTTAAGCCCTTTCCTAGGTAGCTCATCAGAGATGGCATATCCATTCAGCAGTCAATTAATCAGTTGGTGTGTGTGTGTGTGTGTGCTGCAGGGTTGAAGCTACAAACCCATAGGCTTGGCTCTCTCATCCCTTCCAGGCTTCTGGGCCGGTGGTGGGTTTTCCAGTCCTGTGGGCGCGCTCCACCTCAATCTTCCTGTGGTCCATCTTCAATTTCTCAGAGATCATTTCCCTCACATTGTCCTCAGACTCCATCCAGGTCCCATGTGGAGATTCTGCAATTCTGTCCACAACCATGTTGTTCCCGCCTAGAGGGCGACAGGTAGCCTAGCGGTTAGAGTGTTGGGCTAGTAAACGAAAGGAATACCAGAGCCGACAAGGTGAAAAAAACCTGTCAAAATGTCCTTGAGCAAGGCACTTAACCCTAATTTGCTCCAAGGGCTGACCCTGTAGGTAGGCCGTCATAGTAAATAAGAATTTGTTCTTAACTGACTTGCCTAGTTAAATAAAAAAAAATATATATATATACAGTGGGGAGAACAAGTATTTGATACACTGCCGATTTTGCAGGTTTTCCTACTTACAAAGCATGTAGAAGTCTGTAATTTTTTATCATAGGTACTCTTCAACTGTGAGAGACGGAATCTAAAACAAAAATCCAGAAAATCACATTGTATGATTTTTAAATAATTAATTTGCATTTTATTGCATGACATAAGTATTTGATCACCTACCAACCAGTAAGAATTCCGGCTCTCACAGACCTGTTAGTTTTTCTTTAAGAAACCCTCCTGTTCTCCACTCATTACCTGTATTAACTGCACCTGTTTGAACTCGTTACCTGTATAAAAGACACCTGTCCACACACTCAATCAAACAGACTCCAACCTTTCCACAATGGCCAAGACCAGAGAGCTGTGGACATTAGGGATAAAATTGTAGACCTGCACAAGGCTGGGATGGGCTACAGGACAATAGGCAAGCAGCTTGGTGAGAAGGCAACAACTGTTGGCGCAATTATTAGAAAATGGAAGAAGTTCAATATGACGGTCAATCTCCCTCGGTCTGGGGCACCATGCAAAATCTCACCTCGTGGGGCATCAATGATCATGAGGAAGGTGAGGGATCAGACCAGAACTACACAGCAGGACCTGGTCAATGACCTGAAGAGAGCTGGGACCACAGTCTCAAAGAAAACCATTAGTAACACACTACGCCGTCATGGATTAAAATCCTGCAGCTCACGCAAGGTCCCCCTGCTCAAGCCAGCGCATGTCCAGGCCCGTCTGAAGTTTGCCAATGACCATCTGGATGATCCAGAGGAGGAATGGGAGAAGGTCATGTGGTCTGATGAGACAAAAATAGAGCTTTTTGGTCTAAACTCCACGCGCCGTGTTTGGAGGAAGAAGAAGGATGAGTACAACCCCAAGATTCTTTGGGGATGCTTTTCTGCAAAGGGGACAGGACGACTGCACCGTATTGAGGGGAGGATGGATGGGGCCATGTATCGCGAGATCTTGGCCAACAACCTCCTTCCCTCAGTAAGAGCATTGAAGATGGGTCGTGGCTGGGTCTTCCAGCATGACAACGACCCAAAACACACAGCCTGGTCAACTAAGGAGTGGCTCCGTAAGAAGCATCTCAAGGTCCTGGAGTGGCCTAGCCAGTCTCCAGACCTGAACCCAATAGAAAATCTTTGGAGGGAGCTGAAAGTCCATATTGCCCAGCGACAGCCCCGAAACCTGAAGGATCTGGAGAAGGTCTGTATGGAGAAGTGGGCCAAAATCCCTGCTGCAGTGTGTGCAAACCTGGTCAAGAACTACAGGAAACGTATGATCTCTGTAATTGAAAACAAAGATTTCTGTACCAAATATTAAGTTCTGCTTTTCTGATGTATCAAATACTTATGTCATGCAATAAAATGCAAATTAATTACTTAAAAATCATACAATGTGATTTTCTGGATTTTTGTTTTAGATTCCGTCTCTCACTGTTGAAGAGTACCTATGATAAAAATGACAGACTTCTACATGCTTTGTAAGTGGGAAAACCTGCAAAATTGGCAGTGTATCAAATACTTGTTCTCCCCACTGTATGTTAATGGATTCACACACAGAAAACCCTGCTATCCTGATAGGCTAGGCTAGCTGCTACGCCAAATAGCTCCTCAGACCCGGCCTTGGTCGGAAGGATCACTGGACAGAGAGTAGCAGTCCCAGCAACTGATGCCAACTGCATTGCGGGATCCAAACTAAAAAGTTAGCTAGCTACTAAGAAACGTTCCAATACACTTTCAAAACAGCAAACTTTTCAAAACAACCGAGCTCTCCCGCGTTTCACGTTCAACAGGATCCCCCATCATCATTGCAGAATAATGATTACACACACATACACTACCATTCAAAAGTTTGGGGTCACTTAGAAATGTCCTTGTTTTTTAAAGAAAAGCACATTTTTTGTCCATTAAAATAACATAGAAATGACCAGAAATACAGTGTAGACATTGTTAATGTTGTAAATGACTATTGTAGCTGGACACGGCTGATGTTTTATGTAATATCTACATAGGCCCATTATCAGCAACCGTCTCTTCTGTGTTCCAATGGCACGTTGTGTTAGCTAATCCAAGTTTATCATTTTAAAAGGATAATTGATCATTAGAAAACCCTTTTGCAAATATGTTAGCACAGCTGAAAACTGTTGTGCTGATTAAAGTGTCACAGTGCGTAGTAGTTAAGGGACGATATACGGAGCGCTGGTGAAGTGTCATCCTTTTTATTTGAAAATGAGATGTTCTCATGAAGCATTACAAAATAAAAAGGAGAGTGAAAAAGCAAAAACACGATTACAAACAAAACACAGTGACTTACTTTGTGGCTGCTGGCAGTGCAGACAAACACAAACTAACAATGATCCACACACAGGTGGATTAGAGTGGAGCTTAAATGCTATCCCCAATCAGAGACAACGCTAGACAGCTGTCTCTGATTGGGGATCATAATCTCCCTAATTAGGGTGTGAGGACTTGGTTGTGTGCCTCTCTCCTCCCCTAGGTGGGAGTAAGAGGCCTTACCACAACCAAGCCCTCACAGTACCCCCCCCCTAAGGTGCGGACTCCCGATCGCACAAATATCCCCCCTCTCCTGAAAAAAAAAAAAAATCCACAAAAACTAGGGGGGACATGGCGGGGTACTGAGGTGGTTGCTGGCGGGGGCTCCGGTTCCGGCTCCGGGCGTGGCGCAGGCTTAAAGAGTAGCTTCCCTCCTACCTCTCCGTTGCACGCCCGGTCCGGTCCGATGGTTCCCCCCTCAGTACTCCCGCCATTCACCAAGTCCTGTCTGGACCCTGGTGTGGGAGCCCTCGACCCTGGAGAGGGGCTGATGTTCTCCCCTGGCTCGGACCCCAGTGGAGCGGACTGCTCCGGCACTGGAGCGAAGCAGACGACCGGCCCCGGACTGAGCACCGATGGAGCGGACTGCTCCGGCACTGGAGCGAAGCCGACGACCGGCCCCTGACTGGGCACCGGTGGAGCGGACTGCTCCGGCACTGGGGCGAAGCAGACGACCGGCCCCGGACTGGGCACCGGTGGAGCGGACTGCTCCGGCACTGGAGCGAAGCAGACGACCGGTCCCGGACTGGGCACCGGTGGAGCGGACTGCTCTGGTACTGGAGCGACACAGACGACCGGCCCCGGACTGGGCACCGGTGGAGCGGACTGCTCCGGCACTGGAGCGACGCAGACGACCGGCCCCGGACTGGTCACCGGTGGAGCGGACCGCTCCGGCGCTGTAGCGGAGCAGACTGCTGGACCCGGATGGGGCTCCGGTGGAGGTTCAGGGCTGCTCACCTTCACCTGTGGTCCCCGGCTGCTGACCCTCACCGGAGGTCTCGGGCAGCTGACCTTCACCGGAGGTCTCGGGCTGCTGACCTTCACCGGAGGTCTCGGGCTGCTGACCTTCACCGGAGGTCTCGGGCTGCTGACCTTCACCGGAGGTCTCGGGCTGCTGACCTTCACCAGAGGTCTCGGGCTGCTGACCTCCACCGGAGGCTTCGGGCTGCTGACCTTCACCGGAGGCTTCGGGCTGCTGACCTTCACCGGAGGCTTCGGGCTGCTGACCTTCACCGAAGGCTTCGGGCTGCTGACCTTCACCGAAGGCCTCGGGCTGCTGACCTTCTCCGGAGGTCTCGGCCTGCTGACCTTCTCCGGAGGTCTCGGCCTGCTGACCTTCTCCGGAGGTCTCGGCCTGCTGACCTTCTCCGGAGGTCTCGGCCTGCTGACCTTCACCGGAGGCTTCGGGCTGCTGACCTTCACCGGAGGCCTCGGGCTGCTGACCTTCACCGGAGGCCTCGGGCTGCTGACCTTCACCGGAGGCCTCGGGCTGCTGACCTTCACCGGAGGCCTCGGGCTGCTGACCTTCACCGGAGGCCTCGGGCTGCTGACCCTCACCGGAGACCTCGATTTCTATGTCATTTTAATGGACAAAAAATGTGCTTTTCTTTCAAAAGCAAGGACATTTCTAAGTGACCCCAAACTTTTGAACGGTAGTGTACGTTCTATGTATTAAAGTCAGTAGACAAGACATACTGCTTTTATTTTCACTTTGACTCCAATGGGACACAATGGTCATGTACTGTAGATACAACCATAAAATTGCAACCATTGATGGACACCAGATTATCACCTGGGTTTTGTTTTTCAAAACGTTTAATCTAGATCAGATTGATCCCGATTCTGTAAAACTGCATTTAGACTGGCAGCCCAATTATGATATTTCTTTCACTAAATTGTTATTTTGACCAATCAGATCAGCTCTGAAAAAATATCTGATGTTAAAAAGATCTGATGTGATTGGTCAAAAGGCCAATTAGAAATGGGCTGGCTTTCTAAATGCAGTCTAATAGTATTTTTGCAATCAAGTATCAGATCGATCTGGCTGTTTTTGAGACGTTTTTTTCTGAAATTAATCGAATATGATCATTTTGATCCAGATACTACAATTCAAAATCACAGACTCCAGATTTTCAGTGCTTTGAACATCTACTGGACAGGTTATGCTACTACTTCGAATATGATCATTTTGATCCAGATACTACAATTCAAAATCACAGACTCCAGATTTTCAGTGCTTTGAACATCTACTGGACAGGTTATGCTACTACTTCTACACTGTAAACTACATAAATTAACATGATAGTAATTTAGCAGATGCTCTTATCCAGAGCGACATACAGTAGTGAGTTCATACATTTTCATACTGGTCCCCCGTGGGAATCGAACCCACAACCCTGGCATTGCAAGCGCCAAGCTCTACCAACTGAGCCACACGAGACCAAATAAATTAAGGTACCTGAGATTAAACATAATATAGCCTGCATATCACTCGTAAGTAAGTATATTAATCTATTTGACACTTCTCAATATAACAACTGACCACATACCAGGGAAGAACGACTGCCCCCTCTCATTGAATCCATAAGGGTTCAAGGCCAATCGTGGTACTGCAGGCCTTCTTAGCAGAAAACAGGATGAATGGAAATATGTCAATCTTTGTGTAAATATATATTTTTGAAGACAACCATGGTACCAATAATTGCTTCTAATACATCAGATATATGTCCTTGAACCAATTATTTTAATATTGCATACAAAAGAAGAGGATGATGTACAAGTAACTGCCAAAATAAATAAAACACATGTAAATGAGGGATCCAAAGTATATTGAAAGCAGGGGATTCCACACAGGTGTGGTTCCTGAGTTAATTAAGCATTTAACATCCCATCATGCTTAAGGTCATGTATAAAAATGCTGGGAAGGCCATGTCTATGCCCCATAGGATGACTTTGCTCCCATCCATAGGGCACGAGTGGTCACTGAATGGTTTGATGAGTGTGTAAACAATATAAACCATATGCTATGGCTGTCTCAGTCACCAGATCTCAACCCAATTGAACACTTATTGGAGATTCTGGAGCGACGCCTGAGACAGTGTTTTACACCACCATCAACAAAACACCAAATTATGGAATTTCTCATAGAAGAATGGTGTCACATCCCTCCAATAGAGTTCCAGACACTTATAGAATCTATGCCAAGGTCCATTAAAGCTGTTCTGACTCGTGGTGGCCCAATGCCCTATGAAGACCCTTTATGTTGGTGTTTCCTTTATTTTGACAGTTACCTGTAGTTGCAAATGGCAGCCAGCAGTACCCTAGCCGGCCTTCAACTTGAGATACTTAATGAGAGGGGGCAGCCCTGAGCTAGCCTACAACATCACTTCCTATAGTAGCTCAAACTGTGCATGTTATGTTTGAGACATCATCTTAACCGACTTCTTCTGGTTTCAATGCACTATTGAGTCTTCACATAGGAATTATCCAGACTTTCGCAAGCAAACTATCCTAATCACTACCTTTCCAGTTTTGAAAAACACAAAAACAACACTTAATCCTGATTAAAGGTCAGATTGAATGACCAAATCCAAATCCATGTCTGGGTGATCAGTATCAAATTTGTATTTTGAAATTTCCAATTGTAACTTTTACTCCAATCCGATTTGCCGAAATGTGTTTTAAATGTGCCGTGTCTTTACGAACTGTCATCATTACCCTTTCTTCTTGGGGGTCCTAGTTACCACAGCCACAAAGTCATAAACCTTTCCCATTTTTTAAATCTGGCCACAACCTTAAACCTAACCTTAACCACACTGCTAACCTTATGCCTAAGTCTAACGTTAAGTTAAAACCCTTTTTTTAAATGTATATAAATGTTGACAATATAGCCAATTTTTACTTTGTATCTGTGCTATCTAGTGGAAACCTTTCTTCTCTGTGGCTGTAGCCAAGCAACGGAGGATCGCATAACCCCCCTCACTACACAAGATACAACCAACAATTTTTTATTCCTGGCATGTCAGAAAAATAATCGGTTCCTAACATGCCGATGAGGAGAGCGCAAGAGCCATAATCGCACATCTTTCACCCGCTGACCTTGTGCGACCTACGACATCTTGGTCGGAGCCTACGACTATACAATTCACCTGCGATCCCAGAAATTTGACGTGGATCCGTGCTGGGTGTTATCAAATTGTTGCAAAATCACAGTTTAAAATTGGGTAATGTATGGCCAGCTTTAGTCCTGCTTGCTTACCAGTCTTTCAAGGTTCGCCCTCTGGTGGGTATTATGATTGGAACAACAGTCTTACTTTTTGAGCAGACTAAGGCAGGTTTATCTATTTGACATTCATTCTGTACCATAGCCGCGGGAACTAGGGGTGCTCCCCTTAAAAATCAGAAATTGATTTTTTTAAATGTAATATTTAAAATAAAATACGATTTTTCTTCTCACAAAAGTAGTGCACTTGGCCTCTACTAGTCCTTTAATAGCCGACCGATATACAGTCGTATGCAAAAGTTTGGGCATCCCTGACAATTTCCATGATTTCCATTTATAAATAATTGGGTGTTTGGATCAGCAATTTCATTTTGATCTATCAAATAACTGATGGACACAGTAATATTTCAGTAGTGAAATTAGGTTTATTGGATTAACAGAAAATGTGCAATATGGATCAAAACAAAATTAGACAAGTGCATAAATTTGGGCACCCCAACAGAAAAATCACATCAATATTTAGTAGAGCCTCCTTTTGCTAAAATAACAGCCTCTAGACGCTTCCTATAGCCTCTAATGAGTGTCTGGATTCTGGATGAAGATATTTTGCACCATTCCTCCTTACAAAACATCTCCAGTTCAGTTAGGTTTGATGATTGCTGAGCATGGACAGCCCGCTTCAAATCACCACACAGATTCTCAATGATATTCAGGTCTGGGGACTGGGATGGCCATTCCAGAACATTGTACTTGTTCCTCTGCATAAATGCCCGGGTAGATTTTGAGCAGTGTTTTGGGTCGTTGTCTTGTTGAAATATCCAGCCCCGGCGTAACTTCAACTTTGTGACTGATTCTTCAACATTATTCCCAAGAATCTGCTGATATTGAGTGGAATCCATGCGACCCTCAACTTTAACAAGATTCCCAATACCGGCACTGGCCACACAGCCCCACAGCATGATGGAACCCCCACCAAATTTTACTGTGGGTAGCAAGTGTTTTTCTTGGAACGCTGTGTTCTTTTGCCACCATGCATAACGCCCCTTGTTATGACCAAATAACTCAATCTCTGTTTCATCAGTCCACGGCACCTTATTCCAAAATGAAGCTGGCTTGTCCAAATGTGCGTTTGTGGCGTGTGTTGAAAAGGCTTCTTCCGCATCACTCTCCCGTACAGCTTCTCCTTGTGCAAGTGCGCTGAATTGTTGAACGATGCACAGTGACACCATCTGCAGCAAGATGATGTTGTAGGTCTTTGGAGGTGGTCTGTGGGCTGTTTTTGACCGTTCTCACCATCCTTCACCTTTGCCTCTCCAATATTTTACTTGGCTTGCCACTTCTGGCCTTAACAAGGACTGTGCCTGTGGTCTTCCATTTCCTCACTATGTTCCTCACAGTGGACACTGACAGCTTACATCTCTGCGTTAGCTTTTTGTAGCCTTCCCCTAAACCATAATGTTGAACAATCTTTGTTTTCAGGTCATTTGAGAGTTGTTTTGAGGCCCCCATGTTGCCACTCTTCAAAAGAGAGTCAAAGAGAACAACAACTTGCAATTGGCCACATTAAATACCTTTTCTCATGATTAGATGCATTTGTCAATGAAGTTCAAGGCTTAATGAGCTCACCAAACCAATTGTGTGTTCCAATTAATCAGTGCTAAGTAGTTACAGGTATTCAAATCAACAGAATGACAAGGGTGCCCAAATTTTTGCATAGCCTATTTTTCACATCTGATTTAATTTCATACAACTTAACATTGCTACACTAAAAATCTTTGTCTGGACAATACCCCAGTACTCAGCTTTTATTAGAAAATGAATGGCATGCCACTGTGATCATTTTCTGTGACGACAGAGTAAATTATTATGCAGCCTCAGAGGGGTGCCCAAACTTTTGCATACGACTGTAGCTGTCTGTAGCACGTGCAAAATGTTTTCGCAGCTCCCCCACCCCGAAACATCTTCCTGTGGCTCTGTTCAATACAACTGAAATAAAGTATTTTTATGAAGGAAAATCTACTGTGGCAATGATTACCCGACATGTTGTATGAATGGAACACTAATGTTGGTGTGTAGCCTACTCTTATTATTTTATTAGTCTGTAATGTTCTAAAATCAAGACCTGTGCAGTAACCATAGAAACGCCAAGGTTTTGTGGAGAGAGGTCCTCCTGGTATGAGAAGGGCAAAGGTTAGAAAACGTGACTGTGGATGTGTTTTAGAAATGGATTGTGCTGTGTTGGATGGAAGTAATATAAGGTATTGTGTTTACTTGTTTTATTTAAGAATGTTTTAACAGAATCCCCCCACCACACACACACTCACATACACACACACACACACACACACACACACACACACACACACACACACACACACACACACACACACACACACACACACACACACACACACACACACACACACACACACACACACACACACACATAAAGACGAGTGTACTTAGCTTAGGCCGTCCCAATGCTGGCTAGCCTAACATTGCACAATGCTGCAGATAGAAACAGAGTTTACATATTGGATATGGTTCTCTCCAAGCTACAATATCTGTCTGTAGAACATTGCAGTGTTCCACCAATTAAATTAATCCTAAATTCTACTGAAATATTTTTTTCCCTTCACAGTAAAATAGTTATGACAAAATGATTATATCAGAACATGTTTGCATTCCAAATGGCACCCTTAGGGCTCTGGTCAAAAGTAGTGCACTATATAGGGAATAGGGTGTAATTTGGAACGCATATCAGCTGGTTTGAATGAAATAGTATAAACATTACACCATTAAAACATTGTTATTGACTGTCATGGTTTACCAGATAAGATTATTGTGTTTGATAAGTGAACACCTAGTATGGCAACAGTTCAAGATATTGACCCCTGAAATGAGTCCAGTCCAAAATGCCCAGATAGTGTCTAATTACTCAACATTAGGCATGGAGCGAACCTAGGCTATATCTGAAGTTGCTGTGTGCAGAGTAATAGAGTGTTAGCATTGGCATAAAGAACAGTGGGTCTCAGCGAGATTCACCAACCACTACAGATCAGTTTCTGCCTCCTCCAGCAATAAATCACACAACCCTAAATGGTGCATTATCTTCACTCCAAACTCCAGTCACAGACGCAGAGTCAAGCAAAGAGACAGAGACAGAAAGAGGGACAGAGACAGAGACAGAGACAGACAGAGGGACAGAGACAGAGACAGAGACAGACAGAGGGACAGAGAGAGACAGACAGAGGCCGAGGCAGACAGAGGGACAGAGACAGAGACAGACAGAGGCAGACAGATGGACAGAGACAGACAGAAGGACAGAGACAGAAACAGACAGATGCAGACAGAGGGACAGAGACAGAGACAGAGACAGACAGAGGGACAGAGACAGACAGAGGGACATAGACAGACAGAGGGACAGAAACAGAGACAAACAGAGGGACAAATACAGAGCCAGAGACAGACAGAGGGACAGTCAGAGACAGATAGAGAGACAGAGTCAGAGAGACAGAGGGACAGAGACAGACAGACAGAGGCATAGGCAGACAGAGGGACAGAGACATAGACAGACAGAGGGACAGAGACAGACAGAGGGACAGAGACAGAAACAGACAGAGGGACAGAGACAGACAGAGGGACAGAGACAGAAACAGACATAGGGACAGAGTCAGAGACAGACAGAGGGACATAATCAGACAGACAGAGGGACAGAGACAGACAGAGGGACAGAGACAGAGACAGACAGACAGAAGGACAGAGACAAAGACAGAGACAGACAGAGGGACAGAGTCAGACAGACAGAGGGACAGAGACAGACAGACAGAGTGACAGAGAAAGACAGAGGGACAGAGACAGACAGAGGGACAGAGACAGACAGAGGGACAGAGGGACATAGACAGACAGAGGGACAGAGACAGACCAAGGGACAGAGGGACAGAGGGACAGAGACAGAGACAGACAGAGGGACAGAGAGAGAGACAGACAGAGGGACAGAGTCTGACAGACAGACAGAGGCAGAGGCAGAAAGAGACAGAGAGGGAGTCTTCTCTCTGCTCAGGGCTGCAGTATCTTCTAATTGAGCATTGCCTCCGCTCCAAACCCCAGGAAACTCCTGAGGCAGACGGAACCAGAAACAGGGAGAGAACGAGAGAGAAAGAGAGAGACAGAGAGAAAAAGAGAGAGGCAGAAAAAGGGAAGTAAAGGCAGAGATAGAGAGACAGAGGCAGGGGTAGAGGCAGACAGAGGCAGAGGCAGAGGCAGACAGAGAGACAGAGAAAAAGAATGGATAAACACACTACCCTATCCCTATGTTTGCTCAGGTCTACAGAATCTTGAGACAAAGACAGGGTTCCATTACAGGGGTGCTGGGAACTTTCATAATAGTGGAGGCTCCTCAGAGGAGGAAGGGGAGGACCATCCTCCTCAGTGAATTTCATAAAAATAAAAATGGTAAAAAATCATTTTTATATAAAACTAAACTAATTATAATCACGTCACCAAATAACTGATTAAAACACACTATTTTGCAAAGAAGATCTGCAGTAGCCTCAACAGCACTCTGTAGGGAAGCACCATGGTGTATCCGGAGCACAGCTAGCTTCCGTCCTCCTCTGGGTACTATGACTTCAATACAAAACCTAGCAGGCTCATGGTTCTCACCCCCTTCCGTAGACTTACACAGTAATTATGACAACTTCTGGAGTATGTCCTCCAACCTATCAGAGCTCTTGCAGCATGAACTGACATGTTGTCCACCCAATCAAAGATTCAGAGAATTAATATAGTACTGAAAGCATAAGCTACAGCTAGCTAGCACTGCAGTGCATAACATGTGGTAAGTAGTTGACTCAGAGAGAGAAAGACAATAGCTGAACAGTTTTTAACAAATACATTTCTTCCAAAATGAAGGAGAAGCATGAGAGAAATATACACTACCGTTCAAAAGTTTGGGTTCACTTAGAAATGTCCTTGTTTTTGAAAGAAAAGCTAATTTGTTGTCCATTAAAATAACATAAAAATGATCAGAAATACAGTGTAGACATAGTTAATGTTTTAAATGACTATTGTAGCTGGAAACTGCAGATTTTTTTATTGAATATCTACATATGCCCATTATCAGCAACCTTCACTCCTGTGTTCCAATGGCACGTTGTGTTAGCTAATCCAAGTTTATCATTTTAAAAGGCTAATTGATCATTAGAAAACCTTTTTTCAATTATGTTAGCACAGCTGAAAACTGTTGTGCTGATTAAAGAAGCAATAAAACTGGCCTCCTTTAGACTAGTTGAGTATCTGGAGCATCAGCATTTGTGGGTTGGATTACAGGCTCACAATGGCCAGAAACAAATAACTTTATTTTGAAACTCGTCGGTCTATTCTTGTTCTGAGAAATGAAGGCTATTTAATGCGAGAAATTGCCAAGAAACTGAAGATCTCGTACAACGTATTAGCCAATACAATGTAAGTGTAATAATACAATATCAGTGTAATAATAAAATGTCAATAATACAATATCAACAATAGAATGTCAGTGTAATAATACAATATCAGTGTAATATTAAAATGTAAAATGCTCCAGATACTCAACTAGTCTAAAGGAGGCCAGTTTTATTGCTTCTTTAATCAGCACAACAGTTTTCAGCTGTGCTAACATAATTGCAAAATTATTTTCTAATGATCAATTAGCCTTTTAAAATGATAAACCTGGATTAGCTAACACAACGTGCCATTGGAACACAGGAGTGACAGTTGCTGAAAATGGACCTCTGTACGCCTACGTAGATATTCCATTAAAAATCAGCCGTTTCCAGCTACAATAGTCATTTACAACATTAACAATGTCTACACTGTATTTCTGATCAATTTGAGGTTATTTTAATGGACAACAAATTTGCTTTTCTTTTAAAAACAAGGACATTTCTAAGTAACCCCAAACCTGTATAAAGAGAGATTGTCATTTTTTTTCCTCAGTTTTGATAATACAATTTAAGTGTAATAATACAATATCAATAATACAATGTCAGTTTAATAATACAATTCCCGTTTAATAACACAATATCAGTGTAATAATACAATGTCAGTGTAATAATACAATATCAGTGTAATAATACAATGTCAGTGTAATAATACATTATCAGTGTAATAACACAAGATCAGTGTAATAATACAATGTCAGTGTAATAATACAATGTCAGTGTAATAATACAATGTTAATAATACAATATCAGTGTAATAACACAATATCAATGTAATAATACAATGTCAGTGTAATAATACAATGTTAGTGTAATAATACAATGTTAGTGTAATAACACAATATCAATGTAATAATACAATGTCAGTGTAATAATACAATGTCAGTGTAATAACACAATATCAATGTAATAATACAATGTCAGTGTAATAATACAATGTCAGTGTAATAATACAATGTTAGTGTAATAATACAATGTCAGTGTAATAACACAATATCAATGTAATAATACAATGTCAGTGTAATAATACAATGTCAGTGTAATAACACAATATCAATGTAATAATACAATGTCAGTGTAATAATACAATGTCAGTGTAATAATACAATGTTAGTGTAATAATACAATGTTAGTGTAATAACACAATATCAATGTAATAATACAATGTCAGTGTAATAATACAATGTCAGTGTAATAACACAATATCAATGTAATAATACAATGTCAGTGTAATAATACAATGTCAGTGTAATAATACAATATTAGTGGAATAATAAAATGTCAGTGTAATAACACAATATCAATGTAATAATACAATGTTAGTGTAATAATACAATATTAGTGAAATAATACAATATCATTGTGATAATACAACGTCAACAATGCAATGTAAGTGTAATAATACAATGTCAATAGTACAATGTCAGTGTAATAATACAATGTCAACAATACAATGTCAGTGTAATAATACAATGTCTGTGTAATAATACAATATATTTGTAATAATACAATGTTAATAATACAATATAAGTGTAATAATACAATGTAAGTGTAATAATACAATGTAAATAATACAATATAAGTGTAATAATACAATGTCAGTGTAATAATATAATATCAGTGTAATAATACAATATCAACAATACATTGTCAGTGTAATAATAAAATGTCAATAATACAATATCAACAATAGAATGTCAGTGTAATAATACAATATCAGTGAAATAATACAATATGAATAATACAATGTTAATTATACCATGTCAGTGTAATAATACAATATAAGTGTAATATTAAAATGTAAATAATACAATATCAACAATAGAATGTCAATGTAATAATACAATGGCAGTGTAATAGTACCGTATCAGTGTAATAATACAATGTCAGTGTAATAATACAATATCAGTGTAATAATAC
Organism: Thymallus thymallus; assembly: GCA_023634145.1. Classification (NCBI taxonomy): domain Eukaryota; kingdom Metazoa; phylum Chordata; class Actinopteri; order Salmoniformes; family Salmonidae; genus Thymallus; species Thymallus thymallus. Next base: position 10,100,791 of record CM042389.1, read on the forward strand.
CTGATCTGTCCCCAGAAGCCCTCTACCTTGTAGTATTAGTTGTGTCTTTCCAGTACTGAGTCATGCAACAGTAGCCCAGAGGATTGCGATGGACTGAATTGTCCTCATTATTAGACCTTGAGAGAGGGAGGATTTGTCTATTTTTATCACGTAGCCACTGTCTCGAGGACTTTTCTACGACAATACATTCCTCACAGAAACAGCAGTAATACATGACTATGGAAAATATCAATTCAGAACAACTGTAAAGGCTGTAATAGGAGCAAAAGGTGTGACAGTACATTGTCTTGCATAGCGCCAGTTCAAAATGACCAGAAATGTATTTCAGACATTGGGCTTTTGAATTTCATAATTTTGGTAAATTTTGTCAATTTCAGTCATTTAGCAGACACTCTCATCCAGAGCGACTTACAGTATAGTAAGTGCATACATTTTTATACTTTTTCGTACTGGTCCCCGGTAGGAAGCACATTTATAACGCCTTATGAGCTATGCATGATGCTTATGATCTATGCATGATTTTATACTCATGAGAAATACAAGTATAAAATAGGTCACTTCCAGACAACTTTCAGTGTAAATAGATCAGACCTGGGTTCAAATACAGTACATGTGTATTTGAGGATTTGTTATTAGGGGTTCACAGCAAAGCACTCAGGCAAAACACATTTGCCTCAAGGACCCATAAGTTCTGTCAGGATCAATTTTACTCCATCTTGGACATTTTGGAAAACCTTGAGAAACGTTTTCTCATGAACCATAAGTCCAAATAACACCAGTATGTAGTATGGTACATCTCTTAACTTAGTTTGAGAAAAGCTGAGAGATTGGTTAAGAGATGGCTGAACGCTAATGCTTAAAATAATCTTACATTATTGACTAAAAGTCAGATTCCCTCCAAATTTGGTATTTAGCCTCATCACAATAGTCCCTAAAGAGTTTTAGAAGATAACGCTGATGCATTCAAAGATGGCCAGTATGAATATTAGCACAAATGCTAATGTGCTCATGCACTGCAGAACCAAATGACACAAAAATGTCTCAACTTAGTTGAAAAACGAAGGGATTGGTCAAAAGATAGCTGAGTTATTGACAAATCAGAATTCAAATGGCCATTTAAACCACTGTAAATCCACAGTGGCCTATCAATGTGAAACGGTTTTGTGGACATCCCTAAGATGAACCACTGAATTTGGTAGTGATATGTCAAACAAGAAGGAAACTATTAACTCATTCTTTCCATATGTTTACAGGCTAAAAATGGCAAGAAATAAATAACTTTCTTCTGAAACTCGTCAGTCTATTCTTGTTCTGATAAATGAAGGCTATTCCATGCGAGAAATTGCCAAGTCGCCTCTTCACTGTTGACGTTGAGACTGGTGTTTTGCGGGTACTATTTAATGAAGCTGCCAGTTGAGGACTTGTGAGGCGTCTGTTTCTCAAACTAGACACTCTAATGTACTTGTCCTCTTGCTCAGTTGTGCACCGGGGCCTCCCACTCCTCTTTCTATTCTGGTTAGAGCCAGTTTGTGCTATTCTGTGAAGAGAGTAGTACACAGCGCTGTACGAGATCTTCAGTTTCTTGGTAATTTCTCACATGGAATAGCCTTCATTTCTCAGAACAAGAATAGACTGACGAGTTTCAGAAGAAAGTTATTTGTTTCTGGACATTTTGAGCCTGTAATCGAACCCACAAATGCTGATGCTCCAGATACTCAACTTGTCTAAAGAAGGCCAGTTTTATTGCTTCTTTAATCAGAACAACAGTTTTCAGCTGTGCTAAAATAATTGAAAAAGGGTTTTCTAATGATCAATTAGCCTTTTAAAATGATAAACTTGGATTAGCTAACACAACGTGCCATTGGAACACAGGAGTGACGGTTGCTGATAATGGGCCTACGTAGATATTACATAAAAAATCACTGGTGTCTCAACTTACCCCTTTGGCTCAATTTATCCTTTGGCTCAACTTACCCCTTTGGCTTAATTTACCCCTTTGGCTCAATTTACCCCTTTTGCTCAACTTACCCCGTTGGCTCAACTTACCTGGTTTGCTCAACTGACCCCGTTGGCTCAAATTACCCCTTTGGCTCAACATACCCCGTTGGCTCAACTTACCCCACTCTTCTCTACAATGTGTATTAGATAAGATCCAAGAGATTAGAAAATCTGACCATATCCAGTTGTGCCTGCCTGGCTCTCAGGGACCAGAAGACCGTTGCACAGCCCACAACCCTGTAATAAATAAACCAGTGGTAGCCTAGTTATCCGAGAATCAGATCAAGCTCTGTAAAACTAATGTGTGGGGGGGCCTAACTTACATGCTACCCTATTCACTGCAGCATTTCACTGGTCTAGATAAAAGTGACACTGCGGTCAGTCGGTGCAGACCCTCAGAAGTGCTGAGAGTAGGGGAAAACACGCACACACACAGCCACGCACGCACACACGACACACACAGCCACGAACGCACGCACGACACACACAGCCACTCACGCACGCACGACACACACAGCCACGCACGCACGCACGACACACACAGCCACTCACGCACAACACACACAGCCACGCACGCACGCATGCACGACACACACAGCCACGCACACACAACACACACAGCCACGCACGCACGACACGCACAGCCATACACGCAAGCACGACACACACAGGCACACACGACACACACAGCCACGCACGCACACAGCCACGCACGCACGCATGACACACAGGCCGTTCCTCCCGGCTTAGAAGAGAAGAGCTGTTAGGTTGGGTGTGTCATTGATATTGAACCAATGTCAGTAAAGAGGAAAAAGCTAGGTGTTACGTGAGAGAGGGAGGAGGAGGAAGAGGAGAGGGGAAGGCCACCTTGTGCTGAAGACCCCCCCCCCACCCCCCACTGTGCTGAAGACCACCACCCCTACTGTGCTGAAGACCACCCCCCACTGTGCTGAAGACCACCCACCCACTGTGCTGAAGACCACACCCCCCCCACTGTGCTGAAGACCACCCCCCCACTGTGCTGAAGACCCCCCACTGTGCTGAAGATCCCCCCCATTGTGCTGAAGACCCCCCCCCCACTGTGCTGAAGACTCCCCCACTGTGCTGAAGACCCCCCCCCCACTGTGCTGTAGACGCCCCCACTGTGCTGAAGACCCCCCCCACTGTGCTGAAGACTCCCCCCACTGTGCTGAAGACCACCCCCCCACTGTGCTGTAGACCCCCTCCACTGTGCTGTAGACCCCCCCTGAAGACTCCCCCACTGTGCTGAAGACCCCCCCACTGTGCTGAAGACCCCCCACTGTGCTGAAGACCCCCCACTGTGCTGAAGACCCCCCCCACTGTGCTGAAGACCCCCCCACTGTGCTGAAGACCCCCCACTGTGCTGAAGACCCCCCCCACTGTGCTGAAGACCCCCCACTGTGCTGAAGACCCCCCCCACTGTGCTGAAGACCCCCCACTGTGCTGAAGACCCCCCACTGTGCTGAAGACCCCCCACTGTGCTGAAGACCCCCCACTGTGCTGAAGACCCCCCACTGTGCTGAAGACCACCCCCCCACTGTGCTGAAGACCCCCCACTGTGCTGAAGACCCCCCACTGTGCTGTAGCCTATGTAGCGAGCCCTGCTAGCAGCATGACATCAAGGCCAAGGAGAGTCAATAAAAAGATGAGGATCATAATTTCTAAGCAGCTAGCTTTACCTTGACCTCTCTCTCTTCCAATAGCACAAGCTGTTTCATGACGCCATCGCTCTCTTTAGCTCCACCTATATACTATTTAAGAAATAGTGTGTGTCTGAAATGGCACCCTATTCCCTTTATAGTGCACTACTTTTGGATCAGTGGAGGCTGCTGAAGGGAGGACAGCTCATAATAATGTCTGGAATGGAGCGAATGGAATGGCATCAAACACCTGGTTTCCATGGTGTCAATGTATTTGATACCATCCCACCTATTCCGCTCCAGCCATTGACATGAGCCCGTCCTCCCCAGTTAAGGTGCCACCAACCTCGTCTCAGAGATAAGTCAGTCAATGCTAATGACTGCTGCTGTAACTGGCTTTGTGTCATGTTATAGAAGATTATAGTAGCTCATTAATAAGATGGATCCCATACCTTTAAATTACTTTTTAATGCTATTTTAGACCAGGAAGTGAAGTCATAGGTAGCAAGCCACTTAATTAAAATAAAAAATACATATATTATTCTGCCGTCATGTGGCAACCAATTTTTCTTCTTATATTGTTCATTCTGCTTTTCGCTGGACGGCCTTGAAGAAGTGTGTTGCATTATCATTTCAAATAATCAAATTATGTCATACCACTATAGAACTAGAGTTCACATCCTTACCGTTGGGGGAGCAATTAACCTACATCCTACACTGACTTCATTAGTGGCCCATGGCTACCGTTTCCGTACAGATCATAGCGAACTGTAACTCATATTTTCATAGCAGGCATGTGGAAGCTCTTGTTCATCATGAAGTACATCCAGGACATTGTTTCTCTATCTCTCCTTGAGAAAGAGTGGGACCCAAGGAAACTGGGAGTAAAATGTTAATTATTGAAGTTTTTCCGTAATGTGAAAAAGAAAATCAAATCAAATCAAATTGTATTGTATTGGTCACATACACATGTTTAGCAGATGTTAATGCTGATGTAGCGAAATGCTTGTGCTTCTAGTTCCGACAGTGCAGTATATCTAACAGTAATATCTAACAGTTACGCAACATATACCCAATACACACAAATCTAAGTAAGTATTGAATTAGGTCTATATATACAGTACACTCATTCATTCAGGACTGTATGTACATATAATCATGTGCAGTTGTTATATCATATCACGTGCAACATTGTAAGTAATTCTTGGACTTAACTTATGTAGTCATTCACTCAGGAATGCATATTAGTATCCTGTCAGTAGTATCTTTTTCTTTTCATTGCTTTTAGTATATCAAATGTGCAATACATGCATTTATCTGTAATTAACCCTGTTCTAAGGACTGTATTTTAAGGGAATTAGTATTATTACCCTAAATTATATCATACACACATTTAGCTATTTAATTATCTCTTCCTGTCATTTACCTGTACGTTTAACCAGACTGTATATTAAGTAAACTATTATTACCCTCACATCATACACACAGATATTTAGATATTTAAGTATCTTTCTCTGCCATCGTTTCTATAGCTTTTTGAACTTACATTTCCTTTATTACAAACAATTGGAGTATGTTTACAAACATGCAGAGTTCTTACATGTGAAATTGCAAGTTTAAAAAATCAAATGTGTCACAATGTGACTTTGGGAATTACCAAGGTGCAGCACAGTAGTGATTGTAGCTCGACATGTTTATTAAAGACAGCGAACAACAAAATATACAAAATATCCACAACGTGAAACGGCGTGCAGCTCTCACGGGATGCAAACACTAAATAATGACCAACACAGAGGTGGAAAAGGAACATACTAAATAGGGTCCCCAATTAGAGGTAACTCACTACAGCTGCCTCTAATTGGGAACCAACACAAAACCTCCATTGACTTAGCTAGAAAACCCCTGTCACGTGATAAAATGTGCTGTTTCACATGTGAAAATCTCACTTTCACATGTGAAAATGCAATTCCACATGTGAAAGTAGGATTTTCACGTGAAAGTTTTTAACATGCCAAACTGCAATTCACGTTAGGTGAAAACTTTATTCTCCTCACATGTGAAAAAGTGGTGTTAATGTGTGGACTCAAAATTGTATACATGTGAAAATATGGTTTCACGTGAAATTTAAGCTCAACATGTGAAAACAGCTATTTCACATGGGACAATTTAAATTTGACTGTCACATCCAATCAGGCTGAGGCTCAAGTGTCATCATCATGCCCCATTGCCCATGCAGTGACATTGCAGTCTTTCCCCCCACACTTCTGCTCCTTGCGTGCAGTACAGAGGGGTTATAGCAGGCTAGGCCCATTATCCAACCATGTGTGTTGGGTACAAGCAGTAGCGGATTTAGGTATGAGCGACATGGGCAGCCGTCCAGGGCGGCATTTTTCCGGGGGCGGCACGGGGCGCCCGCACCAAAAAATGTGGAATGGTGACATTTGCGCAATCGGTTTTCTATCGCTCATTTGCATGTCACCGTGTGGGACTGTGGGTCAATTAACCTTGTCGGAGTGGGCGCCCTGATTCTAGTTTGTGAGCTAGGCAGGTTACTGCCTGGGAAGGTCTCCCACTCAGAAGTATGAGATGGGGAGGGGGGCGGGGGTAGTTTGACCTCAGGTCTCCCCACTGGAAGCCCGAGTGTCAGGCTCTGGCCATAGAGAAGCCTATTGCTTCTCTATGTAGCCATGGTCAGAGTCTGACAGGTCTATCATTTCTGGGTCTGGTGGTGGTTTGTGTGGGATCCCTAATTAGAGGCAGCTGCAGTGCATTGTCTCTAATTAGGGATCCTACAAATGTTTGTATGTTTCCACACCGGGGCTGTGGGTCATTGTATGTATGTGCACGTTTCAAGTCACGGTAATAAGAGTGTGAGTGCGTTTTGGATTACGTTGCTGGTTTGTTTTTGTAACGCTCGTATTCTACATTTGACACCGAGGTAGGGGGAGCGGGGGAATCTATCAAATAGCACACCTCTAACTTTGTACAATACTAATGCAATTAGTAAAATCGGTCACACTACAAAATGCTACCAAGTAAACCACAATTCATTCATAATACTGTGAATATACAGTATAGTTTCACAGATGTATTGTGCATTTCTTTCTGGTTTGTGCGAAATCGTTAAGAATAATATAAAACCAGTCTGCACAACACTAAGGTGAGTTGGTTTAGTCTTGACTCTTGGTTGACAGTGTTGGGGGATGGGTAATGTATTGATGCTCGAGTGCCAAATCAACACAAATGAATAAGAAAAGGTCTAAGCCATCAGGTGCCCAGTTTAGGAAAAAGAGGAAAAAAGAAGAGAAGAAATGCGCAAAAGATAAAGGTATGCAGCTATGTCATCTCTTTATGATAGATAGATAGATAGATAGATAGATAGATAGATAGATAGATAGATAGATAGATAGATAGATAGATAGATAGATAGATAGATAGATAGATAGATAGATAGATAGATAGATAGATAGATAGATAGATAGATAGATAGATAGATAGATAGATAGATAGATACTTTATTGATCCCCGAGGGGGAAATTGCACCTGCCCCAAAACATAGGGCAGGTGCAAAATGCCAGAACGAAAATACACAAAAGACAGATACACGGTACATGATACATAGAGCGGCAGTATGAAAAAGTATAGAAATACAAGATGTCTGGAGTGCAAAAAAGCTATAAAAAGACATTGCATAGTATGAGTGGTTGGCTGAATATGTACACTATACATTGGTGGATGTTGGATGGTTAACTATACTATACAGGTCGATGGCAGGGAAATACTTCAATAGCTAAAAATGCATATGATATGAGCGATGGTAATAATAGTTTACTTAATAGACAGACTGGTTAAATGAACAGGTAAGTGAATATTTTGCATGGTTAAATTAGCTGTACAGGTAAATATACAGTTATATTTACAGGTAAGTGAATACTTGCATGGTTACATAAACTGTACAGGTAAATGACAGGAAGAGATACTTAAATAGATAAATGTGTGTATGATATAATTTGGGGTAATAATAGTAATTCCCTTACAATACAGTCCTTAGTGCGCAGGGTTTAATTACAGATAACTGCACGTATTGCACATTCGATATACTAAAAGCAATGAGAAAAGATGCAACTGACAGGATACTAATATGCATTCCTGAGTGAATGACTACGTAAGTTAAGTCCAAGAATTACTTGCAATATTGCACGTGATATGATATAACAACTGTACATGAGTATGTATATACAGACCTGAATAAATACATACAGTTGGGAGAACAAGTATTTGATACACTGCCGATTTTGCAGGTTTTCCCACTTACAAAGCATGTAGAAGTCTGTAATTTTTATCATAGGTACTTTTCAACTGTGAGTGACGGAATCTAAAACAAAAATCCAGAAAATCACATTGTATGATTTTTAAAAAATGTATTTGCATTTTATTGCATGACATAAGTATTTGATACATCAGAAAAGCAGAACTTAATATTTGGTACAGAAACCTTTGTTTGCAATTACAGAGATCATATGTTTCCTGTAGTTCTTGACCAGGTTTGCACACACTGCAGCAGGGATTTTGGCCCACTCCTCCATCCAGATCCTTCAGGTTTCGGGGCTGTCGCTGGGCCATATGGACTTTCAGCTCCCTCCAAAGATTTTCTATTGGGTTCAGGTCTGGAGACTGGCTAGGCCACTCCAGGACCTTGAGATGCTTCTTACGGAGCCACTCCTTAGTTGCCCTGGCTGTGTGTTTCGGGTCGTTGTCATGCTGGAAGACCCAGCCACGACCCATCTTCAATGCTCTTACTGAGGGAAGGAGGTTGTTGGCCAAGATCTTGCGATACATGGCCCCATCCATCCTCCCCTCAATACGGTGCAGTCATCCTGTCCCCTTTGCAGAAAAGCATCCCCAAAGAATGATGTTTCCACCTCCATGCTTCACGGTTGAGATGGTGTTCTTGGGGTTGTACTCATCCTTCTTCTTCCTCCAAACACGGCCAGTGGAGTTTAGACCAAAAAAATCTATTTTTGTCTCATCAGACCACATGACCTTCTCCCATTCCTCCTCTGGATCATCCAGATGGTCATTGGCAAACTTCAGACGGGCCTGGACATGCGCTGGCTTGAGCAGGGGGACCTTGAGTGCGCTGCAGGATTTTAATTCATGACGGCGTAGTGTGTTACTAATGGTTTTCTTTGAAACTGTGGTCCCAGCTCTCTTCAGGTCATTGACCAGGTCCTGCCGTGTAGTTCTGGGCTGATCCCTCACCTTCCTCATGATCATTGATGCATGGTGCATGGTGCCCCAGACCGAGGGAGATTGACCGTCATCTTGAACTTCTTCCATTTTCTAATAATTGTGCCAACAGTTGTTGCCTTCTCACCAAGCTGCTTGCCTATTGTCCTGTAGCCCATCCCAGCCTTGTGCAGGTCTACAATTTTATCCCTGATGTCCTTACACAGCTCTCTGGTCTTGGCCATTGTGGAGAGGTTGGAGTCTGTTTGATTGAGTGTGTGGACAGGTGTCTTTTATACAGGTAACGAGTTCAAACAGGTGCTGTTAATACAGGTAATGAGTGGAGAACAGGAGGGCTTCTTAAAGAAAAACTAACAGGTCTGTGAGAGCCGGAATTCTTACTGGTTGGTAGGTGATCAAATACTTATGTCATGCAATAAAATGCTAATTAATTATTAAAAAATCATACAATGTGATTTTCTGGATTTTTGTTTTAAATTCCGTCTCTCACAGTTGAAGTGTACCTATGATAAAAATGACAGACTTCTACATGCTTTGCAAGTAGGAAAACCTGCAAAATCGGCAGTGTATCAAATACTTGTTCTCCCCACTGTAAGTCCTGAGTGAATGAGTGATTTCGGACCAGAGTTACTCACGGTTGGATGCATAATTGTTAAACTAGGTCCTAGCACCCCAACAGTTCCAGATCTATGTTGCCGACGGCACGGCACCCCGGTGAGGAATTATATAGTCTAATAGCCGCCGGCAGGAAGGACCTCCTGTAGCACTCTCTAGCACACCGTGGTGGGATCAGTCTGTGACTGAAGGTGCTCCTCTGTGTCATAACCATGGCATGCAGATGGTGGGTGACGTTGTCCATGATGGCCAGCAGTTTGGCCAGGATCCGTCTCTCCGCCACCTCCTCTAGAGTGTCAAGGCTCATCCCCAGGACAGAGCTAGCCTTCCTGATCAGCTTATTTACCCGAGAAGCTTCACCGGCTTTTATGTTGGCTCCCCAGCACACCACTGCAAAAAAGATGGCACTGGCCACCACAGACTGGTAGAAGGTATGCAGTAGTTTACTGCACACGTTGAAGGACCTGAGCCTCCTCAGAAAGTAGAGTCGGCTCTGGCCCTTTTTGTACAGGGCCCCGGTGTTACCAGCCCATTCCAGCCTATTGTCCATATGGACTCCCAGGAACTTGTATGACCCAACCATGAGTATAATATTATGCATGTAATGAAATAGGCTAGTATAACACTTATGTTTGTTAGCCTATGTTGCTATGTTGCTTGCTATGCTATTACACATAGGGCGACAATATTCTGTTTTTTGTCCAACTAGCTTTCATAACATTGGATATCATTTTACACAGTTTGATCAAGATAATGTGTGTAGCCTGCAGCAAAACGATTGCAACCTAACTAGCACATTATTGATTTGGTTAACTTTCATTAAGGTGACATCATAAAGGTTTTCTGTGATTGTATTGACTAGGTCCTGAGCTCAGTAAGGGGAATTTCCAATGCTGTAGGCTAACTTAAAAGACGTCTATATTATGCTGATATTTTGTATTTTGGGTTGTCTTATGCCTAGAATTAGCCAAGGAGGTTGTATGGTTCATTTGATTCCTATTGTGATCAATTGTGCATAATGACATGTATATTCAATTGTGCAACATATGTATTTAGGGTGTCAGACTCATATACTGTATTTCAATGCAAATTCAGGGGCACTTCTGAAATATTTTGGAGCACCCTCTGGCACTGGCCAGGATGTCTGAGCCTGAGGATGAGGATGAAGACCCATTTGCTTCCACTTCTCCCCAGCAGGATTCTTCAGGTGTGTTTGTGCGCACGCGCACGTGTGTGTGTGTGTTTGGGTACACTCACATGTGTTTATGTGTGCATCCCTGCATAACATAAACAAAATAAATAATTTCCGTTTTGCAAAGTTTTAAGTTTCCATATTGTAGGTAACAATGATGATTTTATTATTACTGGGTATGTATGTGGGATGTTCCACCACTATAAATGCTGTGAATAACATGTGTAAATTAATGCCCATGTGCTCTCCATTAGAAATGCCTGTAGCAGCATCCCCACCAAATCCTGCTGCTGAGGATGAACCACTATCTACAGACCCTGCTGACTGGCCTTCAGTTCTGACTGACAGAATTCGGACACAACTAGTTTACAGAGAACCAAGTGAGGCACCACCTAACTTGGTTTTCCCAAGGAATGAGAGTGATGGAAGTGTGAGACGGCACTTATGGAGGCTGAGAGGATAAGATGGAGAGAGGTGTTGACACAATGACTGCTATTGTGCAGTCTCTGGCAATTAGAAATCTGGCACTAAGGGGACACACGGAAACACTGTACTCTCCATCAAATGGAAATTTCCTCAAAGAGGTTGAACTGATGGCACAATTTGATCCAGTCATGAAAGAGCACCTTAACTGTGTCCAAAAAGGGACCCTGAGTCACACCACCAGCTATCTTGGCCACCAAATACAGAATGAACTCATTGATTTGTGGAGCAGCAAGGTCATTTCAATAATGGTGAGTTGCATCAAGCTGGCAAAATGATTCTCTATCATTCTAGATTGCACCTCAGATGTCAGCAACACTGAACAGTTGTCAGTTGTGATTAGAATTGTGTCACTGAAGGAAGAGCCCCACATAAAGGAACATTTTATGGGGTTTTTGGAGGCCAACACTGGCCAACATTTGGCATATCTGATTCTCAAAAGATTAGAGGAGCTAAAAATTCCCCAGCCTCCACACAGCGATGGGCCATCCTGAAAAAACATGTGGACATCACTTTGAAGATGTGGACTGAGACAAGGTGGGAGAGTAAAGTTAAGAGTGTTGAGCCACTGAGGTATCTAGCAGCGGTGAGAGAGGCACTGATTGAGGTGAGGGATCAAACCAAAGACCCTGTGATAAAGATTGAGGCCGAGTCCTTGTCAGAGGAGGTGGGATCACACCACTTCAGCATTTGTACAGTGGTGTGGTATGACATCTTGAGCCAGATCCAACATGTGAGCCAGCTGATGCAGTCTCCCAGTATGCATGTGGATGTTGCAGTCAGTCTTCTCAGAAAGAGAAGAGATAGACAGTCTTATTTTTTAAAAATATTTATTTAGTTTTAAAAGTTATGATTATTTATTTGTGTTGTTTCAAATGTCTGGGGGGGTTCACCCAGGGCAACATACAAGCAAGAACCGCCACTGGGTACAAGGACCACCCGACGGGGTGGGTGGTGGATGAAATTTAGAGAATCCTAAAATTCTATGGTTATGTAGTTGATGGCTATGTACATTAGATAGCACCTTAAAGAAGTACTGCTGTAGCCCCAAATCCAGGTCAATTGTATTGTGGTCTGGACAGCTCACCTCACTAAGTTTGTGTCTTGTTGATCTAGCATCCTTAACATTTGTGTAGGCAAACTTGGTACCATTAGATGCATCATTATCGCACTGTATATTTGAGGTACTGTTGCTATGGTTACTTGTTTGTTTGCAGTATAGCGTTGATATTGTAGCGTTGTGCGGTGAAGCAGAGACAGGACGCACGGGATAAAGGAGACAGAGCCGAGGTTTCTTTTGCTAGCTCTAATGAGCCCAGATATATTTCCTCGTGCTTCGCACGACAGCTAACCCCCGGGGTTGAGATGTCTACCTCAAAACAAATAACAGGGTTGGTGAGTCCCACTATTCTCTGCTCTGTGGTCTGTTTCTAGCAGGCACTTGACTTCCCTCAGCTATCCTACTCCGCGTCCAGTAGTGAAGCTACCTTCCTGACACCTGTCTCCTCACTCTCTATCCCCCTTTTCCCAACCCCCTAGCCATTCCACCAATGCCCAAAAGGCACAGACGTCTCCCCCAATCAACTCTCACATGAACTAGTGAATAACATTTTACTTTAACCAATTAAACCACATTGGATAGCCCAACTCTCTCTCTCCTGCAGCCCCTCCCCTCAGGGTCCCACACCACAGCGTTACAATATCATTAAGAACGTTGTGATGAATGTGAGACATGCACAGTCTTCACAATAAAGACGTGCGATAGATGTACTAGTCAGTCACAATTCCCATCTGAATTCAATTGGGCTGTTTATTCATGTTTTCAATCTAAACTATGTTTCTACCCCCTCGCTTTCTTTGGCACACTGATTGCTTTCTGTGGAGAGGTCCAGATTATCCCCTTCGCATACTACTGGCTTTAGAGAGAGGAGCGCAAAATGTTTATTTTCAGCAGATGAATAGTAAAGATGGGATCAGTTAACACAGTATTTCAATTACAGCGCGTCTAAAACAGAATTCCCTTGGGGCTGGCTTGTCCCACCTAGGACGGCGATAGACAGGTAGGAAAGTAATAGAGGAAATGATTTAGGCAGGACAGTAATAGGTAGAGTGATATAAAGTGCATTATTGACAGACTTGTCCCACTGTGTACACACCGGTTGAATCAACGTTGTTTCCACGCCATTTCAATGAAATGACGTTGAACCAACGTGGAAAAGACATTGAATTGACGTCTGTGCCCAGTGGGATAATCTTTGTTACATGGAGAGCGTGGGACTATAAGGTTCTATTTGCAGAAATATGATTCTAAGATAATTGGTTTGAATGGTGTCAACAATTTTTATCTTGTATTCTTTTGAACTTAACAAAATGAAAACATTGAACAGAACCAGGCTATGTAAATAACTCAATTTTGACAAAAATGCAGATAGAACCGTGTAGTCAAATCAAATCAAATCCAATGTTATTTGTCACATGCACCGAATTCAACAGGTGTAGACCTTACTGTGAAATGCTTACTTACAAGCCCTTAACCAACAACGCAGTTTTAAGAAGTACGATAGGTAAGAAAAAAAACAAAAGCATAAGTTTACATACACTCATTTTTCAACCACTCCACAGATTTCATGTTAACAAACTATAGTTTTGGCAAGTCGGTTAGGACATCTACTTTGTGCATGACACAAGTAATTCTTCCAACAATTGTTTACAGACAGATTATTTCACTTTTAATTCACTATATCATAATTCCAGTGGGTCAGAAGTTTACATACACTAAATTGACTGTGCATTTTAACAGCTTGAAACATTCCAGAAAATGATATCATGGCCTTAGAAGCTTCTGATAGGCTAATTGACATCACAGTGAAGCACGGGGTGGCAGCATCATGTTGTGGGGGTGCTTTGCTGCAGGAGGGCCTGGTGCACTTCTCAAAATAGATGGCATCATGAGGAAGGAAAATGATGTGGATATATTGAAGCAACATCTCAAGACATCAGTCAGGAAGTTAAAGCTTGGTCGCAAATGAGTCTTCCAAATGGACAATGACCCCAAGCATACTTCCAAAGTTTTGCCAAAATGGCTTAAGGACAACTAAGTCAAGGTATTGGAGTGGCCATCACAAAGCCCTGACCTCAATCCTATAGAACATTTTGTGGACAGAACTGAAAAAGCGTGTGCGAGCAAGGAGGCCTACAAACCTGACCCAGTTACATCAGTTCTGTCAGGAGGAATGGGCCAAAATTCACCCAACTTATTGTGGGAAGCTTGTGGAAGGCTACCTTAAACGTTTGACCCAAGTTAAACAATTTAAAGGCAATGCTACCAAATACTAATTGAGTGTATGTAAACTTCTGACCCACTGGGAATGTGATGAAATAAATAAAAGCTGAAATAAATAATTCTCTCTGCTATTATTCTGACATTTCACATTCTTAAAATAAAGTGGTGATCCTAACTGATCTAAGACAGGGACTTTTTACTAGGATTAAATGTCAGGAATTGTCTAAGGCGTATGTAAACTTCCGACTTCAACTGTATATAAAAATAATACAATAAAGTAACAACAACGAGGCAATATACAGGGGGTACCGGTAGCGAGTCAATGTGTGGGGTTACAGGTTAGTCGAGGTAATTGAGGTAATATGTAGGTAGGGGTAAAGTGACTATGCGAAGATAAAACAGAGAGTAGCAGCAGCGTAAAAAAAGGCGGTGGTCAATGCAAATAGTAATGGGCCGTACGCACCACCCTCTGTAGCGCCTTGCGTCGGATGCCGAGTAGTAGCCATGCCAGGCGGTGATGCAAATAGTCAGGAGGCTATAGGCTCTCGATGGTGCAGCTGTATAACTTTTTGAGGATCTGAGGACCGATGGCAAATCTTTTCAGTCTCCTGAGGGGGAATAGGCGTTGTCGTGCCCTCTTCATGACTGTTTTGGTGTGTTTGGACCAGATAGTTTGTTGGTGATGTGGACACCAAGGAACTTGAAGCTCTCGACCTGCTCCACTATAGCCCCGCTGATGTGAATGTGTGCGTGCTTGGCCCTCCTTTTCCTGTAGTCCACGATCAGCTCCTTTTTCTTGATCATGTTGAGGAGAGGTTGTTGTCCTGGCATCACACTGCCAGGTCTCTGATCTCCTCCCTATAGGCTGCCTCATCGTTGTCCGGGATCAGGCCTACCACCATTGTCTCGTCAAAAAATTGCAAACTTAATGATGGTGTTGGAGTCGTGCTTTGTGGGTGAACACGGAGTACAGGAGGGGACTAAGCATGTATCCCTGAGGGGCATCCATCAGTTGTAAATGAGAACTTGTTCTCAACTGGCCTACCTGGTTAAATAAAGGTGAAATAAAAAAATAAAAAATGTTGAGGATCAGCGTGGCAAATGTGTTGTTGCCTACCCTTACCACCTGGGGGCGACCCGTCAGGAAGTCCAGGATCCAGTTGCAGAGGGAGGTGTTTAGTCCTTAGCTTAGTGATGAGCTTTGAGGGCCCGAGCTCTCGACATCTGAACTTGACCAACCGGGTATTGGGTTGTCCGCATACTTCGAGACTTTGTTAGCCCACTGAGCTAAAGCAAATGACAGTGGTCACAACATAACCTTTTAACTGCATAATGATGTCTTGCTTTCTTTATTCAGATTATAGGCTACTATTAATCAGTTAAATTAGGTAAGATGTGATTAAATTATCCACTCTTTATCAATTGAAGCATGTGTAATGTCCTTCTATAGGTCCTATTCAATGAGCAATGATAGAAAATGTCATAACAGTGCAGTGGGTATCATAAGTATTCACCCCCATTGGATGTTTTCTCATTTTGTTGCATTATAAAGTGGGATTGAAATGAATTTAATTGTGATTTATTTGTAATTGATTTATACAAAATACTGTAATATAAGAGGAAAAATCATGTGATTTCTTGAGCCAAATTTTACTTCTGAACTAATTTAGGCTTGCCTAAATAAAAGGGGTGAATACTTTTGCAACAACTATATTTTAGTTATACCCATTTTGGTAACACTTTACTTGACACCCAGGGTCTTAACACATTATGACACTGTGTTAAGTTGACATAACTTGTCATAACCTGTCTTTTTGATGTAATGAATTCTTTACAGTCATGTATTTTCATCATATTTTACTTGCATGAGTTTACCATCATGAAGCATTATAACCAGCCTGTGTCACTTTAGGTGCATGTCTGACATCAATGAGTGCGCAATTAAAATTATAATTTAACATGGTCAATTTTATTTTATTTTATATAGCATAAACATACTGTTGACAGGTGTAATGGAATGTTTTGCCTTGTGTGGTAGGTTTTGTGGGTTTTGACACTCTTACATAGGTGTCATAACCAGCCATAAAATAACACAATATCTGTCACAACAGGTCTAAATATACTGTATGTGTCATGACAGTGTTTTGATTTTGAGTAGAAAAAAAATAAAAAATAACAATGAAATAAATTTAAATCCCACTTTATCACCCAACAAAATGTGAAAACTCTAATGAGGGTGAATAGCCTACTTATGATGCCCAGTGTAGATATGATTTTTACCTTTGATGTTTATTGGCACAGGGGCAGGTGCTACACATTTCATAACACATTACAATGGGTGCGTTTCAGTGGTAAAGCTAAAGCAATCGACTGTAGAGTGAAGTTGAGGGAGGTGCATCTGCCACAGCCAAAAGTCGGCCACTAATGTGGTTTTCCAACAGCAAGGCTCAGATCAACATGACAGTGTGTTGCCATTGTTTATAAAAGTTATTCTTTATAATGTTGAAATAAACAGGTCTCCAACACCCATATCACACACTCAAACACTGAAATCATATCCCACTGGTTAAACAAAAACACCCTAATTATATGTTGACAATAGAGCCTCCCACAATGCAGGGGATGGCTGTGATGACATTGGTGAAGAGCAACTGCAGAAACTTGTTGTCAACTGCAGTCAAAACTTCATGACCTTTGATCACAGATTTGTGTAAAGTTCATGCAGTTGACATAGGCGCAAGTCGGACAATGCAACACACCTTGAAAGGCGGTGACCAGACTTGACAAAAGTGATCCACTCGAACGCGCCCAGTGTCACCCCGGTCTCGCTCTCTCTCTTTCTCTCGCGCAGCAGCAGGAAGGCGCAATCAGGTCACATTTCACTCTAGTCGCATCTTACTCCTCTTCTCCTCCAGAAGGGAAGCTAAAACTAGTGCCGAGCGCGTTTTCTAACCACACCATGGCGGGAATGACGGAATTAGGGTGCCTTCTCGTCCCGGTGATGATGCTGGTGGGGTTGACCTTGCAGGCGGAAATTAACAACGGGAAAGAGGTGGAGAAAACGGGGAATTTCATGGAAGACGAGCATTGGCTTTCCACCATTTCACAGTACAGCCGCAAGATCAAGCATTGGAATCGCTTCAGAGACGTAAGTCGCTGTTTTGGTTGAGTGAGAGATCTGCCGTAATGCGGTAAGCTATGTTGACAGGGAAACAGAAGCCAGCGGCAGGATTCCGCCTGGGGAACGTCCTAATAACCCTGGTGCGTTTGCTAGGCTTCTCCTATTTTATTTGGAGAATAATATTTTTATTTATTTGCCATTGCTTGAAATACACATCTGAAGCGTTTGTGTAGCCAGATGTAATGATGTTTTTTTTTTATTGTAAACATTATCTTATGTAAAAAAGTAATACATGTTAGGCACAATCATTCAGATGTAGTCTAAGATGTTGACCTCAGATATGCCCTAGAAGAGGGTAGCCTAGGCTACAGCCGAACTGTGCACTGATCTATTGAGTTTTCTAGAGAACTTTCAGGGGATGACAATAATACGAAATGTAGGGTTGCCTATGCAGTCATATCATTATTATACATCATTTGTAAACACTCAAAGGACCTCTGCAAGGTAACCTACATTTAATTGTGTAACTGCCAAAATAAAGTAAACACCAACATAAAGCTACCAGAAGCCGCCAGAACAGCTTCAATGCGCCATGGCATAGATTCTACAAGTGTCTGGAACTCTATTGGAGGGATGCGACACCATTCTTCCACGATACATTCTATAATATGTTTTTTTGTTAATGATGGTGGAAAACGCTGTCTCAGGTGCAGCTCCATAATCTCCCATAAGTGTTCAGTTGGGTTGAGATCTGGTGACTGAGAGACAAACACCCTTTAAACCCCCTATGCTCCTTTGAGACCCCTCTTTCAAAGTTATTGAGATATCTTCCTCTAGCTATGGTAGCCAAAATAATGGCAACTGGGCATGATGGGATGTTATTTGCTTAATTAACTCAGGAACTACACCTATGTGGAAGCACCTGCTTTCAATATACTTTGTATCCCTCATTTACTCAAGTGTTTCCTTTATTTTGGCAGTTACCTGTACATACATGCAATGTATAATGTGTGATTTACACAACTACATAGGCACCTGCCATCTTCAAACAATACAACATTGAAAGCATGTTTTGAAAGCATCATATCAGGATATTTTCTGCCATCTAGCCTCACTGGCCATAGGCCTACCTGTTGATACTTTACCGATCTTTGGCATATTATTGGCAGTAGTAATTATGCACATTTGCAATGATTTAGAATTGCATTTGTTCTCCTTTAAAAGTCCGCCCCCACATTCAGCCCTTGTACTTATTACGTCATGTCTTTCACGGTACGCATTCTGGCCTGCTGTCCTACTGCTAATGACTCAGCCAAGTGTTTGCAAATGATCTGTTACAAACAGAATAGGCACAATGCAATAATGCAATTATAATACAAGTTCTGATCATTGATTACTGAGGTAATGCAGTTAGCTTTCAACTGAATCCGGCTGTAGCGATTGATTTTATCCTAAAGGGAATGTAAATATTGCTTTGTCCACGAATATTATGAGTGTGTTTGTGTGTGTGAAATCCTGCATCCAGTCGTGATATGATTACCAAAGATCACAGCAGGGCATTTCTACGGAAACGGAATTGCGCTGAGACTCAGATTATTCACTTAAAATGTAACAAGAAAACATTTATTTCAAAGTTTAACAAACCATACAACACTATGCACAAGGAATACTTTAAACAATGTACTCGTTTTATAAAACACATTTACTGGAAGAACTGTGCAGATGCAAAGTTTGGTAATGGAATGCAGTTAAATATCAGATTCAAAGATGTCTGAAGAAAGAATGGGGTGTCAGCTATGACATGACACCTTGAATCTATTTTGGTTATTGAACTACAGTAAGTGAAGTGGATTTACATCCGGTAACAGAATTGCGGTAACAGAATGCCTTCATGGATCCCTGATCTGTACGACACAGAAATGCATAATTATGGATATGAATGTTATTCTCTTCATGGTGTATCCTAAATAGGTACACAAAGGTAGAAATATGCAATATCATCATTATTTTAATGAGCTCCGCCACCAAACCAGACCAAATTTGGTTGGTCGGACCAAACCTAAACCAATCATAGACATCTATTTGGAAATCACAGTAAAGTACAGTACACTACAGCACAGAACAATAGTGTTAGGTACTGTACATTTTAGTGTACTCAAGTCTGTGTACTGAACTACAGTCTACTCTACTGTACTGTACCGAACTATAGTCTACTCTATTCTACTGTACTGAACTATATTCTACTTTTCTACCCTTTACTGTACTGCACTGCCCAAACTTGTGAAACATAGACATCTATGATTGCTTCAGATCTATGATTGGTTCAGATTTGGTCCTGTCTGGACCGGACCAAATCTCAACCAATCATGGACGTCTATGTTTGGGCCAAATGAAGGATCGGACCAAGAAACATCTGTTAATGATGAAATCAAGGCCAAGTTTCAAGCTTTATTAGTTGTATGTACAGGATACATCGTCCAATGAAATTCTTAGTTGCAGGTTCCTTCTCGACAATGCAACAACAATATGACATAATCAAAGATAATAACAGTAACATAAAGTAAATGGCTCAGTAGAATTAGCATAAGTATACTACAGGAAGGCACAATTTATAGTCTAACATTTATAGTCAAACATTTTGGGAAAGGAGGGATTGGGGGGACAATTGTTTCAATCATAATAAAAGTCTGGTAGCAGCAGTTCTGATGTGTGTGTAGCATGAATGTACTGCATATGTGTGTGGATGTGTGTGTGCATGAGTGAGTGTATGTGTGCTAAGGTGCGGAGAATCAGATCAGGTGGTCACAGTAAATGGAAAGAGAGGGGGCTCATGGGTAGGTGTCAGTAAGAGCCGGGAGAGGTGACATAAATTGAAAAGAGAGCAAGATAGGGGTTTTCCAGACTTTTCACACTCTTGCTTTGACCACCAGATGACAGAAAGAGAAATAGGAAAAACAGCCCTATAAAATCAGTTTAGTTTTTTCCCATATTCAATTTTCTCCATTTAGTTTTTCTAGGTTAGTTTCACCCTGCTTTTTAAGGTTTTCACTCTCAAAATCACACTCTTTTAATAGTAAATCAACTAAATGGGATGTTCTAAATCCACAACAATGCTTAAACCACATCAGAAGACTACTTTTGAGGTCTGGAAAAATGGAGAAATGTATATATTTTTTAGTTTAGTTACCCTTTAACTCCAGTGAGCACCTAGCAAGATGCTGTTGTGTGCAATGTTTTTTTGAAGCACACACGTGATGGTAGAACAAATACCCACTGGATTGATGTGAAAAAATCATGATATCATTCTGCCAGACAAGCATATGCTACTTTGTAGTTTTTGGGAAGCCTTTCCATCTACCAGGAGATTTTTTATTAGCATCATCGCTAACGGCTACACAAAGTGGTAGCTGCACGCACCGCACATACACAGACAGGGGGAATTCTCTTTGCCTCTTCAGAAAGTTGTAGGAAATACCGAATCACTGATGCATTCTGCTAATATCGTATCATAAACTTGAGGAAATTAATACATGTTCAATACATTTAGTTGATTCCCTACTAAGTTCAATACATGTTTGAATATTGTTGAATTCCATTTTATTGTCTAGATTCCGTGATTCTTTCCACGTTCTCCGTATCATGGATTTTATAGGCCATAAAACAGAGGACAGTAGCAGGTGACCCAACTGTGGTTTGTGACTACTATGATTTCCCATTGTAGCCAATTCAATTGCAGAAATTTAGTTTTAATCACATAATAATTCATGAACAACATTGTTATCAGTAACACTATAACTAATTGATAGGTCTACCTTTACTTGTTACTTCTGTGAACTTTTATTATTCTCCCTCCACACAAGGTAGAGAAATGACAAAATATCTTAAAGATATCTGAGTTTTTCCTAACAAGATTTCATGGTACAAGGCAATGGTACAAGGCAATCTAACTAAATGTGTTGATATTAGTTGACAGGTGTAACGTATATACGCCGGGAGTCAGGAAACAGGTGCAGAAGGTGATTTTAATATAGAACCGAAGCAAGTGAACAAACATGAGGCACGTAGATAGCACCTAGTGACTGAAGACATCTCTGCACTATCAACTATCAATAGCACCAAGTGACTGAAGACAACTCTGCACTATCAACTATCAATAGCACCAAGTGACTGAAGACAACTCTGCACTATCAACTATCAATAGCACCTAGTGACTGAAGACAACTCTGCACTATCAAGCAAAAAGGCAGTAACTGCTCATTTGGTAAAAATTGTTGCTACATTAAATACATGATTAATCATGTGGACAAGTATCCTGCCTCTATTGTATTGTATTTAGGAGAAAATGGGGTTATGTTAGCAGTAACTGCAAGTTACTGTGAAACCAAGGTAAATAAAAGCCATTTTTCTCAGTTCCTCACAAAAAATAAAGATATATATATATATATAAAAAGACTCTTAGCTTTCATTTGACATCCAATTTGACATGCTCCTATGAATTCCATATTGGTCCTTTTACATGGAAATGACCAGCATTACTTGGACGAGAGGCCTGTTGGATCATATTCCAAGATTATAGGCCTATTCCATGATTATATTCCTTGAGAATCCTGTTAAGAAGTGTTTTAGTTGATCCCATATCTAGCATACAATATATGCTTAATATTCTAATTATTTTGTATTAAGGAAATAGTCAACCCCCTCCATGTGCAAAATAATTGTGCCGTATGGTGTTAATAGTGTCATATTGTAATCACTCTAAATAAAACCCTCTGCTAAGTGACACAAATGTAAAAATGTAAACAAAATCTGTTCTCACAAAAAGGATAAATCCCCACTTCCCAAGTGTGTCTAACTAAGCTTCTATCTCATTGTTATGCAAATTGTTAAACACTTTCTGATGTAATTATGAAATGTTCCAAACCCCAGTAAAGCAGGTAAATGTATCTAAATTGTCGTATGTCTCCCCTGCTGTCCCGCGTACACACACGCTCACACACACAACACACACACACACACACACACACACGCGCACACACACAACACACACACATACACACACACCAGAGTAATCTCCTGGCGAAGCAGGATTAAGTTTAGATATATGTCCTCTGGAACTGTACTGTAGAAGTAATGAAATTGTGGGCATGAAGATTAAGTATGAATTACAGTGGGATTATTATGACGGGCCTGGATGGGTGCTGCTGTGTCTTTACAAGGGCAGTGGCACACACACACACACACACACAGATGGAATCTGTACACAACACCACACACATCACAACCATCCTCCAACCGCTCCTTTTTTGTTGAAAATAACAACATTTCAGAGAAAAAAAAGATTTTCTCAGTGGGTTTGCCGTCCAGTAGAGTTAAGATATCAGATATGTTTCTCTTTTCCTCAGTTTGAACTCAAAGCCCAGATGAGGCACAAACTGAGACCACAGCTCTGCCTGCATGCCCTGAATGAAGGAGTTGATGTATTTTTCTCTCTGAAGACTCGGTGGATTACTGTGTATGATGTCATAGGTGACATGGAATATATTTGTGGTTACCATTCCCTGAGGGAGGTGTGTGTGTGTGTGTTTGTGTGACAGTTTGTTTGTGTTTGTGGGGGAATGTTGTTTTGTGTATGTGTTTGTAGGGGGGTGCCTGGTGTGTGCATGCGTAGGTGTGTGTGTGTGTGTGTATGTGTGTGTGTGTGTGTGTGTGAGAGTGTGAGGCAGCAAGGTCTGTGTTTGTAGGGGGGTGCCTGGTGTGTGCATGCGTAGGTGTGTGTGTGTGTGTGTGTGTGTGTGTGTGTGTGTGTGTGTGTGTGTGTGTGTATACTGTGTGTGTGTGTGTATGTAAGGGGGGAAAAGTGCTGGTGTGTCTCTGGTGATGTTGACAGAAGAAACATCAGAAGGAGCGCATCACAGAACTCCCTGGGGATCGCCAATAGCTACTTCTTTGATGTCAGTGTGCAGCCGTAGCAACGGAGGGGAGGGGGTGGGACAGAGAGACCAAAGAAATTACAATATATAATCAAAAATATTCAGAGTGATAATTTCAGAGCGTAGAGTGATAAAGTACATCCAGTTAGAGGGCGGACTTTGGGGGAATCCTGTAGATGACATCTCCATAATCCAGGATGGGTAGTATTTTAATTTGGAACAGGGTGTGTTTAGCAGAGTGTGTGAATGAAGATTTGTTCCGGTTGAGAAAGCCTATTCTGGACTTGACCTTTGCTTGAAGACTATTGACGTGTGTGTTGATTGATAGGGCCGTGTCCAGACAGATACCCAGGGATTTGTATGAGCCCATCTAGTGAGTAGATGTCAAGGGGAGGGTCGATGTGCATCTAGTGAGTAGATGTCCAGGGGAGGGTCGATGTGCATCCAGTGAGTAGATGTCAAGGGGAGGGTCAATGTGCATCTAGCGAGTAGATGTCAAGGGGAGGGTCTATGTGCTTTTTCCTTTTGTTTTGTTCATTATAATATACAGGTAACTGCCAAAATAATGGAAACAGTATATTGAAAAGCAGGTGCTTCCACACAGGTGTGGTTCCTGAGTTAATTAACAATTAACATCCCATCATGCTTAGGGTCATGTATATAAATGCTGGGCAGACCATTATTTTGGCTATTATTTTGGCCACCATGGCTATGCCCACTTAGGATGACAATGCCCACATCCGCAGGGCACGAGTGGTCACTGAATGGTTTGATGAGCATGAAAGCGATGTAAACCATATGCCATGGCCATCTCAGTCACCAGATCTCAATCCAATTGAAATTATGGAATTTCTAGTGTTAGAATGGTGTCGCGTCCCTCCAACAGAGTTTCAGACACTTGGTGGCCCAACGCCCTATTAAAACACTTTATGTTGGTGTTTCCTTTATTTTGGCAGTTACCTGTACTTTCACTATCATTACAGTGTTATGGGAGAGATTAGGGATTCATCAATACCTTCGTTATTAACCATATGGATAATGATACGGTATCATTAGAACGTTATACACTGTCCTCAGTCCTCAAAGAAAACATTAGTGAAAGTGATTACTCTAACTGAATCTCCACTCAGCTGATGACATCATCAGAGTACTAATAATTTTAATCCTATGACCCTTGACCTGAGCATACATTGGTTCATTACATCAACCCCAATAACCAAATGGTCAGAGGACCCATAATCAGAGGATGTCTGTGTGTTCATAGAGGCTCCAGTCATTTGTTTTCAGTGCTCGAATATATTGGTTTACTCCGAATATACAGTATTATCTTTAATCACTGTTGTTGTTTCCCATGATCTTTGAACATAAATTGCTGTTGGACCTAGTCTCTCTTGAAAAAGAGATGTTATCTCAATGAGAAAAACCTGTATTAATAAAGGTTCAATAGAAATTAAAATAAATACCAGAAAATGAGTTCAAAGGGTATTTTTCAGGAAATTATCTGGTTAATCTATGAAGGGTCATGATGCTATCTAATAAACCAAATTACTCAAATTGATGTTGACTCACAGAGTCCTTTGAGGGGCAGAATGTTGCATTTTTAAGCAACAATGGAAAACAATAATCAAAGAGGCAGAACGTGAAAAAACATGGACACAAATTCTCCTCCTCTTTCAAGTATAAGACCCATAGTACAGTTATACATTTTAGCAGACGCTTTTATCCAGAGCGACTTACAGTTAGTTAGTGCATACACATTCATACTTTTTTCGTACTGGTGGGGACCAGGGAATCGAACCCACAACCCTGGTGTTGCAAGTGCCATGCTCTACCATCTGAGCTACACAGGACACACTGATAGTGTGTGGATGATGGCTGTTTCGTAGAGACTTCTCCACACTTCAATCAATCCAATCCCCGTCATTGAACAGACAAGGTGATTAGAAGTAACAATTACCGTCAACAACTACATTAAATGCATCCAATCCCCTTTAATCTGACAGACAGGTGCACTGGACAATTTTTCATTCCACTAATGCACCCAGACTGGAAATCCCCCAAAAAAGGAAAACACAATAATGTTGATTTGCTGCTGGAGTGTGGCCGGAGGAAGCCATTGTGGATTAAAGGCCTTACAGTGTCACATTAAGAAGACCACCCTTTGACTGAAACTGTTGGCACACAAGCCTTACAATTAAATGTAATGTCTTGAGTCGAAGATTTTAGTGATTTCATCTCCCATCTCTAAATATACAGTTGAAGTCGGAAGTTTACATACACTTAGGTTGAAGTCATTAAAACTCATTTTTCAACCACTCCACAGATTTCATGTTAACAAACTATAGTTTTGGCAAGCCGGTTAGGACATCTACTTTGTGTATGACACAAGTAATTTGTCCAACAATTGTTTACAGACAGATTATTTCACTTATAATTCACTATATCACAATTCCAGTGGGTCAGAAGTTTACATACACTAAATTGACTGTGCCTTTAAACAGCTTGGAAAATTCCAGAAAATTATGTCATGGCTTTAGAAGCTTCTGATAGGCTAATGGACATAATTTGAGTCAATTGGAGGTGTACCATCATGGGAAAATCAAAAGAAATCAGCCAAGACCTCAGAAAAATTGTAGACCTCCACAAGTCTGGTTCATACTTGGGAGCAATTTACAAATGCCTGAAGGTACCACGTCCATCTGTACAAACAATAGTACGCAAGTATAAACACCATGGGACCACGCAGCCGTCATACCGCTCAGGAAGGAGACGCGTTCTGTCTCCTAGAGATTAACGTACTTTGGTGTGAAAAGTGCAAATCAATCAGTCCTATATCGACATAACCTGAAAGGCCGCTCAGCAAGGAAGAAGCCACTGCTCCAACACCGCCATAAAAAAGCCAGACTACGGTTTGCAACTGCACATGGGGACAAATATCGTACTTTTTGGAGAAATGTCCTCTGGTCTGATGAAACAAAAATAGAAGTTTGGCCATAATGACCATCGTTATGTTAGGAGGAAAAAGGGGGAGGCTTGTAAGCCGAAGAACACCATCCTAACCGTGAAGCACGGAGGTGGCAGCATCATGTTGTGGGGATGCTTTGCTGCAGGAGGGACTGGTGCACTTCACGAAATAGATGGCATCATGAGGAAGGACAATTATGTGGATATATTGAAGCAACATCTCAAGACATCAGTCAGGAAGTTAAAGCTTGGTAGCAAATAGGTCTTCCAAATGGACAATGACCCCAAGCATACTTCCAAAGTTGTGGCAAAATGGCTTAAGGACAACAAAGTCAAGGTATTGGAGTGGCCATCACAAAGCCCTGACCTCAATCCCTTGTGGGCAGAACTGAAAAAGCGTGTGTGAGCAAGGAGGCCTACAAACCTGACACCAGTTAACACCAGCTCTGTCAGGAGGAACTTATTGTGGGAAGCTTGTGGAAGGCTACCCGAAACGTTTGACCCAAATTAAACAATTTAAAGGCAATTCTACCAAATACTAATTGAGTGTATGTAATCTTCTGACCCACTGGGAATGTGTTGAAAGAAATAAAAGCTGAAAGAAATATTTCTCTCTACTATTATTCTGACATTTCACATTCTTAAAATATAGTGGTGATCCTAACTGACCTAAGACAGGGAATTGTTACTGTGATTAAATGTCAGGAATTGTGAAAAACTGAGTTTAAATGTATTTGGCCAAGGTGTATTTAAACTTCAGACTTCAACTGTTCTTCTTCTTCTTCTTCTTCTTCTTCTTCTTCTTCTTCTTCTTCTTCTTCTTGTTCTTCTTCTTCTTCTTCTTGTTCTTCTTCTTCTTCTTGTTCTTCTTCTTCTTCTTCTTGTTCTATACAGCAGTAGCTCTATATTCCTTGTTTAGTGTCTTCTGTAACCTAGCGTGATTCACAGTTGAGTCAATATGCTTTATTACCTGGCCTCCTCTTCAAATGACCATTATGTTGATGAAACACAGCCAATTAGAATGCCATGTTCAATTTGAACTCTATTACTGCAGATCAAACGGACTCTGGTAGTGGCTGTTGATCCAGCAAATGTCTCCAACTACCTTTTTTCACCCAGGTTTCAAAGTCACACAAACTGGTCAAAATGTTCATATGTTGAGATGTTTAATGCAACTCCATTATAAGGGTGATTATCTGGCTAATGGGCTAGGTTTGCTGATATTACTCTATCAACCTGGATCAAACTCTGATAGACACATTCGATGAGTCAGGCTACATCTCAAATGGCACCCTATTCCCTATTTAGTGCAATACTTTGGACCAGGGCCCATAGCACTATATAGAAAATAGGGTACTATTTGGGACGTAGCCTCTGTCATTGTGCAGCAGCACACAGGGCAAGCCACCATCCCATCCATTCTTGTAATAATAGGAAATTAGATGGCATGGTTGAAATTGCATGGTTGAAACTGCTTTGTTGAAATTGCAGTCGGTCTGCACGTTATGCATAATTTATCTGATTTAGTCTGACTGCAGAAGCCAAATCAACAGTGACTACAATGTTATGCTCAACTAACTTCCCCTTATTAATGTGACATTGTGAAGTCACACTTTGGAATCAGTCTGATCAGCCTTGGATACAGTGTCTGTGTCCCAAATGGCACCCTAATCTTTACACAGTGCACTACTTTTGACCAAAGTCCTATGGTGTTTTCTATCAGTTTAGAATGTGCACTAGATAGAC